>CM067334.1:136087500-136667500 GCA_034376525.1 Nicotiana benthamiana | reverse complement strand
AGCTACCTCGAGAAGCTTCGGAGCATAGTATGTAAATAGCTGATGATCAACTCTGCCCTGATGTACCTGGATCTGTAAATAGCTGATGATCAACTCTGCCCTGATGTACCTGGATCTGCACACAGGGTGCAGGGAGTAAAGTGAGTATTTCCAACTCAGTGGTAATAGGCATGTATAATGATATTGAAGGTATGAAATCCCAATATACTACACAGTAAATCTATAACAGTGTTTTCTACTCTTTTTAACAGTGTAAATCCCAATAAGCAGTAACAGGTAAGCAGATAATGTAAATGCATGAATGCGATGCAAAATGCATATGAATGCTACGGCGCGTATCCTGATCCATTTGGGTACCCACGCTCACTGTGGGGGTTCAGACTCCGGAAGAGCTCCTACAGCCCAAGCACAACATCATAGTAACATACTTTGTGGTGCGTAGCCAAATCCACTATCAGTCCAGCTACATGCATGCAAGCCTCACAGGCATAAATAATTTACCGTTTTTAGTTCCGTTTATCTGTAATAATAAAATTAGGTGTTAAAACCATAGAATTTCCCTTCATATTTAAACAGTGTTCTAGCTCAGGACTGATATTATGAAAGCATACTTTAATTCATAGAAACAGTTATAACGATCCTCACGGGATCCAAATAACTAGCACGCAGCCCAAATATATCCATAACCATCCAAGTAGGAGGTTTACCGGCTCATTCATTGCAAACAACACAGTACAATGCCAATCGGTCAGACTAAGCCATAGTCCCCAATCACAATCGACCTCGCACTCACTGTACAGTACGTATCTCGCCTCAATATAGCGTCACAGTGTGATATACCGGGGTTTCAAACCCTCAAGTCATCATCCACATCTATTACTCAGCTCGAACCGGCTCCGATACTAGTCCGCAATGCCTTTCCCTCTAGAATCAACCTCCGCGGGTGCCAAATCTGATCAAAACCAATAGGAATATATCAAAATAGGCTAATGGAACATAGCCCAATAGAAATAACTCGAAATACACCAAAAACACGAAGTTAGCAAAATTTGAGCCCCGGGCCCACTTCTCGAAATATTACGAATTTTACATTTTTCGAATCCTCGTCTCTCCACGAGTCCATACATATTAAATTTATCAAAATCGGAGTCCAATATCCCCTTCAAATTCCAAATTTTCAATACCAAAAGCCAAGCCCTAATTTCTCAAATTTCCACACAATTTTCAGAGATTTAGAAGATGATTCTTCAATAAACTCATGTAATTAGCTCACAAAACTTACCTCAAGTTGAAACCTAAGTAATATCATCTTAATTTATCATCCAATAGCTCCAAAATGTGCTCAACAATAGTTGAAAATGATATTAGCTCGCGGATGATATGTTATAAAACCCGTCTGTCCGTCCAGGCATTTCTCCTAGCGATCGCATCACCTTACCTGCGATCGCATTAAACAATTATTCCAGGCCTCCAAAATGGCCTATGCGAATGCAATACCCACTATGCGATCACACTGCTTCTGAGTCCAACACTAAGCAATCACATACTTTCCTCGCGATCGCACTGCACCAATTCACCCTCAGAAAAACCCACACCAATTACACTACGCGATCGCATAATACCTATTGCGATGCATAGAACAACCTACCCAACCTATGCGATCGCATACCTCTGACCGAGATCACATTGAAAAAATTTCCAAGACTCCCCAAACCTTCTACGCGATCGCAACAGCACTCATGTGATCGCATAGAAGAAAAGTCTGCAATATTTATGACAGCAAAATTCCGATCTCTAGCCAACCAAAAATGATTCGTTTGAACCCCCGACATCATCCTGAGGCCCCCGGGACCCCAACCAAAAATACCAACTTACTCCAAAACATCATACGAACTAGTTCCAAATCGTAAAGCCACGAACCTATAGACGAAAATCATCAAATCATGATGGATTCAAGTCTAAGTTTCAACTATTACTTCCGAAACTAACATTCGCTCAAAAACCCGGCCAAATAACGTCCGATTGACCTGAAAATTTGCAGACATATCCAATATCACCTCACAAAGCTACAACAACTCTCGGAATTCCATTTTGACCTTCGGATCAAAATCTCACCTATCAACCGGAATTCGCTGAAATTCAAACTTAGTCAATTCAAGCCTAATTCTACACCGGACCTCCAAATTCAGTTATGTTTTCACTCCCAAGTCATAAATCACCACTCGAAACTGGTCGAATCACTGGAAATCCATTTCGAGCTCTGTAACTCATAAGTCAATATCTGGTTGACTTTTCCAAACTAGCCTTCTCATAAAGAGACTAATTGTCTCAATCTCAACCAAAGTTTGACCGAATCACTTCAAATTCAAAAAAAACATACAAATGAACATATAGAAGCATAAGACAGGGAAAATGGGACAGTAACTCACGTGACAATGAGCCGAGTTGTCACATCCTCCCCAACAAAAACAAACGCTCGTCCTCGAGCGCGTCAAGAAACATGTCTGGAGTCTCAAACAAACGAGGATATCTACTCCACATCTCCTGCTCGGTCTCCCAAGTGGCCTCCTCCACGGGCCGATCTCTCCACTACACCTTGACCTAAGCTATTTCCTTTGATCTCAACATTCGAACCTGACGACCCAAAATAGCCACTAGCTCCACACCGTAGGGCAAGTCCTCGTCCAACTGGATCGTGCTGAAGTCTAATACATGAGACGGGTCCCTAACATACTTCCTAAGCATGGAAACATGGAATATTGGGTGAATCCCCGACAAGCTGGGTGGCAAAACAAGCAAATATTCCACCTCCCCAATCCTCATGTGTATCTCAAAAGGTTCAATGAATCGCGAATTCAGCTTCCCTTTCTTTCCAAACCTCATCACGCCTTTCATAGGCGAAACCTTCAAAAAACCCTTCTCGCCGACCATATAGGATACATCCCGAACCTTTTCGGTCCACATAACTCTTATGATGCGACTGGGCTGTGCGAAGTCTCTCCTAAATAACTTTCACTTTCTCTAAGGCATCCTGAACTAACTCTGTCCCCAATAGTCTAGCCTCGCCGGGCTCAAACCAGCCAACTGGAGAGCTACACGTCTCCCATATAAAGCCTCATACGGTGCAATCTGAATGCTGAAATGATAACTATTGTTATCAGCAAACTCCGCAAGTGGCCAGAACTCAGCCCAAGAACCTCCAAAATCAATAACAAGCACGCAACATGTCCTCCAATATCTGAATGGTTCGCTCGGACTGTCCGTCTATCTGAGGATGAAAAGTTGTGCTCATCTGAATCTGATTGGCCAACTCTTGATGAAAGGTCCTCTAGAACTTGGAAGAAAACTGAGTACCCCTGTCTGAGACAATAGAAACTGGAACCCCATGCAACCGCACAATCTCACCGATGAAAATCTCTGCTAATCGCTCCGAAGAATAGGTGGTACACACCGGATGAAATGCGCAGACTTGGTCAGCCTATCCACAATCACGCAAATAGAATCAAAGTTCCACAAGGTACGAGGGTGACCACTCACAAAGTCCATAGTAATCCTCTCCCATTTCCACTCGGGAATATCCATCTGCTGAAGTACACCCTGGGTCTCTGATGTTCATACTTGACCTGCTGACAATTGAGACACCTAGCCACATAACCCACAATGTCCTTTTCCATTCTCCTCCACCAATAATGCTGCCTCAAGTCCTGGTACATCTTCGCGGCACCTGGATGAATAGAATACCGTGAGCTGTAGGCCTCTTCTAATATCAACCCTCGGAGCCCATCCACATTGGGCACGCCAATCTTGCCCTGCATCCGCAACACACCATCACTACCAATAGTCACATCTCTGGCATCATCATGCTGAACCATGTCCTTCAGGACAATCAAATGCGGGTCATCATACTGGCGCTCCCTGATGCGATCATACAAAGAAGACCGGGAAACCACACAAGCCAACACCAAACTGGGCTCAGAAATATCCAACCTCACCATCCGATTAGCCAAAGCGTGAACGTCAACTCCAAGGGGCCTCTCCCCTACTGGAATGTACGCCAAGCTACCCATACTCACCGCCTTCCGGCTCAAAGCGTTGCCACTACATTGGCCTTCCCCGGATGATCCAATATGGATATATCATAATCCTTAGGTAACTCAAACCCCCTCTGCTATCTCAAATTGAGGTCCTTCTGCTTAAGCAAATGCTAAAGACCGCAGTGATCTGTCAACACCTCACATGACACGACATATAAATAGTGCCTCCAAATCTTCAAAGCATGAACTATAGCAGCCAACTCCATGTCATGAAAAAGGTAGTTCTTCTCATGAGGCTTAAGTTGACGCGAAGCGTACTCTATAACTCTAACTTCGTGCATCAATACACATCTGATCCCAACTCCCGAAGCATCACAATACACCAAGTAAGAGCCTGAAGCTGAGGGCAACACTAGAATCAGAGTTGTAGTCAACACTGATTTGAGATTTTAAAAGCTCTCTTCGCACTCATCAGACCATACAAATGGTGCATTCTTCTGCGTCAACTTCGTCAAAGGCAAAGGAATATATGAAAAACCTTGACAAGCCTGCATAATAACCCGTCAAACCGAAAAAACTCCAAATCTCAGTAGCTGAGGACGGTCTCGGCCAACTTTGCACCGCCTCGATCTTCATTGGGTCAACTTGAATACCATCAATGGACATCACGTGTCCCAGAAAAGCCACGGAACTAAGCTGGAACTCACACTTGGAGAACTTTGCATACAACTTCTCCTCTCTCAATCTCTGGAATACCACCCTCAAGTGTTGCGCGTGCTCCTCCAAGCTACGCGAGTACACCAAAACATCATTAATAAACACGATCACAAAAGAAACCAAATACGGCCGAAATATACTGTTCATCAAGTGCATGAAAGCAGTTGGGGCATTAGTCAGCCCAAATTACATAACCAGAAACTCATACTGCCCATATCTCGTCCTGAAAGTTGTCTTAATGATATCGGAATCTCTAAACTTCAACTGGTGATAGCCTGAACGGAGATCAATCATAGAGAATACCTTTGCTCCGTAAAGCCGGTCAAACGAATCCTCAATACGGGGTAGTGGATACTTGTTCTTTACTGTCACTTTGTTCAATTGTATATAATTAATACACATTCTTATTGTGCCATCCTTCTTCTTTACAAATAACACCGGTGTGTCCCACGGCGACATACTTGGGCGAATGAATCCCTTATCTAGGAGTTTCTGCAGCTGCTCTTTCAACTCCTTTAACTTTGCTGGTGCCATATGATAGGGAGGAATATATATGGGCTGAGTGCCTGGCACCAAATCAATACGAAGCCAATATCCCTGTCCGGCAGCATGCCTGACTGGTCTGCTGGAAATGCATCAGGTAATTCCCTCAGCACGGGGACAGAATCAAGACTAGGAGTCTCAGCCCCAACATCCCTCAGAAATGCTAGATAAGATTTATATCCCTTCCCAACCATCCGCTGGGCCTTTAAGAAAGAAATTACCTTGTGGGTACATATTCCATTGTACCATGCCACATGATCCTTGGAATACTCGGCATAGTTAATGTGAATTCCTTGGCATGACAGTCCAGAATAGCATGGCACAGAGATAGCCAATCCATGCCTAGAATAACATCAAAATCCACTATGCTCAATAGAAACAAGTCAGCTCGGTCTCCAGACCCTCAATAGTAACAAGACAGGACCAATACACGTGGTCCACATTAATAGTACCACCCACCGGGGTAAATACATGCAGAAGTAATGCTAGACACCCTCGTGTAGTCCACAAATGATGAGAAAAGTAAGAAGATACATAAGAATATGTGGATTCGTGATCAAATGAAACTGAGGCATCCTTGCGGAAAACTGAAATAATACCCGTCATCACTGCGTCTGAAGCAACAACATCTCTCCTATCTAGTAATGCATAGAAACGAGCCTGACCACTGCTCGATTGCTCAACACCCCTGGGGCGACCTCTAGATGACTGACCCCAACCCTACTAGTCTGGGATGGTGCTGAAGTAGATGGAGTAGAAGAGAAGGGCTGATCCGTTTGCTGAGACCTACCACTGCGAAGTCGAGGACACTGCCTCCTCATATGGCCAGTCTTGCCACACTCATAACAACTACCTAGGGCTAAGGAAGAGGACTGAAGGGAACCCCTAGCCACTGATGAACCCTGGGCTGATAAAACATGTGCAGAACCCTGAGCTGGGAGGGCATAGAGTGAAGACTGGCCCTGCTGATAACCTTGACGGGCATGGTCGGAAGAAGCTCCGTTGTGCTTTGGGAGGCCTGAATGAGGAGGCCTAAAAGAAGACATCTGCCCTAATGAAACTGGCCCCTACATGGAGCACTACTATAGATGCCCGAACCTCGAGGCCTCTTTGCCTCTCTCTCCTCTTGCTCTCGGAGGCGACCTAATTTGGTGAGCCTGGTCCACTATCTCCTCAAAAGTCGCTACTACCACTCTCTTGCCGGTCATCAAGATACGAATAGAATAGTTAAGTCCATCTATGAACCTTCTGATCCTCTACCGATCTGTCGGGATCATCCATGTAGCATGTCTGTCCAACTTAGTATACCTTAACTCGTACTGAGTCACTGTCATATCCCCCTGAACTAGCAACTCAAACTGGCGGTGTAGCTCCTTTTTGCGGGATTGCGACATAGTTCTCTAAAAAGAGAGTGGAAAACTGCTGCCAGGTAAGGGGTGCTGCTCCTGCAGGCCTGCGTCTCTCAAACTCCTCCCACCATGTAAATGCCGGCCCCGAGAACTGAAAGGTAGTAAAAGCTACTCCACTGGACTCCAAAATCCAAGCAGCACGAAGCATCCTCTAACACTTATCCAGAAATTCCTAGGCATCCTCGCCCTCAGTACCACTGAATGTAGGAGGCTGAAGTCTTCCAAACCTCTCTAACTGACGCTGCTCTTCGTTAGGCATCACCGGAACAACATGACCTGAGGTTGGCGCAACAGGAACAGCCGGTGCAAGTACTTGAGCTGGGGCTACCTCTGGCTTCTGAAGTCCCTGCACAACGTGCTCTGGTGCGTATGCTGCGGGGGTCTGATGAGCACCCCCGGTCTGAGATGTTGCTGCGGCAGCGACAGCTGAAACTGCCTGAGCCTAACTAGTACAGACACATAAGATCTAGGCTAAATCCTCCTGAATGCCAGGAATAACAATTAGCAGTGCCGGTGCCTTAGCGGGTGTTGCTGGAGCATCAACAGCTGGGGGCTAATCGTGAATAGGAGCGCTAGGTGGGTCAGCTGCTACTGCCCCTGCTGTTTTAACACGGCCACGATCACGGCCTCTAGCTGGTGGAAATGGTGGTCGTCCTCCTCGTCTGGTAGAACGAGTTCTCTCCCTCTGCGAGAGAATAGAATATAGAAGTTTAGTTCTCGGAATAACAAAATCGCATGACAAGAGTTTAAGAGTACGAAGTGTAACCTGAAGGTTGCGCACATCTCGAGGATAAGTACATACGTCTCTGTACTGATCCGCGAGACTCTACCAACCGGCTCACGACTCATGATGCCTAGTAACATGGCTCTAATACCAACTTGTCACGACCCAACCCGGTGTTATGGCGCCCAACACATTGCTAGGCAAGCCCGACAATCACACTTACCTTCCGAGCTATAAGCTCACATCCTTAATTCACAAGTCATTAATAACGAAGAGAAAATCCGAACTTTTAGCACTTAAATATAGAAACATCCCGATAACCAATACATAACAACCTCCCACAGATCTGGGGGTCATGAATCAAGTGTCTCTACCAGAATAGCGGAATAATTCTAAAATATAATATAGTCTGAGTACGCGGAAACATCCAAAAATACAGAAGTATGGAGCGTCGGGTCCTGCGGACGGCGGCAGCTACCTCGACAAGCTCCGGAGGATAGTCTGTAAATAGCTGAGGATCAACTCTGCCATGAGGTACCTGGATCTGCACACGGTGTGCAGGGAGTAAAGTGAGTACTTCCCACTCAGTGGTAATAGACATGTATAATGATATTGAAGGCATGAAATCCCAATATAATACACAGTAGAGCTATAACAGTGTTTTCTACTCTTTTTAAAAGTGTAAATCCCAGTAAGCAGTAACAGGTAAGCAGATAATGTAATTGCATATATGGAATGCAAAATAAACATGAACGCAACGGCGCGTAGCCCGATCCATTTGGGTACCCGCGCTCACTGTGGGGGTTCAGACTCCGGAGGGGTTCCTACAGCTCAAGCGTAACATCATAGTAACATACGCTACGACGCGCAGCTTGATCCACTATCAGTGCAGCTCTATGCATGCAAGCCTCACAAGCATAAATAATTATTCGTTTTTACTTTCATTTATTAGTAGTTATAAAATTAGGTGTTAAAACCTTAGAAATTCCCATCATATTTTAACGGTGTTCTAGCTCATGAATTATATAGCGAAAGCATGCTATAATTCATGGAAACAGTGATGACGGTCCTCACGGGATACAAATAACCAGCACGCAGCCCAAATATATCCATAACCATCCAACTAGGAGGTTTACCGGCTCATTCATGGCCAACAACATAGTACAATGCCAATCGGTCGGACTAAGCCATAGTCCCTAATCACAATCGACCCCGCACTCACTGTAGATTACATTTCTCTCCTCAATATAGCATCACAGTGTGATATACCGGGGCTTCAAACCCTCAGGTCATCATCCACATCTATTGCTCACCTCGAACCGGATCAGGGACTAGTCCGCTATGCCTTTCCCTATAGAATCAAACTCCGCGGGTGCCAAATCTGATCAAAACCAATAGGAATACATCAAAATAGGCTAATGGATCACAACCCAATCGAAATAACTCAAAATACACCAAAAACACGAAGTTGGCAAAATCCGAGCCCCGGGGCCACTTCTCAAAAAATTACGAATTTCATATTTTTGGAATCCTCGTCTCGCCGCGAGTCCATACATATTAAATTTATCAAAATCAGAGTCAATTAGACCCTTCAAATTCAAAATTTTCAATACCAAAAGCCAACCCCTAATTTCTCCAATTTCCAACCAATTTTCAGAGATTTAGATGATGATTCTTCAATAAAATCAAGTAATTAGCTCATAAGACTTACCTCAAGTCGAAACCTAGGTGAAATCCTCTTAATCTCTCGTCCAATAGCTCCAATATGTGCTCAACAATGGTGGACAATGATATTAGCTCGTGGATGATATGTTATAAAACCCTTCTGTCTGCCCAGACATTTCTCCTATGCGATTGCATCACCTCACCTGCGATAGCATTAAACAATTATTCCAGGCCTCCAAAATGGCCTATACGATCGCATTACCCACTATGCAATCGCACTACTTCTGATTCCAACACTACACAATCGCTTACATACCTCGCGATCGCACTGCACAAATTCACCCTCAGGAAAACCCAGGCCAATTACACTACGCGATCGCATAAGACCTATTGCGATCGTAGTGAAAAACCTACCCAACCTATGCGATCGCATACCTCTGACCGCAATCGCATTGAATAAATTTCCAAGCCTCCCAAAACCTTCTACAATCACAACAATGCTCTTGCAATCACATAGAACAAAAGTCTGCAACATTTATGACAGCAAAAATCTGATCTCTAGCCAACCAAAAATGATCCGTTTGAACCCCTGAAATAATATCGAGGCCCTCGGGACCCCAACCAAAAATACCAACCTACTCCAAAACATCATACGAACTTGTTACAATCAGAAAAACATGACCCTAAACACAAAAATCATGAAATCATGACGGATTCAAGCCTACGTTTCAACTATAACTTCAGAAAATAACATTAAATGAAAAACCCGACCGAACGACATATGATTAACCTGAAACCTTGCAGACACATCCAAAATCACCTAACAAAGCTACATAAATTCTCGAAATTCCATTCTAACCTTTTGACCAAAATCTCACCTATCAACCGGAATTCGCCGAAATTCAAACTTAGCCAATTCGGGCCTAATTCTACATGAGACCTCCAAATTCAATTCCGTTTTCACTCCCAAGTCATAAATCACCATCCAAAACAAGTCAAATCATATGAAATCCATTCAGAGACCTATAACGCATAAGTCAACATCCAGTTGACTTTTCCAAACTAGCCTTCTCCTAAAGAGACTAATTGTCTCAATCTCAACCAAACTCTGACCGTATCACTTCAAATTCAACAAAAACATAGAAATGAACATATATAAGTATAAGACCGGGAAAACAGGGCGGTAGTTCACGTGACGACAGGCCGGGTCATCACACCCGAGTAATGAATTTTTCTGTGAAATTCTTAATTTGAAGTTTTAAGAAAATAAGCAAACTAAGTAATCATTTATTTCCAAGATATCGGGCTCAGATTTTAGTTTTGAAACTTCGTACAGGTTCGAAATATCAGTTATAACTTACCCGTAAAATTTGGTATCAATCTGAGTAGTTTAAGGGCGTTTGGACCCGTTAGAAGGAAACTTAGAACATGAAGAATCAATGATTTCATTCACTTGGTTTTGGGGCCGATTCCTTTATTTAGCATTGTTTTATGTATTTTGAGGGTTCAAGTAGGGCTGCCTCGTGATTTCAGACTTGTCGGTATGTTCGTGCGGGGCTCCGGAGCGCCGAGCGTCAAATGGTTGAGGTTCGAGTGAATTTGAAACTTGAAAGGAACCAAGGTGTGCTTCTGCCATAACCGCTTCTGTGGCTCTTGGACCTCAGAAGTAGGATCGCAGGAGCAGTCGGTTGATCACAAAAGCGAAGCACGGGAAGGCCAGGGGAAACGGCAGAAGCGGCCAAGGGACGGTAGAAGTGGTTCCGCCTATGCGGCCCCTAGACCGCATAAGCAGTCCAGCCCCAATTTCCAAAAGCCGCAGAAGCGGCCAATCTCAACATAAGCGGATTTCGTAGAAGAAAAAATCCACCCATAGAAGCAAAAATAGCTGGGACAGAAGGGTTCATTTAATACGAACTCAACCCCATTTCCCTCTTTTTTCTCATTACTAATTTGGGCGATTTTGGTGATTCCAAAAAGGGGGTTTGCACTATTGCAAGTTTGTGCTCGTTCGGCTTCGCGTTGAGGGTTTGGGGCTTGTTCTTGATATTGGAAGTTCACTTTGGGGCAAGGTGAGTCTCCTTTCTAACCTCGTAAGAGGAAAATAATCCTTAGGACTAATAAATGACAATTTGCTACTCAATTCGGGGACTACGTACGTACTAGGTGTCCGTGCATAGCTACTATAATATTAAACGTTTGGGTCACATATGCCTAATTTGAGATATCATTTATTTGAACTATCGATATAATCTTTCGTGATATGCTAGAGACTAGAGAGGAACGGAAAGTGAATATATGAATATTGTTGAACCTTGTAAAGATTTCCTTGTGTATCAATCAGCCTTGGGTGCATTCTTTATGTTTTCTTGATATTTGTGGATCGGGATGATCGCCTGAGTGGAATAGATGCATCTATGGTTTAGGCGTTCGACCCTCGGCAGTGCACATTTTATTTTCTGTTAGAGAAGGCCGTCGACCTCGGCATGATTGCGCATGATGTGTGTACTTGAGCTTAGAAATTTCATGACTAATTGTTAAGTATGTGAAAGAAGGGGAAATGATAAAAAGAATATGATTAAGAGCATGATTTTGACTCTCATTGTAACTGTTGTTTAATTGCATTATTAATGCTTTATATTGTACATCATTATTATGATATTATCTTGACCTAGTAGGTATAAAGTCGACCTCTCGTCTCTACTTCTTCGAGGTTAGATTGGATACTTACTGGGTACATATTTTTAGGTACTCATGCTATGCTTCTGTACTTAAATGTACAAGGTCTAAGGCTGATTCATCTGGTTATCGATCTGGTGCGCGCCAGTGAGCTGTGGCAGAGACTTCTACAATAAGTTGCTTCCCTTCCTACGCCATTCAGCAGCCAGATGGAGTCTTCTTTTGTAGTTTGGTGTCCTTCCATATATCGGATGGTAGGATAGAGATGTTGTATATTCTACTACATGCTCGTACTAGTGACACCATGTCTTGACACACACTGCAGTAGATATTTATTTTCGGGTTGTATAATTATTTTGCTACATTATTGATCTTTACTGGTCTTGGCTATAAAATGGAACAATCTAGTATAATTGTTTTTTTGCAAAGGTAAAATAAGAACTTAAATCACAAATTCCGCAGTCGGCTGGCCTGACAACTGTGTCGGGCATCATCATGACCTGTTAGGAAAAATGGGTCGTAACACTTGCTATGATCGAAGTTAGTTGAGTGCATATTCTATTCAATAAGAATTTAATATTATATAAGTTTCAAAATACATAATATACAATTATTTTTTTAATTATCAATAAATACTACTATTGTGATTAAAATTGCATTATACCCTAAATAATATCTCAATCATATCAAATAAAACTAGGAAAAACAGCAATATTTTAAATTAAGGTCAATTTTATTAGTATTTAAAGTGATCGAGAGATTAATTTATTCTTAATATTATGTCATTCAACTAGAACAAAATACAAATTTTCTTGTTAAAATTTTTAATAATTAAAAATAACGATTATTATTACAAAGGATCGAAAAAGACCTTTTTATCAACTATTTGGGAATAATATTAATATGTTTTATTATTTAAATTTTTATTAGTATAAAAAGAAAAAAGTAATAAATTTGGGCTCGTGCATTGCACGGGTGTGTGTGTGTGTGTGTGTATGTGTGTGTGTGTGTGTGAATTCCAATCTGAAATTGGAATGATCGAAAGTCCTTAAGGACATTGCGTGAAAGTCCATAAGGACATTACGTAAAGGAATTGTTCCCTTCCTATACCATATATGAATCTTTATTACCAATTATGTGCATAGTATTTAATTACTTGTAACGCCCCGACCGGGCGTTTTGAGCCCTAACGTGTCATTCAGCAGTTTGAAGCCATAAGCAGCTTCATTTCATAGGTTATGACTTGTACGCATGGTCGGAATTGAAATTCAAGAAAACCAGATTTAAATTTAAAAGAAAATTATCATTTCAAAAGATTAAAGTTGAAGAAATAAACTAGGATTGGAATTTTGAGTAAATGACCTTGGAATCGAGATCCTAAGGTGCTAGCAGGTTTGTGTGATGATTGGGCGTATGCCCTGATCGGGTTTTGGATGATCTGGGAACATTTTGTCGCATATTGTGGATGTTAGCAATTTAGAAGAACTTTTATCAAATCGGCTTGAAGTGTATTTTTGTGTTATCGATGCCCGTTTGGGACTCTAAGACTGGGAGTAGCTCCGTACGGTGATTTTGGAGTTGGGAGCATGATTGGAAATGAATTCGGAGGTCCGTAGGTCGTTTTGAAGCCATTTGGCTACAAATAGAAATTTGAAGGTTTTTGAAATGTTTGACAAATAGTAGATTTTTTATATCGGTGTTACAATCCTATTCCGGAAGTTGGAGTAGGTCCGTTATGTCAAATATGACTTGTGTGCAAAAGTTTGAGGTCAATCGAACATGATTTGATAGGTTAAAACCTCAGATGTAGAAGTTGGAAAGCTCAACATTCATAATGCTCAAATCAAGGAGTAATTCATGGTTTTAGCGTTGTTTGATGTGCTTTGAGGCCTCGAACAAGTCCGTAATGTGTTCTAATATTTGTTGGTAGGCTTGGTTGAGGTCCCGGGGGCCTCGGGTGAATTCAGGGTGGTTAACGGAATGGAATTTCAACTTTTGGAAAAGCTGGGTTAGCTGGTATCTGGTATTTTCGCTTCTGCGGAAATGGGACAGCAGAAGCGACCGCGCAAAAGTGAAGAAGAAGCCGCAGAATCGAATGAGGGCGAGGGCAGCCAGGACTATAGAAGCAGCCCTTGATCCGCTGATGCGGAACCACAAAAGTGATAGCCATGACCACAGAAGAGGAAGGCTTGGAGTGGATGGGAGCCGCAGAAGCGGACAGGGTTCCGCAGAAGCAAAAGGTTGTTTTAAATCGTAGGTAAAGCTCATTTCTTTCATTTTCATAGCTTGGGACAATTTTGGGGAGCTTCAAAAAGGTATTTTTGTCATTAATGATTGAGGTAAGATATCCCCTCCTATTTTGAGTAATATACATCAATTTCGTGTGAATTTGGGCATGGATATTAGTATAAAAATTGAGGTTTTTGGTGGAAAACCTAGAAAATTATATTCTTGAATTTTGACCATGATTTTGAGTATGGAATAATGAGAAAACCATATATTTTAGTTCGTGACTTCATGAGTAAACTTTATCTTCGAGAAATTTCGAATTCGGGGCACGTGGGCCCAATGGCATTTTTTTCTACTTTTCGTTCGGGGTCAGAAATTGTTATAAATTGGGTTGTAAAATATAATTGAACATAAATTAATGGATTTGTATGCTCGTTGGCTAGTTTTGGAGCTTCGTGCATTGGTGCAAGTCTTCGAAAGAATGTAGAATGTCGGTTGTGGATCATCGGTCTCCTTTATTATCTTGTGAGGGGGAATTTACCCCATAGTGAGCTAAATTGATTATGTGCTATTTGTGAGGGCTACGTACGCACGAGGTGCCGAGAGTCCGTGCATAGCTACTATTATGCCATTTTCCGGGTAGTCTAGGACCCAAAAGCATGTTATACTTGGATTATTGTGAACCCATTGATGGCTTGAATTGCCTAAATCGCATTAAAAGTAGTAAATGATTTTCAAAGGGGCTAAGCTTCATTTCTTAAAAGTTGTTAAAGGAGAATTAGTTATTACTTGAATAAATATTCCCGATAAACTCTTATTTTACTAATTGAGCATGTATTCTAATGTGTACCTTTGTCGGACGCATGATTCGCGAGCAGGGTATGTGTTTATTTATGGAACGGGCCGAACGCCTCGGCAGATTAAATAGATGCATCTGTGGTATGAACCAATCGACCCTCGGCAGTTGTGACGACCTGGCCGGTACTTTTTGGAATTTATGCCGTGTTCCCCCCATGAACTACTTTCTACTTTCCCTAAGTTCATTTCTGCTATTTTAGTTTGCCGGGATGTTCGGCAATAGAATTCGGAGTGTTTTGGTACACTTACTCCCTAAGTGAGAGCATAGGTGTTAAAAACATAGTCTGTAATCATAACAGTGTCAAGACGACCTCGAAATGGAAATGCATGGTTCCGTTAGCTCCGTTAGGTGATTTTGGGGTTGGAAGCGTGTCCGCAATGTGTTTTGGAGGTCCGCAGCTCAAATTGGCTAGAAATGCCGAAAGTTAGAATTTTGAAGTTCTGGTCCGATAGTGAATTTTTTATCCAAGGGTCGGAACGGGATTCCGGAAGTTGTTTTACAATCATCATGTAATTTATGACGTGCGTTTGGTTAGGTTTTGAATCGAAAGCAAGTTTGGTTAAGTTTTGAAAATTTTAAGTTCAAGTCATTGGTTAAATTGTGTTTCTGGCGTTGTTTTAAGTGATTTATGGATTGGTACAAGTTTAAATGATGTAAAGAGATAGGTTCGTAGGTTTGGTTGAGGTCCCAGGGGGCCTCGAGTGTGTTTCGGATGCTCGACGGGTTGGTTTTGGAATTTTTGGATGAAGTTCATGTGTTGCTTCTGTTGTTTCCGCAACTGCGGCTTGGGGACCGCAGAAGCGGCGCTGCAAAAGCGGCTCAGCAGTCGCAAGTGAAGAAAACCATGATGCTAGGAACCGCAGATGCGGTGTTGGTTTTGCTGAACTGGACTGGCTTCTGCGATTTGTAGACCGCAGAAGCGGTTGATGGGATGAGTGCGGACCGCTGAAGCGGTGGATCTTCCGCAAAAGCGGGATTCATTTCCGCGAGTTATTTTCCACAGAAGCATAAATTGGTATATTAAATGAAGCCGCTGAAGCGACAATTTGACCGCAAAAGTGGGACCGCAGAAGCGGTCCCTGGCCCGCGAAAGCAGAAATTGCTGTGTGTTAAGAGAAAATCCGAGGGTTTAATTTCATAAGTTGAAAAATCAATTGAGAGCTCGGGAGAAGGCGATTTTGAGTGGGTTTTGAAGAAGAGATTATTGGGCAACGTTTCTATGATCCTTTCTAGCTTTAATCTATCATTTAGTTGTTAAATTCGAATTAAGGTCCAGAAATGGAGGAATTTGAGTAGAAGTTCATTGACTAAACAATTAGGATTTGAGGGAGCATTTGACCTTCGATTTGGGAGAATTTTATATGGATAGACTAATGAGAGTACGAGGTTTCTGAAAATGGGAAAATTATTCGATTCCGAGAAATTGACCTGAGGGGCATTTTGGCTATTTCACCTATATTTGCGCCTTTGATTTAATTTTAACAGTGTAATCAGTTACTTGCGATGTTATTTAAAATGTGTAATTTTGTGAATAGATTTAGGCCACTCGGAGTCGGATACTCGTGGCAAGGGCATTGTTTCTTAGCGGTTTTGTACCAATTCGGGTAAGTGGCTTGCCTAACTTTGTGTGGGGAGCCTCTCCCCTTAGGATATATTTGCGATTAATTAAATGCCTTGTGCGTGAGGTGACGGGCGTGTACTTGTGCTAGCTGTTGAAAATTCACCTTACTTGGCTTATTTAGAGTGTATTTCTCTACACGTTCAATTGTAAAAAATGAAACTTCACTAGTTTGGCTTAGGAAAAGCAAGTTGGTGACTTATTTTCTGTACTTGACTAAATTGCAATAGCTGTCTTCTCTTGGAAAGCATGTTAGTAACTTATTTTCCCTATTTGACTTAATTGCAATAATTGTCTTTCCAGTGAAGCATGTTAGATTCTCAATTTGTTTCTGGTTGCTTGCATTTCGCTATCTTTCCGTTAAATATTGGTTTGTTGTGGTGTATTTACTATTGGACTACGGAACGGCATCCCAGGACCTCCCCCTTGTTAGTATTTTGTTCCGAGGTTTGTTAGTGCAAGATACAAGGGATCCCTGGCACTGTATTATATAACTGGCGGATACTAAGAGAGATCCCCAGTACAAGATTGATTAACTAGCGGATACTAAGAGATCACCAGAGCAAGACTAATTAAATAGAGGATACTGGGAGATCCTCGGGTTACTTGGAGATCCTTTGCTTATATGATGAGGATACTGGGAGATCCTCGGGATACTTGGAGATCCGTTGTACGTATGATGAGGACACCGGGAGATCCTCGAGATACCAGGAGATCCCCAATGACAAATAGCCTATAGTGATTGTTCTTCTTTTGTTGAATTTTAATATATCCTATTCCTTTCTTTTTATTGTTTGTTAGATATTGTAGATTTACGTATTTACTACTGCTATTTCATTTCACATTTATTTTTATGTTTATCTCAGTAGGGGCCTCGACCTTTCCTCGTCACTACTCCACCAAGGCTAGGCTTGGCACTTACTGAGTACCGTCGTGGTGTACTCATGCTACTCTTCTGCACACTTTTGTTATGCAGATCCAGGCACTATTGAACAGGAACGCTATTAGGGATTTCGGAGCTACAGTTGGAGGCTTGAGGTATGCATCTGCCGCATCCGCAGATTCGAAGAGTCTTCTTCTATTCTACCTTAACTAGCAGTTTCACTCATGTACTCACTTGTTTTAGACACTTCTGGATGATTAGAGCCATATGTTATATTTTACTCTTAGCCTGTGTTCCCCGTGGGTTTCCAAGTCTTGGAGGTTTTACATTATTGGTTCAAAGTGTATGTGCCAAGCGGCACCATATACATTTTCTTATGTTATTCAGTTTTGTTTATTGTTTCGTATAGATTGTTGAATTTCTGCAACGTATCAGGCTTACCTAGTCGTGAAGACTGGGTTGCGTCATGACATGTTAACGATTGCTAAACTAGGGTCGTGGCAAGTTCGTATCAGGGCTCTAAGTTCATAAGATTCACGGGAAACAAGCCGGTTTATTAGAGTCTCGTTGATTGGTACGAAGACGTCTGTACTTATCTACGAGAGGCTATGTAACTATATTTGAAAAATCTTCACTTTGTTGAATTTATTGTCGTGCTATGTTTTTTATAGCGATTCTAAACTTCTGTCTTCTATTCTCTCACAGATAGTGAGGACACGCAAGACCCGGGACGATGAGGCACCCGCACCCCCTCCTGTAGAAGCTAGGGGCAGGGGCCGAGGTAGGTGTCATGGACGTGCAGCGTGCAGCCAGAGCATCTGCACGACCAGCTGCCGAGCTGCCACCAACGGACCCTGTCAGGACTCAGGCACAAAAGACGCCCACGGCCACCACTACTCCAGTTGTTCAAGAGTCATTGGCGCAGTTTATGAGCATGTATACCACGCTATCATAGGAAGGGTTGCTTCCACCTCCTGCAGCTACGTCCCAGGCCGAGGGAGGAGCCCAGACTCCCGCAGCCCACACTCCAGAGCAGAGGGTGCACATAGGCCCGATTCCAGATATTATTCCTGTCCATCCTACAGTACCGTTTCAGCCCGAGGCTGGGGCAACTGCTTCGGAGGATGAGCAGCGTAGATTGGAGTGGTTCAAGAAGTATGACCCTCCTATTTTCACCGCGCTAGCTACTGACGATGCTTTGGGGTTTTTGGAGGATTGTCACCGCATTTTTCACACCATGGGTATTACTGCATCGGGTGGGGTTTCCTTTGCAGCTTTCCAGCTTAGGAGAGCCGCTTATAACTGGTTGCGCACTTTTGAGCTAGACAGCCCGAACGAGGCTGCCTCCCTGACTTCGACTCAGTTATTAGATATATTTTAGAGGGAGTTTGTTCCCCGGAGCCTCCGAGATGCATGGCGCATGAAGTTTGAGCACCTGCGCCAAGGCCCTATGACTTTCTCTGAGTATGCCATCCGTTACACTAGGTTGGCAAGGCATGTGCCTGCTTTGGTGGCTACTGTTCGTGAGAGCGTTCGCAGGTTTATCGAGGGTCTTATTCCTTCAAATAGATTTGGCATGGCGCGAGAGTTAGAGATGGATATACCTATCAGCAGTTGGTGAGTATAGCTAGGAGGATAGAGGGTATGCATGCCAGAGAGAGAGAGAGAGGAGAGAGAGGCCAAGAGGTCTTGAGAGTCTGCTCATTTTCATGGTACCCTTACTTCAGGAGCAGGACGTCATGGTAGGGGCTATACAGGTCGCCCAGTTCACTCAGCTCTTCCTTCATATAGCAGTACTCCAGTTCCTCCCATATCTCAGGAGCCTTATTATGCACCCCCAGTTTCTAGTGCGCCTCCTGTGCGGGGTACCTCCAGAGGTCAGTCTAGCAGGGGTAGGTCTAGTAAGTCACAACCACCGTGCCCTTCTAGAGATTGTTATGAGTGGAGGGATACCCGCCATGTAGTGAGGGATTTCCCTAGGCTTGGGAGGAGTGCACCTCCACAGCAGTCTCAGCAGCAACAATCTCAGCGGGATTCTAAGGCCATAGTTCCGACTCGAACTGCCACCCCACCTGACCAACTAGCCTGGGGCGGAGATCGGGGAGATAGAGGTCACCCTCGAGGTAGGGGCCGAGCCAGATTTTATGCCATTCCTGATCCTGCCGAGGCTGTCGCCTCCGATTCTATTATCATAGGTATTATTTTGGTTAGTCACAAAGAGGCATCGGTTCTATTCGAGAAACCTTGAGCCCTTCTATTTATGTTTCTACTCCCGGGGGAGATTCCCTTGTTGTGGACCGCGTATATTGGTCGTGTTTGGTTACTATTCATGGTTTTGAAACCAGAGCATATCTTTTATTGCTTGATATGGTTGATTTTGATATTATCTTAGTCATGGACTGGTTGTCGCCCCAGTATGTTATTCTTGATTGTCACGCTAAGACCGTGAAGCTGGCTATGCTAGGTATTCCGCGTATTGAATGGAGTGGTACTTTTGATCACACTCCAAGCAGAGTTTCATATTTTCTTAAAGCTCAGTGTATGGTTGAGAAGGGGTGTGCCGTGTATTTTGCCTTTGTGAGAGATGTCAGTTTTGATACCCCTTCTGTTGACTCTGTTCCAGTAGTACGGGACTTCTCCGATGTGTTCCCAACTGATCTTCCGGGCATGCCACCTGATTGGGACATCGATTTTGGTATTGATTTGTTGCCGGGTACTCACCCCATATCTATTCCTCCTTACCGTATGGCTTCTCTTGAGTTGAAGGAGTTGAAGGATCAGTTACAGGAATTACTTGATAAGGGTTTTATTCGACCCAGTAATTCACCATGGGGTGCTCCTGTCTTGTTTGTGAAGAAAAAGGATGGTTCTATGCACATCTGTATCAATTATAGTCAGTTTATCAAAGTTACAGTGAAGAACAGATAACCTTTGCCTCGTATTGATGATCTATTTGACCAGCTTTATGGAGCACAAGTGTTTTCTAAGATTGATTTGCGCTCAAGTTATCACAAGCTAAAGATTCGAGAAATGGATATCCCGAAGACTGCTTTCAGGACTCGTTATGGTCATTCTAGTTATTTGTCATGTCATTTGGGCTAACGAACGCCCCAACAGCTTTTATGCATTTGATGCACAGTGTATTCATGCCCTATCTCGACTCATTTGTCATTGTTTTCATAGATGACATTCTTGTATACTCCTGGAGTCTTGAAGATCATTAGCAGCACCAGAGGACAGTGCTTCAGACCTTGAGAGAAAAGAAATAATATGTAAAGTTTTCAAAATGTGAGTTTAGGTTGAGTTCTGTGGCATTCCTAGGCCACGTAGTATCGAGTGAGGGCATTCAGGTAGATCCGAAGAAGGTGAAGGCCGCAGAGTAGGCCCAGGCCCTCCTCAGCTATAGATATCCGCAATTTCCTTAGCCTGGCAGGGTATTACTGTTGTTTTGTGGTGGGGTTCTTGTCGATTGCAGCCCCTATGACTAGATTAACCCAGAAGGGTACTCCTTTTCAGTGGTAAGACGAGTGTGAGGCGAGCTTCCAAAAGCTAAAGACGACTTTGACTTCAGCCCCTATTCTGATTTTGCCTACTGGTTCGGGGTCCTATACAGTATATTCTGATGCCTCATGAGTTGGACTTGGAGCGGTGTTGATGCAGGACGGTAGGGTAATTGCCTACGCGTCTAGACATTTGAAGGTGCATGAAAAGAACTATCCTATCCATGACCTTGAGTTAGATGTTATTGTTCATGACTTGAAGATTTGGCTTCATTATTTGTACGGCGTGCCTTCTGAGATTTATACGGATCATCGAAGTTTGCAGCACATATTCAAGCAAAAAGATCTGAATTTGCAACAGTGGAGATGGTTGGAGTTACTGAAAGATTATGATATTACTATTCTTTATCACCCAGGCAAGGCCAATGTGTTAACCGATGCCTTGAGTCGCCAGGTGGAAAGTTTGGGGAGATTGGAAAATTTAACAGCTTCAGAGAGACCTATAGCGATGGATGTTCTGGCTTTAGCCAGTCAGTTCGTGAGACTGGACCTATTAAAGCCCAGACGGGTTCTAGCCTCTATTGTTTCTCGGTCTTCATTGTTTGATCGTATCAAGGAGCGGCAGTATGATGATCCTCATTTGGTCATCCTCAGGGACACAGTTCAGTGTGGCGATGCTAAGGATGTGACTATTGGAGATGACGGGGTATTGACTATACAGGATCAGATTTGTGTACCTGATGTTGATGATATTAGGGATTTCATATTGACTGAGGCCCACAGCTCGCTCTACTCCATCCATCCTGGTGCCGCGATGATGTATCAGCACCTGAGGCAACATTACTGGTTGAGGCGGATGAAGAAGGACATAGTAGAGTTTGTAGCAAGATGCCTCAACTGTCAGGAGGTAAAGGCTGAGCACCAGAGACCGGGAGGTCTACTCCAACAGATGGAGATTCTGGAGTGGAAATTAGAGACTATCACCATGGCTTTTGTGACTGATCTCCCTCTGACGGCGAGGTAGTTTGATTCTATTTGGGTTGTTGTGAATCGGCTGACCAAGTTTCCTCATTTCATTCCAGTATGTAATTCTTACTTAACGGAGCATTAAGCAGGGATTTATATCAGGGAGATTGTCCGCCTGCACAACATTCAAGTTTCTATCATCTCAGACAGAGGTTCAATGTTTACATCACGGTTCTGGAGGGCAGTCCAACACGAGTTGGGTACCTGGGTGACCATGAGTACAACGTTTCACCCTCAGACAGACTAACAGTTTGAGTGCACTATTCAAATTCTTGAGGATAGGCTCTATGCATGTGCGATTGAGTTTAGAGGGTCTTGGGATCAGTTCTTGCAATTGGCAGAGTTTGCATACAACAACAGTTATCAGTCCAGTATTCTGATGGCTCCCTATGAGGCCTTATATGGTAAGAGATGCAGATCCCCGGTGGGTTGGTTCGAGCCGGGAGAGTCCAGGCTATTGGGCACTGATTTGGTTTAGGATGCGATTGAGAAGGTTAAGGTGATTTAGGATAGACTCCATGTGGCCCAGTCCAGACAGAAGAGTTATGCGGACTGGAAGGTTCGTGATGTTTCCTTTATGGTTGGTGAGCGGGTTTTGCTTTGGATCTCGCCTATGAAAGGAATCATGAGGCTTGGAAAGAAAGGATGAGCACGAGGTTCATTGGTCAATTTGAGATTTTGAAGTAGGTTGGGAAGGTTGCTCATGAGCTTGCTTTACCTCCTATTTTGGCCGGGGTTCATCCATTGTTTCATGTTTCGATGCTTTGGAGGTATCACTGTAACCCGTCTCACGTGTTGGAGTTCATCTTTGTCTAGTTGGACAATGACTTGTCCTATGTTGAGGAGCTAGTGGCAATATTGGATAGACAGGATCGAAAGCTCAGGTCAAAGGATATAGCATCAGGGTTCAGTAGTTAGGGGAGCCGGCCAAGGAGGCAACTTGGGAGACCGAGCGGAATATGCAGAGCCGATACCCTCATCTTTTTGCTACTTCAGGTATGTTCTCTATGCTCGTTCAAGGACGAAAGAATGTTTAATGTAGGGAAATGTAACGATCCAGCCGGTTGTCTTTGGAACTTATGCCCCGTTTCCCCATTAACGGCTTCCCCTAAGTTCATTTTTGCTATTTTGGTTTGTCGAGTTGTTCGGCAATAGAATTCAAAGTGTTTTGGGACACTTAGTCCCTAAATAAGAGCTAAAGTGTTGAAAAAATGGTTCATCATCAGAACAGTGTCAAGACGACCTCAAAACGGAAATTCGATGGTTCCGTCAGCTCCTTTAGGTGATTTCGCTATTGGGAGCATGTCCAGAATGTATTTTGGAGGTCCGTAGCTCAAATTGGCTAGAAATGCCGAAAGTTAGAATTTTGAAATTCCGGCCCGATAATGAATTTTTTATTCGAGGGTCAGAATGGGATTTCGGAAGTTTTGTAGCACCGTCATGTCATTTGGACAGTGCGTGCAAAATTTTAGGACGTGCTTTGGTTTGGTTTGAATCGAAAGCGAGTTTGGTTAAGTTTTGGAAATTTTAAGTTCAAATCATTGGTTAGATTGTGTTTCCGGTGTTGGATAAGCATTGATACAAGTTTGAATGATGTTAAAGTATAGTTTCGTAAGTTTGGTTGAGGTCTCGTGGGGCCTCGGGTGTGTTTCGGATGCTCTACCGGGTTGGTTTTGGAATTTTTGGATGAAGTTCATGTGTTTCTTCTCTTGTTTCCGCTTCTGCAGCTTGGGGACCGCAGAAGAGGCACCGCAAAAGCGGCTCAGCAGTCGAAAAATCAGAAGGAGACCATGTGGCCATGAACCGTAGAAACGTTCTTGGTTCCGCTGAAGAGAACTCGGTTCTACGAGTGGTAGACCCCAGAAGCGGTTGAGGGGATGATTGCGGACCGCAGAAACGGAGGATCTTCCAAGAAAGCGGGATTCGGTTCCTAGAGTTAATGTCTGGCATAAACGGAAATTGGTATTTTAAGTGAAGCCGCCGAAGCGGCAATTTGACTGCGAAAGCGGGACCGCAGAAGCGGTCCCTGCTCGACGAAAGCGGAAATTGCTGTGTGTTAAGAAATAATCCGAGGGTTTAATTTCATAAGTTGAAAAATCAATTGAGAGCTCGGGAGAAGGCGATATCGAGTGAGTTTTGAAGAAGAGATTATTAGGTAATGTTTCAATGATCCTTTCTAACTTTAATCCATTATTTAGTTGTTAAATTCATCTTTTAAATTCGAATTAAGGTCCAAAAAATGGAGGAATTTGAGTACAAGTTCATTGACTAAATAATTGGGGATTCGTGGGAGCATTTGTCTTCCGATTTGGGAGTTTTATATATGGTTAGACTCGTGAGAGTACGAGGTTTCTGAAAATGTGAAAATTATTCGATTCCGAGAGGTTGGCCTGAGGGGAATTTTGATCAGTTAACATATTTTTGCGCCTTAGCTTTCATTTTAACAGTGTAATCAGTTACTTGCGATGTTATTTACAATGTGTAATTTGTTTGAATATATTTGGGCAACTCGGAGTCGGATACTCGTGGCAAGGGCATTGTTTCTTAGCGGTTTTGTACCAATTCGAGGTAAGTGGCTTGCCTAACTTTGTGTGGGGAACCTCTCCCCATAAGATATCTTTCCCATTGTTTAAATGCCTTGTGAGCGAGGTAACAGGCGTGTACTTGTGCTAGCTGTTGAAAATTCACCTTACTTGGCTTATTTAGACTGTGTTTCTCCGCATGTTTAATTGTTAAAAATGAAACTTCACTAGTTTTGACTTAGGAAAAACATGTTAGTAACTTATTTTCTCTACTTGACTAAATTGAAATATCTTTCTTCTCTTGGAAAGAATGTTAGTAACTTATTTTCCCTATTTGACTAAATTGCAATAATTGTCTTTCCGGTGAAGCATGTTAGATTCTCAATTTTTTTCTGGTTGTTCGCATTTCGCTATCTTACCATTAAATATTGGTTTGTTGTTGTGTATTTACTATTGGGGCTACTGGACGGCATCTCGGGACCTTCCCCCGTTTGTATTTTGTTCCGAGGTTTGGAAGTGCAAGATACAAGAGATCCCCGACACTGGATTATATAATTGGCGGATACTAACAGATCCCCAGTACAAGATCGATTAACTAGCGGATACTTAGAGATTCCAGTGCAGGATTGATTCACTGGCGGATACTAAGAGATCCCCACGGCAGGACTGATTAACTGCAGGATACTGGGAGATCCTCGGGTTACTTGGAGATCCCTTGCTTATAAAATGAGGATACTAGGACATCCTCGGAATACTTGGAGATCCCTTGTGCGCATGATGAGGATACCGGGAGATCCTCGGGATACAAAGAGATCACCGATGACAAATAGCATGTAGTGATTGTTCTTGTTTATTAGAATTGTAATATAGCCTATTCCGTCCTTCTTATTGTTTGTTAGATATTCAAGATTTGCGTATTTCCTACTGTTATTTCATTTCTTATTTATTCTTATGTTTATCTTAGTAGGGGACTCGACCTTTCCTCACCACTACTCCATCGAGGTTTGGCTTGGCACTTACTGAGTACCCCGTGGTGTACTCATGCTATGCTTATGCACAGTTTTATTATGCAGATCGAGGCACTACCTAACAGGCGCGCTATTAGGGATTTCAGAGCTACAGTTGGAGGCTTGAGGTATGCATCTGCCGCATCTGCAAATCCAAAGAGTCTCATTCTATTCTACCTTAGCTAGCAGTTTCACTCATTTTTTCACTTGTTGTAGACATTTCTGTATGATTAGAGCCATATGTTATATTTTACTCTTAGTCTGTGTTGCCCATGGGTTTTCGGGTCTTGGAGGCTTTAAATTATTGGTGCGAAGTATATGTGCCAAGTAGCACCATATACATTTTCTTATGTTATTCAGTTTTCTTTATCGTTTCGTATAGATTGTTGAATTTCTGCAACGTATCAGTCTTTCCTAGTCGCGAAGATTGGGTGCCGTCATGACAGGTTCACGATTGGTGAACTAGGGTCGTGACAGCAGCACAATTTACATTTCTGTAGGAGCGGACTCTCGATCGTGGCATGGTTTGCACATGTTCTTGTTGTTGTCCTGAACTTATTAAGTTATCACTGCCTCACCCTGGCTCAAGATTTAATTGTTAATAATAAAGAGGACCTATGGACAATTCCTATGAAAGAATTATGTGTTTACTTGTTTCCTCTATTTAGATTAAAATCATGTTTATAAAATAAATCTATTGTTTAATATATCTATTAAGGATGAATAATTATCGGACCACAAAAGAGTGTCAAAGTTGACCATCCCGTCTCTACCCCTTCGGGATTAGGCGGGATACTCATTAGGTACACGTAGTTTTATACTCATACAACACTTGCTATGCATTTTGTTGCACAGGTATATGTGACTCCAGTGGCTTAATAGGCATAGCAGCACGGATGAATTTGGGTCTAGGTGAACTGCATTATTCGAGATGGCTGCAACTAGAGTAGTTCCTTCCTTTGTATTGTATTTACTTTTCGTCCATTGTATCTCGGGCGGATGTTGTATTTTATGTCTCTTATTAGTAGATGCTCATGCACTTGTGACACTAGGTTCTTGGATGGTTTGGAGTATTGAATTAATTCCTTAACCTTTAAATGTGATTTGAAAATATATTCTTTAAAATTTCTAATTAATGGACGAAAATCCATGTATTTCAAAAGTGTTAAAAACAAGACTAACTTAAAGTATTTGAGTTGGCTATCCTGAAAGCGGTGTTCGGTGCCACAATGACCCTTAGTAGATTTTGGGTCGTGATAACATGGTATCAAAGCACTAGGTTCCCATCGGTCTCACAAGTTATGAGAAAGTCTAGTAGAGTCTCGCGGATCGGTATGGAGACGTCTATACTTATCCTCGAGAGGCTATAAGGATGTTAGGAGTACTTCCCTTCTTGATTTCCTTATCGTGCGGTTCGATTACTTTGAGGCTTATGCCTTTGATTCCTTCCTACTCAATCTTAAGCGAAGTGAGCGCTTGTTAGAAATCGAGAATTTGAAGAATTGAAATGGCACCACAATTGTGGTGCGGGATGATTCTCCTCATATGGTTGATTGGACTATTATAGTCGCTTTATGGAAGGATATTCTATTATTCAGCTCAGTAGGTGGACTTCTAAGAACCTCGGGGCTAGGCACATGTTACCATGATGCTTATGAGAGATTATTCCGCAGTATTGATGTGATGGTAGGACGGTTGCCCATGCGTCGGGGCGATGGATGAATTGAATAGAGGTTTACTCATTGTGTAATAAAGGGAGTCAGTATTTTATTTTCGTTAGGGGAAAGGGTAGTCGAATTAAGAATGGTCAGATGTGGGCTAGTGAAAGTAATGAGACTTGGCATTTGCAAGCATGGTGGAGATTTTCTCTTGTGATGGGGTGTCGTGGTCCTATTGGAACGTACCAAATTCGTCGATATTATAATCAAGCCTGTCAACCGGTTCCACCGGTCCAGTCCGGGTCGATTTTTTTTCGACCCGTCCGGTTACCGGTCCGGGCCGTGCCGGGCCGGGCCGGGCCGGGTCCAAACAGTGCCGGGTTTAACCGGGCTGGGTTGTTAGGGGTTTAGATTGAACCGTACGGGTTACGGGTTGTAATGGTCCGGGCCGGGCCGGGTTTCGTTATTTTGTATTTTTTTTTGAATTATGTATAAATATTAAGTTATATTAATACTTTGTAATAATTGAATGAACACAACAAAAGATGGCGAAAAAATTGCACTTATTGCAAGTGCTACTTTGTTTCTCATTTTCAAATTAATAAGTAGATAATGAAATGTTTACATTTTTTTTAGTGAAGTAGTAATTTCAAATGTTTTGCATCACTTCATCAGTTCATCACTTCATCTTCATCATAATCAATATCTCCAAGTTAAAGTTCTTCGTCTTCTGGGCTATGAAGTATGAACTGTGAAGTGTGAACATCTTCCTTTCCTGATTTCTTCGTTCCGATCTATCTAATCTAATCTCTGAAACAAAGTACAAACAGTCAAACATACTAAAAGTCTAAAACTTACAAATCATTGCTTCCCATAATTATTGACCCATTCTATAGGATGGACAGCTCTCATATGTCTTGTAAATGGTCCAATCCCTCGTAAATTTCCTTCGGTCAAATGTTGAAAAGTTTCGTTACAAATTTTGCACTTAATACTATTAGTACCTTCTATTATTTCAAAAAAATTCCATACCCGACTTCTTCTTTTACGATTAGAAGTCGGGTGATCATTATTACTAGTACTACCAGAAGCTACAGGATTATCATCATTATTGACCCATTCTATAGGATGGACAGCTCTCATATGTCTTGCAAATGGTCCAGTCCCTCCTAAATTTCCTTCGGTCAAATATTGAAAAGTTTCGTTACAAAATTTGCACTTAACACTATTAGTACCTTCTATTATTTCAAAAAAATTCCATACCAGACTTCTTCTTTTACGATTAGAAGTCGGGTCATTACTATTACTACCAAAATCTACAGGACTAGCATCATTAAACATATTATAAAAATGAAAATATAAGCTTAAATTAAATATGCAATTAAAATATTAAATGAGAGAAAGAGTTGGAAAGAGTGCACCGAATTCGACAATAAATTGAGCACTTGATTACGCAAATCCGGTGTTACCACGAACAAATGTCAAGCAAGTATTTCAATGTTGAACACTTGAACTTCAAGCTTAGAATTCCAATTTCCGAATGAGAAATTACGATAAATTAAATTCGGGAAAATAAAGACAATAAAATTATAAAATTAGAATAAGAATTCTTGAAAATTCAAGAGAAGAGAGTGATTGATAATTTGAGAATTGAGAGAGAGATTGATAATTTTGAGTGAGAAAATGAAGAAGAGGGGAGGGTATTTATAGATTTTAAGAAGGGTTAATAATGTAATTTAATAAATAAAAAAAAACAAAAAAGTGGCCATTTCTGAAAAATACTCCCGTTGGCCAAAGGTTCTGGACCGTTGCCAACGGTCCTGTGGGGCCCACATGCACAGAATTTTTTTTTTTTTTTTTAAAAATTTTTTTACCGTTGTACCGGTCCGGGTCGACCGGTTCAAGCACTGTTTCGCTTACCGGGCTGGTCCGGTCACGGGTCTTAATCCTAAAATCCTAACTGTTCTAACCCCTCCCCCCCCAACCCAGCCTAGCCCACCCCTTAAGAACCGGGACGGTCCGGTCCCAGTTTATACCGGGCCGGTCCGGTTCGGTCCCGGGTCAACCAGGACCGGTTGACAGGCTTAATTATAATCGGCTACAATTCGCCTTTATGACAGGATATTGTGAAATAGTATTGGAGATACGACTATCACTTGTCGCATGGTGCGGTGGTTCAAGATAGAATCAGAATTTCTAGTGTTGACGGATCGATAAAGATGACCTTCGAAAAGGCTTAAAGTTAGCAGCTATGGCGGATTCAAGTGAATTGATACCCAATTTTTTCCTATGTATTTTTGTACCCAATATACAATCAAAATAGCTTGTGAATGCATATATAAGCATCCACAAAATGTGTGGTATTTTTCTATTATTTTTCAAGCATTTTAAAACGAATTTATAACTTATTTTGTACTATAAAATCCAATATTTAGTGTCAAATCATGTTATTTTAATAAATAAATTATTTTATTCTCTCATTTACATAAAAATATAATTAATATAATTTTTACAGGATTTTACAAAGCCATTAGATATTTTTAAATTAAAATTGTATTAAATTACAATTTTAGCCTATTTATCAATTTAATCAGTATTTCAAGTGAAAAATCACTCCAGGTACTTTTTAATTAATTCCCAAACATATTTTATTATCTCATCAATTTTATTGGAGTTTATAAAATTATTTACAATTTTTTATAAAATTAAATTTGGAAAAATTGGCTATTTAAAATATAGCCCTTAATCTTTCAATTGTAAACCCAATTTTAATCCCCAATTTACCTAACTCATTTCGAATACCCGACCCAAACGTACTAAGCTTAACCTACTCGTTCCCCCTTTTAACCCTGGCCGTTGATCTCATAGATCAACGGCCCACATTATTACTTACAAAATTAAACCACCCAAACCCTTAATCCTATGTTCAACTTTATCAATCTGCCGCCTTTAACTCCCAAATTCTCTCTAGGTTCTCTAAGAACCTTAGTCTTCTACTGTCATCTTCAGCGGCGTTAATGGCCTTTCAAGGCTTGAAACTTCCATGCTCGTCCATTTATCACCTTTCCTAGCCTTTGGGTTCGAAGATCGGGACATTGTTTCAAGTGTGACTGGACCAGAGGTCCTTCAATGGAATTTTACGGCTGTGTCAGGCCTTTCTCCGGCAAGTCTTTGAAGCCTTTGGTCCTTGCCAAGCCCCAATGAGTCCGTTCAGGCTTTTCTCGCCATTTCTAGGCGTCCCCTGAAAATCCTAATGATTTGAGGTTCTTTTTCATTTTTCTTTGTGTTATCATACGATCTTCTTTGAGTTCTAGTTGTTTTCTAAAATTTTTAAAGTGTTTCTCATCTCTTTCTTCACCTAGTCGTGATTTCAAAAACTGTTCGTCTTTTTAAAACCTAGGGTTTTCTATCACTTATCTGATTTCTCTTATTTTGTTGGTTATTCTTGCTACTGGGTGTTCTTCTTCATGATTTTGACATTTTCAATTATAGCTTTAAAATGTTTTGCCTCACCAATTACCTTTCTAGGGTTTTCGGTTTATTGTTCTATGCTTTCTTTATAGTGTTCTGCTCTTGTTCGTCTTCGGCTATGATATTCCTTGTGTTCTGACTTGCCATGGGAACCCTAATTTCTAAGGGTATTTTACATTCTTTTTTCTCTGTGAAACCCTAGTCGTCTCTGTTTGCTTCTGATGTTTGCTACATGTGTACTATACTATTTGCCAGTCTCTCCTATGCTCAAAACTTATGCATCTTTTATAGTACTACTTTTCCCCTTTCCCTGAAACCCTAAATTGATTTTTGTACTACTGTTTGATTCTCTAATTACTCCTTGTTTCATGACTAAGTTCAAACGACTAATATCTTGAATCCTTTGTTTCCTAGGTGATTACTTGCCTTTATGCCCTACCCGTGTGATTTTCAAATTTCTTATATGTATTTACCATATATTCTGTGATTAGTACTATATTTTCTTGCCAAAACTAGATCTGGGCTTATTTATTTTTCCATCCGGTTCCTTAATTGAAGGGGTTCCTTCACCTTAATTGATACTAATTGATTTCTGAATATTTCCTTTCCTTACTGTTGCTTCTCTTTCAACTATAAATAGGCCTTCTCTTTTCTCACTTAGCACACAACTCATACTCGAGTTCTCTACTCTTACTCACTAAAAACTCTCTTCTTTTCTACATTCCTTCTCTGTTATTTGCTCTCTTGCTAAGGATTAGCCGGCTGAAAGTCAAGGCTAATTATAAGGATTTTCTTTGTTTTGTTACTCAAATTTGCACTGGTAGGCTCCTAACTTCATTTATTAACTTTCAAGTATTTGTTTGTTCATTCCTCTCCTTTGTCTGTTATGTTATTTCAGTTAAGCTTGCATGATCAATCCCTTCCCCTTGTCCCATTGTCTGTCTGTTTGTTTCAGTAATTCATTTGAGTGCTAGCATGTTCAATTTCATCCCCTCTTCCCCTAGTTTGTCATGATACCTCATCTATTTTGTGTACTTCAGTTTAGCTTCATGATAATCCCCTTCTCTTTGTCCCCTTTTCTATTTGTGCTCAAGATAATCCTAAACCCTGACCTTTATCTGCTTATACCTTTAGTTCAAACTACAATATGTTAATCCCTAATTCCCTTTCCCTTTGGGCGCTTACATTGACTGTTTATTAAGTCCAGCATGTTAAATACTTTCCTTTGATTGTGCACTGTTCATTATTATGCTTCAATCTAATCTTGTCTGCTAAGTGCTTTTATGTGATTCCCCTCTCCCTTTGCCCCTTGTTTGCATATGAGTTGTTCTCGACAAGGTTGGCACATTAATTTCATTTCTAGTCTATCAGTAAGGCTGCCAATAGCCTTTACTCAAAGCAATCCCATCCCCTATCTTATGTGTTTGAGCCTCTACAAAAGCTTGTTGGTGTCGTAATCTCCATTCAGACCTTTGTCTGACTTGTTTACAAGTCTGCTCTTGTTTGATAAACCTCGTGAGAAGTCTGGGGTGTGCCCGTCTCTCTCAATAGACTGGGTATGACCACATCATACGATGGTCTTCCTCTAATCTATCACCTTTCATTTATTCTTAGTTCTTTAAGTTCTACCCCCTTCTGGTAAGCCATGCAAAGGGACCTTGGAGTCTCCTCTAAATTCGAATGCCTTAGGGTTGGTAATTCCACACTTGCACTATTCCCGTTAGAGTTCCATTGAAAGCCCTTATAACTATGTAGCACTCTAATAAGCAAAAAGTCTCGCATCTTGGGAGCTCCAATTTGGAAAAAGACATACGTTAGATATAAAAGTTGCTTTGCGCTTCTTTGGGTCTGTTGTAGTATTGATGTATTTACTTCTTTTAATGTTATTTTCATGTCCAGATTCCTGTAAATAACTTGTAATAAAAGAACTTGGGGGATCCAGTGAAAGGGAATATGGGAGGGGTTTACTTTCTTGCATCATCTAATATAGATACCATGTTTTACTTTCTTGCATCATCTCTTATAGATACCATGTTTTACTTTCTTGCATCATCTCATAAAGATACCATATTTATAGGGTTTTACTGTCTTGCATCAATGTCATGTCTGTAAGAGTTTCTTTTCTTGCATTCATATAGAAACCGTGCTTATAGGTTTGCTTCACTTACCATGTTTACAGGCTTTTCATTATTGCAACAACATCATATAGAAGACATGCCTATAAATATTTACTTTCTTGCACTCTCATATATAAACCATGCTTATAGGTTTTGCATTCTTATAATCCTCACCTAGAAAATATGTCTATAGGAATTATATAATTGCTAGGCAAAATAGTAGGTCCTCTAAATGTGTAAAAGTTGTAACAAAAGGGCCAATAAGTATGTTATAAGTCCAAACTCGCCTAATGCTTCAAACGTTTTATTATTACTTTCAATCGGGCCCAGGTCTGCCCCTTTTACAATACTCTAAATTTGTAAACATCTTTTAAGTGCTAAGTTCGTGATTTCGATTGTTTGTCCGCCTAAGTATAATGCTTTGAGGTCTTTTATACTTCCCCCTTTTGCATCGCTTTTGTATTCAAACAGTTCAGCTAACTCACATGCCTTTTTTTAAAACTTTCTTCAACTTTAAATGTTTTTGAACAAACCCTTGTCTGAAATTAATATTTTTCTCCAAAATCCCACTGATTTTCTAAATTCTGTCAACTCTTAAACGGACCCGAGGGGCGCAAAGAAGATTTTTTATCCAACTTTTATGTGTTAAACAAGTCTGCCCGCTCTTGTAACCTCTTCTAAAGACCAAATCAGTAATTGAAGTCGTGTTAAACTACTTGTTGTTTGTCACGAGGTTTATTTGAGCCTCTAATTGCTTATTTGCATCCCTCTTATATGCTACTTGTTTTTGACTTGTCGCTCTAGTATTTTTACCTTTGAATACTCTATATATGTATCCTATCTCTCTCCCCTTTCCTTTGGATTAGAAGTCCTAATGCCCCAGAACTAACAGGTAGGGACGGGTATTAGCATGCAAAAAGTAACGATACCAGCGCATTTTAATACCTTAATGGGGTGGGAGGGTAGAATATGGAGATGATGACGATGCCATAATATCATAAAGCGACCCCTCTTTGGGAATATGTGCAGGATATTTCATCGAATGATCCATATTATAGTTAAACCTAGGACCCTTCTTTCTTTATGTGCTTTATTTAAATGCTTTCTTAATGCTTTTCAAACTAATCCTCTCTTATTTCAAACTTATGTCCTTCCCCTATTTTTTAAAGCTTTGAAGTTGTGTTACTGTCATATATGTGAACCTTATTTGTTTAAATGCTTCATCTCTTTATAAAGTCATAATTATCACGGCCGGGAACCATATTTGTGGATCTTGAGGGGTGCCTAACACCTTCCCCTCGAGATAATTTCAAGCCCTTACCCAACTCTGTTTTTTCCCTCAAACATTTTCTTCATCTTAAAGTGTCCTAATGTACTATAATCATTAGGTGGCGACTCTTCAAATTCCATGACCCAATTCCCAAACGGGAAATAGAGTTGTTTTGCCCATAATATCGTAAAACCCGATTTTGCTTTTGAAAAAGGGGGCGTCAACAAAGTGCAGCGAAGATAGATTTCATTTAAAGAAACAATTGACAAGCAAAGTATGAGAAAGGCATGTGGGAAGTGTCGGTGGTGTTTAAAACTTATAGAAGACCAAGTATAAGGAGCAAGGTCGAGTGGTTAATTAAAGAGATGAGTTCTGCCAAAGGGGGAGAGTGGTAGGTGTTTCATATGGGCTTGGTAGCAGGATGACTACGCGCCTTAAGGAGAGTTTGGATCAAATTGGGAATTTTAATAATTGGTGAATGAAGCCTGCGGGTATGATGTGAAATATGGGCTATTTTGTGGCAGAGGATTGATATGGCGGAAAGGAGCTGCTTGAAATGGAGGAAGGTGCAGCATAACCCTTAATTTGGAAGGTGAGCACGGACTCAGAATAGGTTTTTGGTGTCATAGTGGATGCACCCTGTGCATCTGTGTGGGAAGATGTTGGGACGTGATTCCCCAAATGGGTTATTCCCTGTGAGCAGGTTAGCGGTCGTGTGGTTGGCGAAGCTTCTGCAAAGAATTATACTGGTTGTTCAACAAAGAGATCAATCGTGCGGATTTGGTTAATGATTCAGAATATGAAAGATTGGATATACAAGAAGATTTTGAGAAATTTTGATAATTTATGGTGCGCGGTTATGCCAATAAGAGGTAAAGAGGTCGGGCAAACTCAAGAATTTTGAAAAGATGGCTTCAAGCTAAGTGGGAGAGTCTCACCGCTTATGATTGGGATGTATGATTAACTACTTGCGTGATTTTTGGCTATTAGCATATTGATGGATTATTTCAGTTATAAGAAAAGAACATAAGCGGTAATTCGAGCAAAGGAATTTTCGGAGGCATGCTACGGTTGGCCTTATTGGCTCATGTCCAGGCTGGGAAAAAGATTCAGGATTTATGCCTCATACAGATGCACATTTCAAAGGAAGTGATTTCGTCGAGTGCTTCGCCGAGAGAGTATTCGTGAGTTATAAGATCTATGGAGTGAATTATATTTAGGATCATGTCAAAGCTGGTGGCTCTCAAAAATGGTCCTAGTGAAATCGAAAGTTAAAGTGTGGTGCCCAATGATTTCGATCCTATGAGCACGGTTAAGAATCAAGATTTGTAGAAGCTTATAAGAAGGTGCCCAGAATGTTCTATGATATTTTAACTAGTGTTGTAGCATTTTGGTGATATGAAATAGTTTGTGGGAATTGAGACAACCTGATCTCATGATTTAAGGTCACTCAGAGCGAGTGTAGATTGAGTATGTTGAATTGGCATAGTTGAATTTGCATGTTGGGACCCGTGATCAGTTTGTCAGCGTGATCAAGTTATGTATATGATCTGTGGTAGTAGGTGTGAGGTATGTCGGCCACCGTGATTGATGATTTATCAGGGGCATTCTTCTGTTATGGCTTGTTAAGTGGAAGCGGATTCCGGAAGGGATATGGTGGCTTGAACCACTACTTGCAAATTTGCATATTCTACGGTTATGGGGATTTGGCTCTGTGTTGCTATGATTCTCCTCAAGTTAGTTAAGTGCAAAGTTCTCGTGTGATGAAATGTTAAAATATTAATGATTTCGGAGTTATGATGAAAATTGCGTTCTATCGTATATTCGCACGTTGGGTGCAGTGAGTAGTATGGAAATGTGAAGTGAGTATCAAGGTTGCAGTCGGTGTTGACGCTGACGTCATTGGCTTGAATGATCAAGGAAAGGGTTGAATGATTAAAGTAAATTAGTATTGTCTTCAGTGTCACCTGAGATCGATGTGCTGTGAAAGAGGCATGCATTCAGTGTTAGTGCGGCCGGTGATTCAGGTGTGCGAACCCATTGTTTATTTTTGGTGATTGTGGGAGTGTGACCCATAGGAAGATTGCATAATGTTGCATGTAGTTACTCGATTGATTAAATATTTAAACCAAGTATGAGGATTGTGGTAATATCATTAATTTACTAATTAAAGCCTGGAGGGTACTTTATTTATTGGGTTGTGAACTAAGGAGGGTGCTCGGGTCATGTTGTCTTTATGTGTTATGAGGAAAGGGGGTACTATGGACCGCTGAAAGGCTATTAGCCAAGTTGGTGAAATCAGAAATCAGCTTGAGATTAGAGGATTGATTTATATGTGAACATGGCTTTATATCAGGCTAGTTGTGTTCGTTTCAGTGAGCGTTCCCTATGAAGGAACAGTCAGGGTGTTACTTTGTCATCACCTATTCCGGGTGACGATGTATTGCACCGTATGAGTTTTAAGAAGGCTTGAAAAATTCATATGTGTTGAGGTTCCGCGTGGCGATGATGTTATGCGAGCACAATGTCTCTTGAGATTTAGATCTTGTATCGCACCTCAATTGTGCTCGAGTTTGCAAATTGTGGTATTATATGACTTCCCAAGGAGTGGTATTATGCACATAGCATGTTTATGAACGATGTTTGGCATCTTTTTTTTAATGTGGAATTTAGCTCGATGTATATCTCCTTATGTGAGTTCAACATGAGGATCGGGTGGCACTCCGCCGTAGGTATGTCATTTGGATCGGGCGACATGCCGCCATAGTTGTGTTGTGTGGATCGGGTGGAACGCTACCATGGTTATGCTATTAGGATCGGGTTGTGCGCCGTAATAATGTGATGTTCAATGCAGTTCCCCATAATTGATTGTATGTGTTCTGTTTCCCATTTCCAAGGAAAGCTCGTCCTAGTTGTGCGCGGCATCGCATATATGGTTGGCGGGCAGGGTAATTAGATCTCCTTTTCAGAGTTAGAATTCCTTTTGTACCGCGTTCGAACTAGTACCATACTGGCACATTGTGGAATCATGTGGGTCTTTTGATCATGTTCGTGGTTGCTTATTGCCTGAGCAGTTCGTATTGGGTAAGATGAGGTTATTGGGTTTAGGATCAATGCAATCTGATGATATGAATCATATTAAAGAGCAAATATCATTCTTTCGTTCAGAATGATGCAAGAGTTCTTGCCAGAAGTATAAACTCAATGATTTGTTGATTTAGTAGTTGATTATGAATATTGGCACATCTCTTCCATCGTGGTGGTATTGTAAGAATAAGAGTAAGACCTGTATGTGTCAGGAGATGCAAAGGGAGCATCAAATTTGTGGAATTTTGACTATTATGCTTAAATGATGATATTGTGGTCCTATGGATAAAGAGACGCAAGGTGTGAATTCACCAAAGTTATGCAGCCATGTTTGGGTACAGTATGTGGTGAATTATTTGGTGATCTTCTGATGAAAACAGGCCTTGCATAGAATTTTCGGATGTTGGAATTGGGCTCTAAGGCTTATTTGCTTGAATAAACGGGAGTGTATTCAGAACTTATGAAGCCAATATGCTCAGCTAAGTAGTGGTAGCACGGGAAGGTGCATAAGGTGCTAAACAATGATTTCAGACTACTTCGATATAGTTTTCAGCACATTCGAGGATGAACGTATCTTTAAGTGGGAGAGAATGCAACGACCCGGCCGTTCATTTTGATCCCTAACGCCTCGTTGAGCAGTCTAAGGACATGAGAAGCTTCATTTCAGGTGTTATCACTTGTACGCATGGTCGAAATTGACATTCAGGAAGACCAGAATTAAATTTAAAAGAAAATTGTCATTTCAAAAGCTTAAAATAAAAGAAATGAACTAAGATTAGAATTTTAAGTAAATGACCTCAGAATCAGAATCTGAAGGTTCCAGCAGGTTTATATGATGTTTTCAGACTTGGGCGTATGCCTGGATCGGGTTTTCGATGACCCGGGAGCGTTTTGACGCCTATTGTGGAAGTTAGCAATTTAGAAGAAATTTCATCGGTTCGGCTTGAAGTGCATTTCAGTGTTATCGGTGCCCGTTTGGGATTCCGAGACTGTGAGTAGCTCGGTACGATAATTCTGGAGTTGGGAGCATGGTCGGAAGTGAATTCGGAGGTTTGTGGGTCGTTTTGAAGCCATTTAGCTAAAGATATAAATTTGAAGGTTTTTGAGAAGTTTGACTAGAAGTGGACTTTTTGATATCGGGGAACAAATCTGATCCCGGAAGTTGGAGTAGATCCGTAATGTCAAATATGACTTATGTGCAAAATTTGAGGTCAATCGGACATGATTTGATAGGTTTAAACCTCGAATGTAGAATTAGGAAAGTTCAAAGTCCATAAAGCTCGAATCGAGGTTTAATTAATGGTTTTAGCATTGTTTGATGTGATTTGAGGCCTCGAACAAGTCCATAATGTGCTTTGGGATTGGTTGGTAGGTTTGGTTGAGGTCCTAGGGACCCCTGGTGGATTCCAGAAGGGTAACTGATCAAAATTTGGATTTTTGGAAAATCTGGGTTAGTTGGTATCTAGTATTTCTGCTTCTGCAGAAATGACACAGAAGTGGCCCCGCAGAAACGAAGAAGAAGCTGCAGAAGGGTAGCCAGGACCGCAGAACTGGTCCTTAATCCGCTAATGCAGAACCGCATAAGCGGTATCTTGAAACGCAGACGCGAAAGGCTTGGTGTGGATGGGAGCCGCAAACGCGGGAAGCGGTCCGCATAAGAGGGACCGCGGAAGCAGACAGGGTTCCGCAGAAGCGAAAGGCCTTGAGGAAGCAAGGTTGTTTTAAATTGTGGGTTGAGCTGATTTCTTTCATATTTCACGGCTTGGGACGATTTTGGGGAGCTTCAAAAAGGGATTTTTGTCATCAATAATTGAGTAAGATATCCCCACATATTTTTGAGTTAAATACATCAATTATATGTGAATTTGGGCATGGAAATTAGTGTAAAAATTGAGGTTTTTGGTGGAAAACCTAGATTTTGACCACGATTTTTTAGTATGGAATTAAGAGAAAATCATATATTTGAGTTCGTGACTTCATGGGTAAACTTTATCTTCGACAAATTTCGGATTCCGAGCAGGTGGGCCAGAGACATTTTTGTCAACTTTTCCTTCGGGGTTAGAAATCATTATAAATTGGGTTGTAATGTAAAATTGAGCATATATTAATGGATTTGTAAGATCGTTGGCTAGTTTTAGAGCTTTGTGCGGTGGTGCAAGTCTTCGGAAGAATGTAGAATGTCGGTCGTGGATCTTCGGAGCGACCGGCATATTAGACTTGGATTATGCTATTGTCCGGGTAGTCTAGCACCCAAAAGCATGTTATACTTGGATTATTGTGAACCCATTGATGTCTTGAATTGCCTAAATCACATTAAAATTAGTAAATGATTTTGAAAGGGGTTAAGCTTCATTTCTTAAAAGTTTTTAAAGGTGAATTGGTTTTTACTTGAATAAATATTTTTCGATAAGCTCTTATTTGACTGATTGAGCCTGTATTCTTATGTGCACATGTGTCGCATGCATGATTTGCGAGCAGGGTATGTGTTTATTTCCGGAACGGGCCGAATGTCTCAGTAGATTAAATAGATGCATCTATGGTACGGGTCGTTCGACCCTTGGCAGTGCACAATTTACATTTTTGTTAGAGCGGGCCGTTGACCTTGGCATGATTTGAGCATGTTCTTGCTGTTGTCCTAAACTTATTTAAGTTGTCACTGCAGCTCGAGATTTATTTGTTTATAATAAAGAGGACCTATGGAAAATTCCAATGAATAAATTTTGTGTTTACTTGTTTCCTCTATTTGGATTAAAATTATGTTAATAAATTAAATGTCACGACCCAAACCCCGTTCGTGATGGAGCCCAACAGCTTGTTAGGAAGGCCCAGCCTTTTGAACATTTCCAGCCAAATCATAAACTTAAAATACCAGGTTTAGCATAAAATTCTCAGTTTAATGTTAATACAACACTGGGGAAACTGTAACAAAAAATAATAACAACCCAAAGGATCCGGCGTCACAAGTCTGAGCCTTCTAAATACAATTGAACAGTATCTTATAAAAAGGAAGTCTAGATGCAGAAATAAAAGAGAGATAAGAGGAGAAATCAGATCCTGCGGATGCCAATAGCTACCTTGATAATGCCGGAACTGAACTGAGAAACAGCAGATAGTCGTAGCTAAGCCTCCGGGATCCCTGTATCTGCACACAAGGTGCAGGGAGTAGAGTGAGTACTCCTACTCAATGATTAATAGCAATAAATTACGACTGAAAGTAAGAAAAACCTGTAGGAACACTACACATTTATAAAATCGGTAGTAAATAAATGCTAAACAGAGTTAAATTGATAGAAACTTCATTGTTCCGTCCGACAATTACTAACACTGCTACGGCACGCAGCCCTATCAAATATAATATATGTAGTACTGCGTTCGCAACCCGATCCAATATGCATAGTCGACTGCGCTCATTGGGGTGTATGTAGACTGCCGAAGGGCTCCTTCTGCCCAAGCTCTATAATACTGAGGCGTGCAGTCCGATCCATATAATATATCACTGCGGCGTGTAGTCCGATCCAATACATGTATGTGTATATATTGTTGCGGCGTGCAGCCTGATCCGGTATATATATCAAATATACTCACTACAGGGTCCTTGACCCCTCTCATTCAATATAGACTTGTCCTCTCGAATCCCCTCAACAAAGACAGGGTATTCAACCCCAGGTATTGCTCATTTAGGCTGAAAGTTACTAAGTCCGGTTTATTTCATGATTCATAGTTAAGACAGGACAAATAGTGGGTGTTCAATAGGTAAAGTGAGGTGAATCAACTCAACATGCTCCCTAAGAGTTCTACAGATCGGCACAGGGTCCCAAACATGGCATCTAGCCCAAATATACGGATACAAGCTCAGTCTCAGTCAAAAAGTAAAGTAAGTCATCAATCGGGATGGACCAAGTCCGAGTCCTCAGCATAAAACATCTCCACGCTCATTACACGGCACATGTTTCATCTCAACATAGCACAGTGTAGTGCAAATGTGGGGTTTCAAACCCTCAATATATCATTCATAGCCATTACTCACTTCAAACCGGCCAAAACCTAGCTAGCCTTGCGCTTTCCTCACAAATCGACCTCCTCGGGTGCAGAATCTGACCAAAATCACAAGGAATAGGTTATAATAGGCTAATGGGACATAACCCATTAGAAAGAACTCGAAAAAAAATCCAAAAACATGAAGTTGGCAAAACCCAAGTCCTGGGCCCACTTCTCAACAAATTACAAAATTCATATCACCGTATTCCTCGTCTCGCCACGAGTCAAAACACATAAAGTTCATCAAAATCGGAGTTCAAATGGGTCATCAAATCCCAAATTTACATTTCAAAAACCAAGCCCTAGTTTCTTCAATTTTTACCCAAATTTTAGAGAATCAAAGGATAAATCTTTAATTAAATGGTGTTTCTAGTCCTAGAGACTTACCTCCAATTACTTGCCGTCGAAATCCCCTTCAAAATCTACAAACAAGCTCTCAAGGTGGTGCAAAAATAGAGAAAATAATGATGGGTTCGCGACTGAAATTTTCATTAAAAGACTTCTATCCAGATGATTTTCCATATACGCAATCGCGTACCGCCAGACGTGAACGTGATGCTTAACTTTCCCATGCTACGCAATCGCGACCCCCTCAACCTTGAACGCGATGAACAAACTTGTCTGGGCCCCAGATTCTTCTATGCGAACGCGACCTACTCTACCCGAATGCGTTGACCAATACTGCCTTGCCTATGCAAACGCAGCCAAAGCCACGCAAACGCAAAGACCAGTACCCCAGGCTGACTCGATGGCAACCCAAGTCATGCGATCGCGATGGCTAACTTCTTGATGCACCGATGCTGCAATTTTATAGAAATTCTTACGTCCAAGCTTCCCGGAAATCATCCAAAATCACCACGAGGACACCCAGGACCTCAACCAAAAACACCATCATACCCCAAATCATCATACAAACTTGTTCCAATCATAGGAACAGCAAAATACAAAAACCATCAATTTATGACGGATTCAAGCCTAAGTTAAACTAAAACTTCCGAAACTTGCACTCAATCAAAAACCCGGCCAAAGGGTGACCAAATGACCTACAATTTTGCACACATATACAAATTCATCTAACAAAGCTACAGCAACACTCGGAATTCCATTCCGACCTTCGGATCAAAATCTCACCTATCAACAGAATTTGCTGAGATTCAAACTTAGCCAATTCAAGCCTAATTCTACATCGGACCTCCAAATTCAGTTTCGATTTCACCCCTAAGTCATAAATCACCGCCCGAAACTAGTCAATTCATCGAAAATCTACTCCAAGACTTATAACTCATAATTCAACATCCGATTGACTTTTCCAGATTATCTTTCTCTTAAAGAGACTAATTGTCTCATTTCCAACTAAAATCAATCTGAATTACTTCAAACTCTACAAACACATCTAATGAAAAAAATGGAAGCATAAAACGGGAAAAAGGGGTGGTAATTCATGTGACGGCGGGTCGGGTCGTCACATTAAATCCACTGTTTAATATATCTATTAAGGATGAATAATTATCGGACCACTAGAGAGTGTCAAAGTTGACCATCTCATCTCTACCACTTCGGGATTAGGTGGGATACCTCATTGGGTACACGTTTTTTTGTACTCATACTACACTTGTTGTGCATTTTATTTCACAAGTATATGTGACTCCAGTGGCTTAATAGGCATAGCAGCACGGATGATTCTGGGACTAGGTGAGCTTCATCATTCGAGACGGCCGCAGCTAGAGTAGTCCCTTCCTTTGTACTGTATTTTCTTTCCATTCACTGTATCGCAAGCAGATGTTGTATTTTATTTCTCTTATCAGTAGATGCCCATGCACTTGTGACACCAGGTTCTGAGATGGTTTAGAGTATTATATTAATTGCTTAACCTTTAAATTTGAATTAAAAATATATTCTTTAAAATTTCTAAATAATGGAGGAAAATCTTGTATTTTAAAAGTGTTAAAAAGAGACTAACTTAAAGTATTTGAGTTGGCTAGCCTAACAGCGGTGTCCGGCGCCACCACGACCCTTAATGGATTTTGGGTCGTGACATTACCCGCCTAGTCCATATTTTTTCTTGAATTTTTGTACCATTCATTTATTAGGAATTAATAAGGCATAATCCCTCCTTAATAATGCACGAAAAATCTGGAAAGAATCATGGGATTGATTAATTCTACATTAAATTCAAACTTTAAAACGGAAATAAGATTTTACATCTGCGTAATTTACTCTTAAACTACAATTCAAAAATTTTTAAATAAAAAGTACAAACAGCTTCGACAAACTACGAACATATTCAACAAACTGAATTCAAATTGTAGAATTTAAATATTCAAGATTCAACAACTCAAAATTGATATATTCTGTTCTTCGTCATTTTCAAAAATCAAATTAGTAATCATATATGTGTTCTTTTTTTTTATCTCAATCTAGAAATCCGATAAATGAAAAAATTTAGAATAATACATCAGGAACAACACTCTCATTTCTATAATCGCAATCCTGCTACAATTGGGAATTGGGATAACTGCGACAAATTTAGAGCTTTTGAAGTTGATGCCACTGTGGAAGATGAGAATGCAAGTTACAGTTTTCTAATTTCTATAATTGCAGAACAAATACCGATTGATACTTCAGAAAAATATTGTAGGAATCTAATACATGGTGAACGATAATTGTCCCCCAATGGAGATTAGTAATGATATGGGGGTTCGTGTGTATATGGAGACCAAAAAGGAGAATAAAAAGTTAGTTTCATATCCGTTATATATTCGTGTATGAGATTTAAAAAACGACTACAAAATAACTCCAATTATAAACTGTTAAAAAATCAGAACTACAAATAATCTACAAAATTAAGACAACTAATCTACAATTTACTAAAACACTTAAAACAGAGATTTTTACATCCAAAATAAAACCAAAAAAAACTGGTAACGAATATAATAAATATTTAACTTCGCCAAATTTTTTTCCAGAACCAATTTTGGGAGTTTTTTTGAATATTTCTTCATTTTTTGTTTTGAGGAAGCAGGAGACAACTTGGATTTTTTAATTTTTTCGAATTTTAGGGACATCTTCAGCAAAGTCGTCATCTACACATACCTATTTCCTCTTTCTTTTGAGTTGTTTGCTGCATGGTGTAGCACTTCCTCCAGCATCTACATCGTACATTTGCTTTGTTCTCATCTTGGCGCGGATTTGTCTAGGAAATGAACTGAGAGTAGTAGGTTCCATTGCATGTGTATGTTTCACTTATTTTTGTGGTGATTTTGGTGTTAAAATACCCAAATAAAAAGAGGGGATATCACCTACCGTAGATTTTTTAGGTATTTTTTGGGGGATTTGATGTTCTTCATGGTTTAAATTCAACTTGACTAAAGATGGCAACGAATTTTGTAGAATGATAACTTCAATATTTTGGTGAATTTAAATAGAGAATAATGAAGAACGTGGGTAGATTTTGTTCTATAAAGAAGAAAATAAATGCTAAATGTGGAGGAGTAAAGGGTAAAGATAAAACATGGGGAGGGGGTACGGGTAAAGGAAAAACGTGGGGACGGGGTTGAGCTGAAATGAAAGAGAAAAGTGGGAATATACGGTCCTATAATTATGCCTCATATAAATGCCCTATTAATTATATCACTATTTTATTATGGTATATAAATGGTAATTTAGTATACTAAATGTAATTATCACAAACCTTAAACATTGAGGGTAATAAGGTTTCATATGTGGCATAAGAAGGTATAAATTCCTTACGTTTAAGTCTGGCGGCATCAACCCATTTAGAATGGGATTAACGATCTCAATCGGAAAATTTTATGTTTGGACTTTAAGGAAAGACCATAGAGTGTCGACAGTAACATTACCCAAAGCCCTCCCCCTTTGCTCCCCTGCCCCACCTCTCCCACCCTCTCTCTCCAAACAGGCTTTATTTCTTTCAGATTTCAATTTTTTTCTTTTACATCACCTGCAACCCTGCTAATTCCCCCCCCCCCCAAATGCCCCACCCAACCCCTTCCCCCCTTCCTATTTTTTTTTTGTATTTTTAATTTTCTGTAATTTTTTCTACAGCATCACCCGAGACAACCCGATGCCCCCCTCGTTCTCCCATCCCCCCCTGCAAATTGTTTTTATATATATTTTCAATTTTGGTTTTTTTTTTACTCTTTAGTTGTCACGACACAAAATCCTCTAAGGATCGTGGTGGCGCCAGACACTGCTGTCAGGCAAGCCAAACAAATTACTTAATCAAAATCTCATTTTTATTAACTCTTTTGAAATCTAGGATATTCCTTCCATATTTAGAAATTTTAAAGAAATAAAGTCTCAAACCAATTTAAATGTTAAACAGTTAATACAATACTTCAAACCATCCCAGAATCCGGTGTCACAAGTGCATGAGCATATACTAGTAAGAGAATAAAATACAACATCCGTCCAGAATGCAGTGGACGGGAGGTAAATACAGTACACTGGAAAGGACTACTATAGTTGCGGTTGTCTCGAATGATGTAGCTCAGCTAGTCCCAGAATCATTTGTGCTGCTACGCCCAGTAGGCCACTGGAGTTACAAATAAATGTGCAACAAAATGCACAGCAAGTATAGTATGAGTACGAAAATAACGTGCACCCAATGAGTATCGTGCCTAATCCCGAAGGGATAGGGACGAGATACCACTTTGACACTTACTAATGGTCTAAGAATAATATACTAAAACGTGAGAAATTCATGGATTTATATAACATGCTCTAGTTCACAAAGTTGTAAAACAGGTAAACACCTTTAATAATTAGCAAAGGATTTTCAATATTTCATTTCATTTATCTTCAGCAATTAATGTCAAGTCAAAAGGCGATATTAACATCAAGTACTTCAAGTAAGAAATATAAACATGCACATATCATGCGGAGGAGATGGACCGATTCAACAGAAATAAAAATTGTGCACTCCCGAGGGTCGAACGGCCCGAACCAATAGATGCATCTATTTTCCCCGCTCGTGCATCATCAATACGACGCGGTCAACATAAATTAAAAAAAATACCCTACTCGTGAATCATCTATGCAATGCAGGCACACACAGGAATACATGTTCAAACAGACAATTAAGAATTATCGAGGAACATTTTATCAATTAAAACCAAATCCTCTTTTAAGAATTTAAGAAAATGAAGTTTAATCCTTTTTTGAAATTTATTGACTAGTTCGATTAGATTTTAACAGCTAAAATGTCAATAGGATTGGAAATATCCCAAGTATAGCATGCTTTGGTGTCCTAGACTGCTTGGACAATAGCATAATAATAGCTACACACGGAGTCTCATCACCTCGTGCGTACATAGCCCCCACAAATAGGAGCACATAACCAATTTAACTCACCAATGGGGTAAATTCTCCCTCACAAGATTAGAAAAGACTCTCACCTCGCTCCGAAGAGTCATAACCGGCACTCTACATTCTTCTGAAGGCTCGAACCAATACACAATGCTCCAAATCTAGCCAATAATTATGTAAACCCATTAATATATGCTAGATACTCCTTATAATCCAATTTATATAATTCCCAATCCTGATCAAAAAGTTAACAAAAATGCCCTCGAGCTCACGTGCCCGGAATCTGAAAGTTTTTGGAGATAAAGATTACCCATAGCCTAAGAACTCAAATATATGATTTTCTCTAAATTTCATACCCAAAATCATGGTCTAATTCCAAGAATACTAATTTTCTAGGTTTTCCCTCAAACCCCAAGTTTTTTACAATTTTCCATGTCTAAATCAATATATAAACCTATTATGTACTCAAAACTATAAGAAATCACTTACCTCATGCTTGGTGATGAAAATGGCACTCCAAAGTTTCTCAAACATCGGCTCCCATGGAAGAAATGAAGTGAAAATGAGCAAAACTTCAATTTTTAAAGAAATCTATCTGTCTCCAGCAACTTCCGCTTCTGAGGAAAATTTTCCAAACTTTTGCAGTTCCGTTTCTGTGAAAAATTTCCTCTTTTGCGGATATGACAGCACTCAGCACTTTTCTCGACACGGAAACGAGAATAACTTCCTCATACGATGTCCAAATTCGACGATTCTATTTGCTACGGCTCCGAAATTACGATATGGATATAATAGTTCAATAAAAACTTAATTTGGAGCTCATTTGCTTAATATTGTACCCTTTTATATCCAATGAAATGGCAATGAACATCAAATAAGAGCGCAATACAACCCAAAACACACCTAAGGCTCCCGGGACCCCGACCAATAACACCAACCAGTCCCAAAACACATTACGGACTTGCTCGAGGCCTCAAATCACATCAAACAACGCTAAAATCATGAATCAACCTTCAATCCAAGCTTTATGTACTTTAGAACTTCCAACGTCTACATTTGATGCTTAAACCTATCAAATACTGTCCGATTGACCTCAAATTTTGCACACAAGTCATATTCAACATTACGGACCTACTGCAACTTTTGAAATTGGATTCTGACCTCGATATCAGAAAGTCCACTTCCGGTCAAACTTCTCAAAAACCCTCAAATTTCTATCTTTAGCTAAATGGCTCCTAAATGACCTACCGACCTCTGAATTCATTTCCGATCGCATCCCGACTCCAGAATAACCATACGGAGCTATTCCCATTCTCAAAATGCCCAACGGACATTGATAAAACTAAAATACACTTCAATCCAAATTTATGAAATTTCTTCCAAAATGCCAACCTCCACAATAGGCGCCAAAATGCTCCCGGGTCATCCAAAACCCGATCCCGGCATACGCCTAAGTCAGAAATCGTCATACGAACCTGCCGGAACCTTCAGATCCCGATTCCGAAATCGTTCACTCAAAAATCCAATCCTAGTTATTTCTTTCATCTTTAAGCTTCTAAAATAAGAATTCTCTTCCCAAATCAACTCCGAACTTCCGAGATTCAATTTCGATCACGCATATAAGTCATAACACCTGAAATGAAGCTGCTCATGGACTCATAGTGCTGAATGACGCATTAGGGTTCAAATCGAGCGATAAGGTCGTTACATTCTCTCCCACTTAAACATATGTTCGTCCTCGAACGTGCTGAGAAGAATATAGAAGTAGTCTGAAATCACTGTTTAGCACCTCATGCTCCTTCCCGTGCTACCACAACTTAGCTGAGCACATTAGCTCGATATATTCCGAAGATATTCCCTTTTTATTTAAGCAAATAAGCCTTAGAGCCTGATTCCAACATCCTGAATTCTATGCCAGGCCTGTTCCAACATACGATCACCATAACAATCACTACGCGTTGTACTCAAACATGACTGCATAACTTTGATGGATTCTTACATTGCAACACTTAATCCACAGGACCACAATAAATTTTCTGATCAATTTAACAAAAATTCAATGAATCAGATGCTCCTATTGCACCTCATGACACACGCAAGTCTTACTCTCACTCTTACAATACCGCCACGACGGATGAGATGTGCTGAAATTCATAATCAACTGCCGAGTCCACCCATCAGTGAGTCTATGCTTCTAACAAGAAACATTACCACATTCTGAACCAAATAATGATCTTTTCTCCTTTATATACTTCATATAATCAGATTGTACTGATCCTAAGTCCGATAATCTTGTCTCACCCAGTACTAACTATTCAGGCAATAAGCCACCTTGGACACAATTAAGAGTCACATATGATGCCATAATGTGTCAATAGGCTACGGATTAGGATAGGAAACAAAAGGAAAGCGAACTCTAAAAGGTAGATCTAATTACCCCCTCGCGAATCATACATGTGGCGCGGGCAACATGCTAAACGGACACCCGCTCGCGAATCATACATGCGATGCAGGCTCACAGCTCGAACAAGCTTTCCTCGATAAATGGGAAACAGAACACATAAAGGCAAATAGGGGAACTGTACTGAACATCACACTGTTGTGGCGCACAACCCGATCCGACTAACATACCTGTGGCGGAGTGCCACCCGATCCACACATGGAACTCACATTAGGAGATGCCCATCGAGCTAAATCGCTCATTACATCAGAATACCGAATATCGGTCATAAACACACTAGGTGTATAATACCATTCTCTTGGGAGACATATAATGCTATAATCCACAACTCGAGCACAACTGAGGTTCGATACAATATCTAAATCTCAAGAGCCATTCTACTCATATAACTTCATCACCATGCGGAACCTCAACATAAAAATTTACCAAGCCATCCCACAACCCATACGGCACAATACATCATTACCTGGAATAATGGATGACAAGATATCACCCCGATTACTCCTCCATAAGGAACTCTCGTTGAAACGAAGACAACTTGCCTAATATAAAGCCCTGTTCAAAACGCAATCAATCCACTGATCTCAAGCCGATTTCTGATTGCACCAACTTTGCTAATAACCTTTCAAAGGTCTATAGTAACTCACTTTTCCTTATAAGACATAAGAACAACCATCAAAACCGGAGACACCTTCTCAGTTCGTAACCCAATAAACAAAGTGCCCTCCAGGCATAAATGCTCAAATTAATGATATTACCACAATCCTCATACTTGGATTAGATCTTTAGTCAATGAAGTGACTAAAAGTCACATTTATACAATCTTCCCCTGGGACACGCTCCCACAATATTCCGAAATAAATAACGGGTCCGCACTAATGATAAAAACTGATCAAGAAACCTTAACCAGGATGCAAAGCCTCTTTCACAACACATCGATCTCAGGTGACGCTGAATACAATACCAACTTACTTTAATCATTCCACCCTCATCTTGCTCATTCGAGCTCGTGACATCCTTACCAGCACCAAACTGGAACCTCGGTCCTCACTTCGAATTTCCATGCTACTCACTGCACACACGTGCCAACATACGATAGGACACGATTTTCATCGTAACTCCAAAATCATTAATATTTTAACAGTTCATCGTATATGAACTTTGCACTTAACTCACTTTAGGAGAATTATAGCAACACACATGTAAATTCCCATATCCATTGAATATGAAAATCTGCAAGTAGTGGTCCAAGCCACTATAGCCCTTCCGGAATCCTCTTCCACGAAACAAGCCATAACAGAAGAATGCTTCTGAATAACATCAATTACGGAGGCCGACAAGCTTCACACGTACCGCCACAAATCGTACACATAACTTGATCATGCGGAATGAACTGATTGTTGGCCCCAATATGCCAATTCAACTATGGTTAATCATTCTACCTTCTTCCAATTCATCCTTGCATGCCTTGGAGATAATACTAACTCCATTCAAGACATAACATACTCCATCTACACTCACCCCTAGTGACCTTGAATCACAAACCAAGCTATCTGAATTCCCATGAACTATTTCATATCACTCAAATGCTACACCATAAGTCAAAATATCATAGGACATTCTGAACACCTTCTCATAAGCTGCTACAAAGCTTGATTCTTAATTGTACTCATAGGCTCGAAATCATTGGGCACCAAACTTTAACTTCTAAACTCACTAGGACCATTATTGAGAGCCACCCGCTCTGAACCGGTCCCGAATATACTTCATTCCATAAATCATATAACACATGAGTACTCTCTCGGCGAAGCACCCGCAGAAATCACTTCCTCTGAAACTTGTATCTATACAAGGCATAAATCATGAACCTTTTTCCAAGTCCGAACATGAGCCAACAAGGCCAACCATAGCATGCCTCCAACAATTCATTCACTCAAATTACCACTTGTGGTCCTTTCTTGTAGCTGAAATAACCCATCGATATGCAGATAAACGAAAACCTCGCAAGTAGTAAACCATACAACCCAATCATAGGCGGTGGGACTCTCCCACTTAGCTTGAAGCCATTATTTTAAAACTCTGGAATTCACCAGGATTCTTCATCTCTTATTGATATAATCGCGCAAAATCAACCGCCCAAATTCTCGTAATCATTCGGTAAATCATCAACCATATTCCAATTCGAAGTTATGCTGCACCCCCTTTATTTCAAGAAGCTTCTCTCCGCTATGACAAATCTCCTACTACCCAATATCCCATACTTCAAATTAAATCCACAGACCTAAATCACCAATCACATAAATTCCCAAATCGATCCAAACTTTCCTTAAGGTGCATAGTCATCCTACCAAACTACCCATATACAACTCTGCCACTCTCCCACTTCGGCAGAACTCATCCCTTTAATCGACTACTCTCCATTCGCTTCTTAAAGATGGCCTTATAGAAATCTGATTCACCGCCTGACACTTCCCAAATGTCTTTCCTCATTCGTTGCTGCTCAATTGTTGCCTTAATAAAACCCATCTTCGTAATACTTGAATCCAAAAATTGTTACTAACTTCAAATTTTTCCGGAGATCAACTTTATCGAACCGTCAACATTAGAAATATGGATTCGATCCTAATACACTGCACCATGCAATATCTAACAGCTCTATCTCCAATATTATTTCACAATATCTTGCTCCAAAGGCAATTTGTAGCAGATCATAACACCGATGAATCTGGTACATTCACTAAGGACCACAACACCTCATCATAGAAGAAAACTTCCACCACACTAGCAAATACTGAGTCTCAATACCCCATCACCCAAACTTGAACATCATCAGCCTGATTTCCTTTTCCCTCCTAGGAAACAAATACTGAATCTCTAGATCATGTATTGAGTAAACCTCCTTTCAACTCCTTTACTGCTCTGACAGGGAGGCAAACATCCTTCCATCATAACAAAATCGCGGAATTGTCGTTCATAAGCATCATGGAAACATGTGCCTAGCCTAGAGGCTCTTAGAAGTTCTGTTACTAAGCTGAAATAATATAATACCCCTCCATAAGGCGGCTATAATAGTCCAATCAACTATACTGGGAGAATCACCCCGCACCATATTTGTAGTGCCATTACAATCCTTCAATCCTCGATTAATAACAAGCGCTCGAGCCGCATAAGATTGAATAGGAAGAAATCAAGGGCATAAGCCTCAAAGGAATCGAGTAGTACGACAAGGAAATCAAGAAGGAAAGTACTCCTAACAGCCCTGTAGCCTGCCAAGGATAAGTACGGATGTCTCCGTACCGATCCGCGAGACTCTACTAGACTTTCTCATAACTCGTGAGACCGACGGGAAACTAGTGCTCTGATACCATGTTGTCACAACCCAAAGTCCTCTAAGTATTGTGGTGGCACCAGACAGTGCTGTCAGGCAACCCAACCAAATTACTTAATCAACATCTCATTTTTTTAACACTTTTGAAATCTAGGATTTCCCTTCCATATTTAGAATTTTTAAAGAAATAAAGTTCCAAACCCATTTAACTGTTAGAAAGTTAATACAATACTTCAAACCATCCCAGAATCTGGTGAATAGCGTAAACTTGCGGAATTTAAAAATTGCAGGAATGAAATAAGTGCGATAAGTAAATAATAAGGAACGAATGCACCGATGTATCCTGGTTCACCACAACCCGTCGCTAGTCTAGTCCCCGAGAGACTCTCTCGAGATTTCCGCTATCTTCGTCAAGCTTACGGGTGCTTAACAAACCGTTACAATTGCTCAAGGATACCACACCTTAAGACTTCACTTGCTTGAGGATACCCCACCCCAAGACTTCAACCACTAGGACTTTGGGTACTTAGCAAACCCGACAAATGAGAAGATATGTTCTTCTCAAACAACTCTCTTTTACAACAAATACTCTCTCAATAGAGTGGATAAAGAGATACACAATAAGCTCTATGAACAACACAAAGTTGTCTATTAAATGGCTCAACAAAAGCTCTAAAATGATGCTTGAAAATGATCAATATGTATAACAATGTATGGAGGAGTTGTGTGTTTAAAATCATCTCAAAAGACCTCTTTTTATAGGTGAAAAAGTGGTGCTGACCGTTGCTTAATTGACAAATAAAATCCCTGATTCTGTGCTCAAACAATCGATTGTTTGGAGTAGATAATCGATTGTTTGACCAACGTTCAAAAGACAGATTCCTGATTTTAGGCTAAACAATCGATTGTATGGACTAAATAATCGATTGTATTCAACGTTCAAAAATCGATTTAGGATTCTGTGGGAACAGTCAAAATATAATCGATTGTATGAAAATGACAATCGATTGTTTATGAATATAATCAATTGTATGACAAAAACAATCGATTGTTTAGATGTTTAAAAACTTCAGTTGCACACTGTCTCAAAATAATCGATTGCTAAAAGTAGACAATCGATTGTTTGCTATTTTGAAAAACTTCAGATCACACTGTCTTAATACAATCGATTGTAGGATTCAAATAATCGATTGTTGAGGCCCAGATTTAAAAGACATGTTTAAAACCTTCAACATCATTTTGTTTTAACACAAAGATGCATGTTTATGATAAATATGATTTAATAAAATATTTTATGCATGTTTATGATGACCTAATGTTGAGCCAAAGGGTAAGATAACTTAAACGTTGTCCTTACATTGGTTCTACCAAACGACCTACGTCTTGGGTCTTCGGTCTTGAACTCTTTGGCTCGTTCATGCAATTCCGTCATCAGTATGCTTCTCGCCATTTGATTGATTGGCATATTATATCGTTGTTTGACACTTGACTTCATTGTTTGTCATTCATCAAAACCTATACCTGAAAATCATGCTCATACAACCAAAGCACACATATCATAGATATACATGATTTCCAACAATTTCCCCCGTTTTGATAATGACAAACAACGGAAGATATGCATATTGAATTCCCCCTAAATAGATGCTATATCTCAACATACAATTTATGCAACCAATTCAATTCAATATAATTCCCCCTTGGTTGAATATTCCCCCTCAGTTAAAGCATGCATATCGCTCATATTCTTCCCCCTTTTGGCATTAGCAAAAAGAGTATACCAAAGGTTATTTAAACCATTGACGATACCAATCGTTATAGACAAGATCATATAAAAAGTTAGTAAATGGCATACTAATAATAACGATCATTTTTCTCAACTATGCCAATTGTTATTTAAACTAAAAATATTCATCAAAACATGAATCAATCATTTATTATAAAACCAATTGATACTAATTGTTATTCAAAAATAGAACTTATTAAAACATGTATCAACCAAAACTGATATAGATTATTTGCACATATCAACTTATTTGCATTTTTATTCAAAATACGATAACTAACCGACGTTCCCCCTTAATGAATTAAGGTTTCGTGCTTGGTGCATCCACTACAATATTGTAGTCTTCAAGCACATCTGCAAAAATAACCTAAAAATAGGTTTTTGGTACCCAACTTCATTTGGGTCCTTGGGGGTTAGGGTAACAATAGTCATAATCAACACATATATCTCTATGTTTAGCAAAACAAACAGGTGCAATGTGTCCTACCCGATTACAATAGTGACATATAACATTATGATTGTGCATATGTCTAGGTTGAGCCAAATGCGTTCTAGGTGATCTAAAGTTGTTCCCCCTAGAAGCGTTGAATTTCCTAGAGTCATGTCTAGGTGATCTAAAATTATTCATTCTAGACTCATTTATAAAATTCCTAGAATTATGTCTAGGTGGTCTAAAATTATTCATTCTAGACTCATTAACAAAATTCCTAGAGTTGTTTCTAGGTGGTCTAAAACAATTAATCTTAGACTCATTAGTGAGGTTCCTAGAATTCTTTCTAGATGGTCCGACCTCATTACTTTCATCCTTTTTAATATCTTCAATTTTAGGACTATCAACACTACGTGTTTCTGGTGCTTTCCTAAGTTCTGTGTTCTCTAGTATTAAAGAACTACAAGAAGAACAATTGGAACATTTATCAATAGAAGAGGCTTCATTCAATTCCTTGATTTTATTTTTAAAATCAACAATGTCATTTTTCAAAAATTTATTTTCTTTTTCTAAAACTTCAATTTTATTTTTAAGAACATCATTTTCATTAATCAATTTTTCAAAATCTATTTCTTTCAAAGAAGAGGATTTTTCAAACTCTTTTTCTTGTAAAGAAGGTGTTTTCTGAAAATCTGTTTCTTGCAAAGAAAGTGTTTTCTTCAATTCTATGATAGTTTTGGAAGCATTAATAAATTCACCATACAATTCATCATAGGCATTTTGTAATTCTTCAAACGAGTGAGAGTTAGATATACTTACCTCTTCTCCTTCGTTAGCCATGAGACACAATGCGGCGGTTTCATCGCCTGAGCTGTCCGAATCCCGTGATAAGCGCCTATGGTGTTTCTTCTTTTTCTTGTCTTTTTTCATAGACTTACAAAACTTTTTAATTTTATCATTGGAAATATTATCATCATCCCTTTCCGAATCACTTACCTCTTCTCTTTTAGAGGATGAGGCTTCGAAGGCGAAATTCGAATTGCTTCTAAGATAAGGATTAAGAATTGTGCTATCATAAGTTTCGAGGTTACCTCTTAGTCCATCAATTGTGATATCCGTGAATTCCATCGACTCTTGGATGGCATTGGCTTTGGAGCGCCATTCGGGAGTGAGACTCCGTAGGACTTTTCGAACTAGATCTTTGTTCGTGTAAACTTTCCCGAGAGCATGGAGATCGTTGACGATTCTTAAAAATCGTTCAAACATAACACCAATGGGTTCCTTCTCCATTTTAAAGATTTCATATTTATGTGTTAGAAAATCAATTTTGGCTTCTCGGACTTGAGGCGCACCTTCATCAATGATCTCGAGCTTATCCCACATCTCCTTGGCGGTTGTGCAGCAAGAGATTTTTCGATAATCATCTGGATTCACCACACAATATATTACATGGATGGCCCTTGCATTATTTTCAACTTTCTTGATGTCCTAGGCATCATATTCATCTTCCTTCTTTGGAACCGTGGTTTCTCCAACTTTCTTTGTCGGCATTGGTTCACCGTTTTTGATGATTTTCCACAAACGAAAACTGTTTGCTTTGAGAAAGATACTCATCCGTTCTTTCCAATATGTATAGTTTGTTCCGTCAAATAGTGGAGCGCAAGTGGTGGACTGTCCTTCATCCATTGTTCCTGCGTTCAATATTCTCAACAGAAAAATATATATTTCTCTCAACCGGTTAAGGCTTTCAGAGAGTTAGGCTCTGATACCAATTGTTAGAATATATATGCTTAACGCTAGAGGGGGGGTGAATAGCGTTATAATAAAAAATAGCGCAAACTTGCGGAATTTAAAAATTGCAGGAATGAAATAAGTGCGATAAGTAAATAATAAGGAACGAACGCACCGACGTATCCTGGTTCACCACAACCCGTGGCTAGTCCAGTCCCCGAGAGACTCTCTCGAGATTTCCACTATCTTCGTCAAGCTTACGGGTGCTTAACAAACCGTTACAGTTGCTTAAGGATACCACACCTTAAGACTTCACTTGCTTGAGGATACCTCACCCCAAGACTTCAACCACTAGGACTTTGGGTACTTAGCAAACCCGACAAATGAGAAGATATGTTCTTCTCAAACAACTCTCTTTTACAACAAATACTCTCTCAATAGAGTGGATAAAGAGATACACAATAAGCTCTATGAACAACACAAAGTTGTCTATCAAATGGCTCAACAAAAGCTCTAAAATGATGCTTGAAAATGATCAATATGTATAACAATGTATGGAGGAGTTTTGTGTTTCAAATCAGCTCAAAAGACCTCTTTTTATAGGTGAAAAAGTGGTGCTGACCGTTGCTTAATTGACAAATAAAATCCCTGATTCTGTGCTCAAACAATCGATTGTTTGGAGTAGATAATTGATTGTTTGACCAACGTTCAAAAGACAGATTCCTGATTTTAGGCTAAACAATCGATTGTATGGACTAAATAATCGATTGTATTCAACGTTCAAAAATCAATTTAGGATACTCTGGGAACGGTCAAAATATAATCGATTGTATGAAAATGACAATCGATTGTTTATGACTATAATCGATTGTATGACAAAAACAATCGATTGTTTAGATGTTTAAAAACTTCGATTGCACACTGTCTGTGAATAATCGATTGTTAAAAGTAGACAATCGATTGTTTGCTCTTTTGAAAAACTTCAGATCACACTGTCTTAATACAATCGATTGTAGGATTCAAATAATCGATTGTTGAGGCCCAGATTTAAAAGACATGTTTAAAACCTTCAACATCATTTTGTTTTAACACAAAGATGCATGTTTATGATAAATATGATTTAATAAAATATTTTATGCATGTTTATGATGACCTAATGTTGAGCCAAAGGATAAGATAACTTAAACGTTGTCCTTACATTGGTTCTACCAAACGACCTACGTCTTGGGTCTTCGGTCTTGAACTCTTTGGCTCGTTCATGCAATTCCGTCATCAGTATGCTTCTCGCCATTTGATTGATTGTCATATTATATCGTTGTTTGACACTTGACTTCATTGTTTGTCATTCATCAAAACCTATACCTGAAAATCATACTCATACAACCAAAGCGCACATATCATAGATATACATGATTTCCAACAGTTGTCACGACCCAAAGTCCTCTAAGTATTGTGGTGGCACCAGACAGTGCTGTCAGGCAACCCAACCAAATTACTTAATCAACATCTCGTTTTTTTAACACTTTTGAAATCTTGGATTTCCCTTCCATATTTAGAATTTTTAATGAAATAAAGTTCCAAGCCCATTTAACTGTTAGACAGTTAATGCAATACTTCAAACCATCCCAGAATCTAGTGTCACAAGTGCATGAGCATCTACTTGTAAGAGAATAAAATACAACATCCGTCCGGAATATAATGGACAAGAAGTAAATACAGTACACTAGAAAGGACTGCTCTAGTTGTGGCCATCTAGAATGATGCAGCTCGCCTAGTCCCAGAATCATCCGCGCTACTATGCCTAGTAGGACACTGGAGTTATAAATACCATGTAACAAAATACACAACAAGTGTAGTATGAGTACATAAAGAACGTGTACCCAATGAGTATCCTGCCTAATCCCAAATGGTTAGAGACGAGATGGTCAACTTTGACACTTACTAATGGTACAATAATAATATACTAAAACATGAGGAATTCATGGATTTATATAGCACGCTCTAGTTCAAAAAGTTGTAAAATAGGTAAACACCTTTAATAATTAGCAAAAGGAATTTAAAGATTTCTTTTCTTTTATCTTCAGCATTCTATGTCAGGCCAGAAGGCAATATCGACATCAAGTACTTCAAGTAAGCAATATAAACATGCACATATCATGCCGAGGCGACGGCTCGATCCAACAGAAATACAAACTATGCACTACCAAAGGTCGAATGGCTCGAACCAATAGACGCATCTATTTTCCCCGATCGCGAATCATCCATACGACGCGGTCAACACAAAGTAAACTAATACCCTGCTCGAATCATCCATGCGATGTAGGCACACACAGTAATACATATTCAAATAATCAATTAAGAATTATCGGGGAACAATTTATCAATTAAAACCAAATACTCTTTTAAAAATTTAAGAAAATGAAGTTTAATCCTTTTTTGAAATTCATTTACTAGTTCAATTGGATTTTAACAGTTCAAATGTCAATAAGATTGCAAATATCCCAAGAATAGCATGCTTTGGGGTCCTGGAGTACCCGGCTCCCATGAAAAAAGTTTAAATGAGCAAAACTTCGTTTTTTAAAGAAATCTCTATATCTCCAGCAACTTTCGCTTCTGCGGAAATTTTCCGCCTTTGCGGTTCCACTTCTGCGAAAAAATTTTGCTTTTGCGGTTATGATAGCAGCCAACACTTTTCTCGACACGGAAACGATCATAAATTCCTCATACAATGTCTAATTTTGACGATTCTTTTTGCTACAGCTCCGATATTATGATACAGATCTATTGATTCAATAAAAATTTAATTTGGAGCTCATTTGCTTAATATGTTACCCCTTTATGTCCAAAGAAACGACGTTGAAACATCAAATAGTAGCACTATTACAACCCGAAACACACCCGAGGCTCTCGAGACCCAGACCAATCACACCAACCAGTCCCAAAATATATTACGGACTTGCCTGATGCCTCCAATCGCATCAAACAATGCTAAAATCATGAATCAATCTTCAATCCAAGCTTTATGAACTTTTGTACTTCCGACTTCTACTTTCGATGCTTAAACCTATCAAATCTCGTCCGATTGACCTCAAATTTTGCACACAAGTCGTATTCGACATTGCGAACCTATTGTCAATTTCAGAATCGAATTCCGACTCCAATATCAAAAAGTTCACTTCAGGACAAACTTCTCAAAAACCTTCAAATTTCTATCTTTAGCCAATTGGCTCCAAAATGACCTACAGACCTCCAAATTCATTTTTGATTGTGCTCCCAACTCCTGAATCACCATACAGAGCTACTCCCAGTCTCAGAATCCCCAACAGACATTGATAACACTAAAATGCACTTCAAGCCAAATTTATGAAATTTTTTCCAAAATGTCAACTTTCACAATAGACACAAAAATGCTCTCGGGTCATCCAAAATCCGATTCCGGCATACGCCTAAGTCCAAAATCATCATATGAACATGCTGGAACCTTCAGATCACGATTTCGATATTGTTTACTCAAAAATCCTATCCTAGTTAATTCTTTCGACTTTAAGCTTCTAAAATGAGAATTCTCTTCCCAAATCAACTCTGAACTTTACGAAATTCAATTTCGATCATGCGTACAAGTAATAACACCTGAAATGAAGCTGCTCATGGCCTTAGACTGCTAAACGACGCGTTAGGGCTCAAACGATATGTCGCGTCGTTACATTAGTTTACAGGTTTCGAAATATTATGAGTTCCAAAGTTATGAATGCGGAGGTTTATGCATTTGGAAGTTTGCGCGTTAAGAATTATAGAGTTTACGAGCTCGAAAGGTTAGCAGTTTGGAAGTTTATGGAATTTGTGGGTACAGAAGGTAGTTAGTACGAAAGTTTATGGCTTAATGTATATTATATCTAGATTATTTATGAATACTCTTGGGAATTTATTTTCCTTAATTTTGCATAATCAATACCAAAAATTGAGTAAGATTACTTCTTGTTTTTCATGAAAATATTTTGAAATAAATATATTTTTCACGGAAAACATTTTCCATTATATCAAACACACCCAAAGTGTTTCCTGTTCTTCTACCGTTGAGTTTGGATTTTTGAGAAAAATTTTAGCACTAGATTTTCATTTAATTTGTTTGAAAGATTCATTGATCAAAGAGATGATAGCAAGGTTCAGTGTCGGTGTGAATAATCATAGAGTCTTCGCACAATGGAAGAATTTTTAACATGAGACTCTCGTCACTAGGTAAGTCTCAGATCCGATCTTTGACATGTAAATGAATTTTAAACACGAAAAGATCTTCGTAGGATGGTTATTGTCTTTTACTGCCTATTACAGACACTTATATGCAATCCTTGAATATATATATATATATATATATATATATATATATATATATATATATATATATATATATATATATATATATATATATATATATATTCTAGAAGAGCAAGTTTTTTATTTTAATTTTGTTTGAGGACATTCTTGACTTTTTTCAATATTTCATGCAACGTGGCTTTAACCCTGCAACTGAGTACAGGGGCGGATCTAGGGTGTAGTAAACGCGTTCCTGGGAACCCAGTAACCTTTGCATAGATTATGTATTTTAGTTAAAAATTTTATTAAATATTTATTTGTGAACCCAGTTATTATTGTATATTAATTTAAAATTACGATAGAAACTCATAAACATAAAATCCTGGATCCATCTCTGACTGAGTAGACACGTATCATTGGACTTCTTGCTCTCTGTTCATCGCCTTCTATTGGGCCTCTATCATCTCTATTCATCTTCACATGGTGCTATTTTGCTAATTTTGGCATTTTAAGCAATATATAATGAATTACCCGTTGGCTATGTTGGTTGCTCTTGGTGCATTGAATCTAGACCCGTTAGAGCTGACGAGACTGTTTCAGTTTGCGGAACCGATTGGGGTTAAAGCTGACGAGATTGTTCGATCATGTATCTTTCATTTATGTTTTATTGCTATGTTTTCCTTTGTTAACCGGTGATGCTATCAGTCTCTATTTATATTATCATAGCACACATGCTTCAACTATGGAATAATTTACGAGATCCAAGTTATCATTCGCCGAATTTCTGACCTAAATATTGGATCCAAGTTTAAGCCAAGAAAGTAGTGAGGAAAATTGTATTGGAAAAAAAAATTGAATTTAAACAAAAGATGATGTGGCATGATACGTGGATTGGTCAATTAGTCAAAGCATAAAAATTGATAAAAGGCACGGGAGATGAAATATACGGGAAGAGAAATTTAAACGGACACGAGAAGGAGTTTAGACACGAGTCTCGTACCAATTCAAGTCATTTAATGCCAACTGATCAAAAGGAATTGAAGATAAGGATATGAAGACAAAAGGAAACCCAAATTCAGTATTAAATACCTGATACGTTAGAGAATTGGTATTTAATAAGAATGATTGTGTAATAGTTTATTTAGTGTCATTTATTACTCATAATTGTCTCATTAATGCTAAGTTTCATTCCTTTACCTAGGATTAACAATAAAAGCAAGAAGTCAAATCATTTTTAAGGACACGAAATATCATCTACATCATATTGAATACAATCTTGTTTACCGCTTTATTCTTATTCTCAGAAAGCCTATTATTCCTTTTTGGTCTCTTGATTATCAGTTACCCGATTTCTTATCTTAAATTCTAGCTTTGACCAAAATATTGTTTTTTGTTTAAACAATTTGGTTATGTTACCGGGAATCAGATAATCTATTCTTTTTGAAGTTACACTCTGTTAACATCATGTCAAACAACAACGACAACAACAATCAAGAAAATCAAATCCATCAAGTTGAGGGGGATGAACTCAATAATGATATGCCTCAAGCTTCTCCACGTGGATCTCGAGAATGAACTCCTAATTATATGTCTCATGTTGATGGAGGAGTTGAAACAAGAGATGAACTTCTACAAAAAATAATTGATGCACAAATTGACAAAGTTTTGGAAGCTTTAGTTAGTCGATTGCCTGCTGCACCAGCAACGCCTAATAATAACACGTTGGAAAACCCCCGCTCTGGTCTAGTTAATTCTGGTAATGGAGCAACACCCAGTGATTCACAAGAAAGAGAACCAGGTAATTCAGATAATTCTCATCTTCAAAATTTAGTACTAACCTTGCAGAAACAGCTCAAGGAGCAAAACGAGCGTACCAAACAAATGCCTGGAGTTCCGCCTGTAATAAAAGGAGTAGACATGGATAAATAATCACAACAACCTTGGAAGCCAAGTGTTTCTCCCCTACCAATTCTGAAAAAATTCAAAATACCTGACATCCCAAAATATGATGGTACAACTGACCCACTTGACCACGTAATTGCATTTACAACAGGCGTGAAAGGCAACGATTTGACCAAACAAGAAATTGAATCAGTACTGGTTAGCCAAATGCAAAATGAATGAGGTAGCGCTTAACCTCGGAAGGCATAGAATAGCCTTATGCAATGTAGATGGAGACAGAGCTTAGTCTCGAAAAGCAGAAGATAGCATTATGCAGGATGGAGGTAGAGCTTAACCTCAGAAGGCGCAAAATGCAGATAGAGACAGAGCTTAGCCTCGAAAGGCAGAAGATAGCCTTATGCAGGATGGAGGTAGAGCTTAACCTCGGAAGGCAGATAATAGCCATACACAAAATATAGATGGAGACAGAGCTTAGTCTCGAATGTCATCAGAAAGCCTTATGGAAGATGGAGGTAGAGCTTCGCCTCGGAAGGTAGAGAATAGCCTTATGCAAAATGCAGATGGAGGCAGAGCTTAATCTCGAAAAACAGAAGATATACTATGCAAGATGGAAGTAGAGCTTAACCTCGGAAGGCAGAGAATAGCCTTATACAAAATGCATATGGAGACAGAGTTTAGTCTTGGAAGGTAGAAGATAGCCTTATACAAAATGGAGGTAGAGCTTAACCTCGGAAGGTAGAGAATATCCTTATGCAAAATCCAGATGGAGATAGAGCTTAGTCTCGGAAGGCAAAAGATAGCCTTATGCAAGATGGAGATAGAGCTTAGTCTCGGAAGGCAGAAGATAGCCTTATGCAAGATGGAGGTAGAGCTTAACCTCGGAAGGCCGAGAATAGCCTTATGCAAAATGCATATGGAGACAGAGCTTAGTCTCGGAAGATAGAGAATACCCTTATGCAAGATGGAGGTAGAGCTTAACCTCGGAAGGCAGAGAATAGCCTTATGCAAAATGCAGATGGAGATAGAGCTTAGTCTTGGAAGGCAGAAAATAGCCTTATGCAAGATGAAGGTAGAGCTTAACCTCGGAAGGCAGAGAATAGCCTTATGCAAAATGTAGATATGTAAAGGAGAAAATACTAGCGAGTTCTTTAGCTGGTGAGTTGCGATATCATGACAACTGAGGCAATGCTGGATGTAGATAGTAAACTTTGTGAAATGAGTAGTTGTTTTGGGAGTTTAGACTCTATACGGAACATGCATTGCCAATTTGTATCCCGAATTCCTACATCCAAAGAAAAATTTCTGTAAAGGGGGAGGTTTGTTCGTATCCCTCGGCTCGTGCAGTCATGTACCATTTGGGGTAGCGTTGCTGTACGATAGTGATCCAAATGATTTTACGCAAAATTTTGACAAACATGATGCAAATGTATACATGTATAAGTAAAGAAAAGGATAGTTTTGTTTTATGATGAACCAACAAGTGCAACGTGGTTCATGATACGGAAACCTTGCTTGCTCCAGAATTTTGAGGGTCCACCTTAAAATTTTACCCCAGTTTACTAGGCTGGCACTGTTGACTGCGGTGTTGAATGACTGAAAGCAGATTAACCTCATAATTTCGAGACTGGGTCGATGTTGATGCGAAAGCTAACAAACTGACTTCGGAATTTTAAGGGTCCTCCTCAAAATTCTGCCCTAGTTCCAAATGCGGGGGAAATGGAATTTTATTAAGGATGTGAGCGAACCCATAGGGCTGCCTACGTATCCCCTCTTAAACGGGAATCAGGTCAGGCGTAGTTCAAATTATATCAGAGGAAAAAGCATAATGATAATATGTAGTATCTCTTCACTGCATCTGAGTTTATCGGTTTTGGCCAGACTTCTCCGTCCATTTCTGCAAGGATGAGAGCCCCTCTAGTTAGAACCCGGTGAACCATGAATGGACTCTACCAGTTGGGAGAGAATTTTCCTTTGGCTTCATCTTGGTGCGAAAATATCTTCTTTAACACCACCTAACCCGGTGTGAACTTCCTTGGTCTAACTCTCTTGTTGAAGGCTCGGGACATTCTGTTTTGATACAACTGGCCGTGGAAAACTGCATTCATCCTCTTTTCGTCTATAAGGACTAACTGCTCGTCGCGACCTCTGACCCATTCTGCGTCATCTATCTCTGCTTCTTGTATGATTCTCAAGGATGGAATTTCTACCTCAGCGAGAATGACTGCTTCTGTACCGTAAACCAGCATGTAAGGAATTGCCCCGGTTTATGTGTGGACTGTGGTGCGATATGCCAATAAAGCGAATGACAACTTCTCATGCTATTGCTTGTGCCTTTCAATCATTTTTCTTAGTATCTTCTTGATGTTTTTGTTGGCTGCTTCCATTCATCTGAGGTCTATAAGCAATAGAGTTGTTGTGCCTGATCTTGAAAATTTCGCACATAGCTTTCATGAAGTCGCTGCTGAGATTGGAACCATTATCGGTGATGATTGATTCAGGAATCCCAAACCGACAAACAATGCGATCACGGACAAAGTCTGCCATGACTTTCTTGGTCACTACTTTGTATGAAGCTACTTCAACTCATTTAGTGAAGTAATCAATTGCCACTAGTATGAACCTGTGCCCGTTTTAACGGGGCAGGCTCGATTGTTCCGATAACGTCCATTCCCCATAAGGTGAACAGTCATGGTGAGCTTGTTGCAGTAAGCTCGTTTGGATGTACCTTTATCATATCTGCATGTATCTGACAGCACTTACACTTTTGGACATACTGGATGCAGTCTGTCTCCATAGTCATCCGAAAATACCCTGCTCAGAGTATCTTCTTTGCTAAAACAAAACTATTCATGTGCGGCCCACAGGTCCGTAAATGCACCTCCTCCAATAATTTGGTAGCTTCTATTGCATCGACACGTCTCAATAATCCCAAATCGGGAGTCCTTCTATATAAGATTCCTCCGCTGTGAAAGAAATTGTTGGATAACCTTCAAAGTGTGTGCTTTTGGGTAGCACTGGCAAGTTTTGGATGTTCTCGTGTTGTCAAATACTCTTTAATATCATGGAACCAGGGTTTTCCATCGTCTTCTTCCTCAACATGCGCACAATATGCCGGTTGATCATGAATTTTGAAATGGATGGGGTCAATGAAGTTCGTATCTGGATGTTGGATCATGGATGATAAAGTGGCAAGTGCATCAGCAAACTCATTCTATATTCTTGGAACATGCTGGAATTCCGTCTTTCTAAACCTCTTTCTCAGCTCCTGTATGTGATGGAGATAAGGGAGTATCTTAGAATTCTTTGTAGCCCATTCTTCTCGAACCATATGTATGAGCAGATCCAAATCTTCGATCACTAGAAGCTGTTGAATGTTAATGTCAATGTTCAATTTTAGCCCCAAGATGCAGGCTTCGTACTCGGCCATATTGTTGGTGTATGGGAACCTGAGTTTCGCAGATACTGGGTAATGCTGACTAGTTTCTGATACCAGGACTGCTCCTATACCCACTCCCTTGAAATTTGCAGCTCCGTCGAAGAACATCCTCCAACCATCATAGGATTCTGCAATGTCTTCTCCTACGAAATTTATTTCCTCATCGGTAAAATACGTTTTTAGTGGTTCGTATTCCCTTATTACAGGATTTTCGGCGAGATGATCTGCTAAAGCCTGTCCTTAAACTGCCTTCTAGGTGACATTGACCATGTCGAATTCACTCAACAGGAATACCACTTGGCGAGCTTCCCAGTGGGCATGGGCTTCTAGAAAATATACATCAGTGGATCCATCATTGATATAAGGTAGGTAGTGTAAGCACAGAAATAATGCCTCAATTTCTGAGCTACCCGGGTCAAAGCACAACAAGTGCATTCCAGTAAGGAATACAGAGCCTCATACAGGGTAAACTTCTTGCTGAGGTAGTAAATAGCTTGCTCCTTTCTCCCTGTTTCATCAAGTTTCCCTAAAACGTAGCCAAATGCTCTATGCAAGCCAGCGAGATAAAACAATAAAGGCCTTCTCGACTCTGGCAGAAACAATACTGGAGGCGTAGAAAAGTATTCCTTGATCTTGTTGAAAGCCTTTTTACATTCATCGATCCATTTGGTGGTAGCATTCTTCTTCAGCATCTTGAAGATAGGTTCACAAATAACGGTAGACTAAGCTATGAACCGGGTGATGTAATTGAGTCTTCCTAGAAAACTCATCACATCCTTCTTGTTCTTCGGAGGTGGCAACTCTGGAATGGATTTGACTTTTGATGGATCCAACTCTATTCCTCGGCGACTCACAATGAAACCCAATAACTTCCTAGCAGGGATCCCGAATGCACATTTGGCGCTATTCAGTTTCAAGTTATACCTCCTTAGTCTTTTGAAAAACTTTCGTAAGGCCTCCATGTGATCTGCAGCTTCTATGGACATGATGATGATGTCATCCACATATACCTCAATTTTCTTATGTATCATGTCGTGAAACATGGTGGTCGTGGCCCTCATGTAAGTAGCTCCAGTACTCTTTAACCCAAATAGCATCATTCTGTAGCATTACATTTTCCATGGCGTTATAAATGCTGTTTTCTCTGTCTCTTCTTCGTCCATCCACATCTGATGGTATCCGGCAAAAAAATCGACGAATGACTGTAACTCATGCTTGGCGTAGTTGTCGATCAAAATGTATGTGTTTGGCAAGGGAAAATCGTGTTTGGGACTGGCCTTGTTGAGATCCCGGTATTCGACACAGACTCTAACTTTCCTATCCTTCTGTGGTTCTGGAAACATGTTAGCCAACCATGTCGGATACTCTACCACTTTGAGAACTCTGGCGTTGACCTGCTTGGTGACCTCTTCTTTAATTTTCAAACTCATAACTAGCTTGAATTTTCTGAGCTTGTGATTTATCGCCGGATATGTAGGATCTGTTGGCAATTGCGAGCTACGATGGATGTGCTGAGACCCGTCATATCGTCATAACACCATGCATAGATATCCTCATATTCTCTTAAGAACTCTGTGTATTGTTTCTTTTCTGTCAGTGATAGGTGCACACTAATGCGCATTTCTTTGAAATTCTCTGTATCTCCCAAATTGACAACCTCAGTCTCATCCAAATTGGACTTAGGCCTATTTTCAAAATTCTCGACTTCTCTGACAACTTCTTCTAGTATATCATCTTCCTCTGAGTCTATGTCCATTTGTTGCATAGCCTCATTGCAAGTTGCAGTTATCGGTTCATCATCAGGATATGTAATAGTAATGTTGTGTGAAAAATAAAGTAAATAATAGAGAAAAGTTATGACAAGCGAGATATTTGATGAACTAGGAAAATTCTTTTGATTAAATTCATAAATGTTCAAAACATCGGATCTCTTTGGGAATGTAAAGACGATGCGGAAAGTAAAAGAAACAACAACTAAAATAAAAATGCATGATGCTCCTTCAGCCTTGCTACCACGAAGATCGGGCGATGGTGGTCTTGATTGACCAATTGGTGAGGCGCTCCCCTTGGTTCAAAGCCTGAATGGAAGTGCCTTCCTCCCCTTCCTCTTCGAAGATCACACAACAGTCCATGTCCTCCTCCAAAAACAGGTTCTTCAATGCCACAAGAGCCTCGTCTTCTTATGACCCGTAAAGAGTATCGGCTAGCTGAAATGTTTGCTCCAACTGAGGTATAGGGTATTCCAATGGATAATACGAGCCACGCCATGGTGGCGACCATTCCTTGAATTCCTGCCAAGTGTACTCGTACCCCTGTCCGAAGGTAGTACCATGTTTCTTAAACGGGATAGGTTTGGTGATTCCCTGAAGATTCTTACCAAGCCCTTTTCCTAGTTCATACCCACTCCAATTCAGAATGCTCTCAATTTTCTTGCCCCACCATTTATCTATATCCACCTCGTTGACTCGTTCGATATGATGATATGTTTCTCCACCTATCCCTCTTCTACCTCCGATCATCGGGATGGTCTGGCGACTGTACATAGGGTTGCTACCATCGTCGTGGATGATCACTTCCTGATGGTTCCATTCAAATTTCACGGCCTGATGCGAGGTTGATGCCACAGCCCCAACGGCGTTGATCCAGGGTAATCCCAGCAGTAGGTGGTAGGATGTTGGCACATCAATGACTTGGAAATAAACATCAAACCAGGTAGGCCCCATTTGCAAACACAAGTTAATCTCCTCGAGGGTGAACCTCTGAGACCCATCAATAGATTTAACGTTAATAGCCACGTCTTTTATCTTATGCAATCCATTGCCCAACGTCCTGAGGGTGATCAACAGGCAAATATTGAGTCTAGAACCTCCGTCAGTCAAGATCCTGGTGATAAGTGATCTTCATATTGCACAGTTATGTGCAGTACCTTGTTATGGTTGAGCCCTTCCGGAGGCAATTCATCCTCATGGAAGGTGATTTTGTGATTCTCCTGTACCTATCCTACCATGTTTGCCATATCTCCCCCTGTTATGTTGCTAGGAATATAAGCTTCGCTAAATATCTTCATCAAGACATTTTTATGTGCCTCGAAACTCTGTAGAAATTCCAAGATGGAAATCACTGTTGGGGTCACATTTAGCGGTTCAACGACCAAAAATTCTTTAGCCTGTATCTTTCTCTAGAGGTCGCCAGGTCCGGTTTCAACATGACGTCCAGAGGCCTGCTTGCTGGACTCAGCTAGATGTTCTAGCATGTATACCATGCATGTTCTAGTCATGCCCTTTGCGGCAGTTGCTTCTCCAATGCGTTTATTTTCTTTCTTTCTTGCCTCGGCTGTGTAATCCCAAGGTGTGGCATTTGACTTAAATGGGGTTATATCTGACATAGAGAGCAGAATGGTCACCCTCGGAGGCAACATGGTAACTTCAATTGGTGAAGGCACCTTCGGAGCCTCAAACTCAACCTCGATCGGTTTCGACACCTTTGTAGGAGGTGCCTCAAACTCAAACGGCACAGATGCGTTCACCACATCGCCCTCAGACGGCTATATCTGTACCACGATAGAATTGAGAGCAACCACCTGCTTCTTGGGCTCATTTCCTTCGGCTATTAAACCAATTGACTCTTTGGGGTCCCAGTTGTTCTCAACCTCAATCATATGGATGCCTCCACCCTTATGGTCTGGTAAAGGGTTGTTGGGAACATTGGGAGCGGGCTCCTTTGCTACGATGACCTTCTTGTCAATTAAGGTCTAGATTTTCTCTTTCAACGAGCGGCACTCGTCGATGGTACGGCCTTTGATCACGGAATGGTATGTGCAGGTTTTGTTTGGATTGATCCACTGGGAAGGGTTTTTTGGGGTTATGGCTGGGATGGGTGTAACATATCTGGCGGCTTTGAGCTTCTTATATAATTGGTCAATGGGCTCGACAATGGTGGTACACAATTTGGGAAGTTTGCGGTCAAAGTTTGGTCTAGGTCATGGGAAGTTTTGGCGGGTAGGTGTTGGGGGATAGTGAGGAGGTTAGGACTTGTAAGCTTGGTATACGGGTGCAGGTTAGGAATATCCTGGCGAGGTGGGTTGATATATAGGTGGTGGAGATGACTGGTAGATGGGTGGTGGATTTTGGTAGGTAGGTGAAGGTGCTTGGTAACTTGGAAAGGGTTGGTATGTCAGTGGAGTTGGAGGATATGGTTGATATTTCATGGGAGAATGGTTTCTCTGCACAGCCATTACGGAGTTTACGCCTTTTTTCTTCGATGTACCACCAGACTGCAGGGCCTTGTTGGTGGCTTGCAGTGCCTCAAGATTAGTAACCATACCATTTTTTATTCCCTCTTCGATCCTTTCTCCCAGTTTGATGATGTCATAGAATTTCTGCCCCTCTATCAGCATCAATCTCTCGTAGTACTACGGATCTTGAGCACGAGCGAAAAACCTGTTCAATTGCTCTTCTTCCAAAGTTGGTCTGACCTTGGCAGCTTTTGACCTCCAACGGGTAGTATACTCGCGAAAGGTCTCAGTGGGCTTCTTCTTCAAATTCTGGATATAGAACACGTCCAGCGTATTCTTAGTGTTGAACCTGAACTGGTCCATGAAATCAGACGCCATGTTTACCCAGCTTGTCTACTTCTTCGCATCCTGGCTAATATACCAAGATAAAGCATCACCTTTCAAGCTCCTCATGAACAGCTTCATGCGGATCTGTTCATCTCTGCCAACTCCCACTAACTTTTCATAATACATTCTAAGGTGAACCCTGGGATCACCCGTACCATCAAACATTTTGAACTTAGGGGGTTTGTACCCCTCCGGGAGATCGACATCGGGTTGAACACAAAGGTCCTCATAATTCAGACCTTCCACGCCTTTGTTACCTTCCATGCCCTATCCTTGCTAATGAGCTTCTTTAGTTCGACAGCCAAGTTATGAATGAGTGAATCCTTGACATCTGATTCTGACACATCTCAGATGGGATAAGTATAGTATGGTACAGTGTCCACAAAGATAGGGGTGTCTTGGTTGTTTAGAGTGTTTTGGGCCTCAGGGATAAGCGGTTTAGCATTGTTGCGAGCCTGGATTTTAGTAGGTTGAGGAGTCTTTTGTGGAGGTGCAGGGATCTGGTTATTGACATTTGCAGCAGCAAGGGTGATGGATAGACTTACCAAATTCTGGACCTGGTCTAGTTCCTCTCAAAACCTTAGCAAAGTTTGCTCCAGATGAGCAGCAGTTTCCTTGGTGATTGGAGTACCCTGAGAAGTTCCTTCAATTTCCTTTCTTGCCTCGGTATCTCCCATCTTTCCTTTATTCCTGTTTCTGGGAGGAGGAGGAGGGGGAGGAGGAGGAGGAGGAGGAAGAGGAGGAGGAGGACCCTTAGATCTTGTTGAGTATGATGATGGTGCCAAAGCGCACGAACTAACCTTTGGGGAGGGGAATAACAAAAAGAAAAACAAAAAGGTAAGAAGTTAGTGCGAATTTTGAGAAAGAAACATTGCGGTATTTAAACACATTGTTGTAGGAATATAATTCATTTCCTATTTGGGTGCCTCGTTGTGCCCGAGGTAGGCCTAGCGACAGATAGAATTTGGAGATCTTATAACACCAAGTGCCTTATATTATTGATAGAAAATAGAACAAGTCAAAACAAACTGAGTTATAGAAAAACTGTTACTAATGGCCAGTGGCCTTATAACATCAGAAAAGCAGTAAAAATCCTAACTACTTGGTCCCAGAAGGACCTTCCCCATATTCGTTATGTTTGCCTCCCTAGTACGGCTGCATCAGCTCGCACAGTTCCATCAACAGGTAAGCTCGGGCCAAGTGCCCACCTTTATTACCTTCAGGCTCCTGACAGTCGTTGATCCTCTTCAGTAATTTTCCTTCCAGTTCCACTAAACCTCGCTCCAAGTATCCTAGACGATTGTTAGTGTGGACAGCCATGTCCTTCCATGCGTTTAATAGCTTCTCCTGGGCCTCTTGTATTTCCCGATGCTCACTTTCGCACTCTAGCATCCGTTTGTGTAGCTGATTGTACTTGACCTTTGTTGCAGTCTTCTCATCAATAAGCATGTGACCATGGAAAAAACTCGACTTTCCCAAGCTGATGTGATTATCTTCTAATCATCCTGGATAAAGCGGTGTACACCCAGCCTGATACCTGTCTGGCTCTATAGATTCCTTTTCCAAGATGAGTTTGGAGTGCCACATATGCTGATCCTGACACTTGTGTGGGCTATTGTCATCTTGGAAGTCAGCCCTGTAGCGACTCATCTTTTCTACCCTTGGTATAATCTTCATTCTTCCCATTTGCCTCTTGACTCGGAAAGGGACATAAGGGTAAGTTCCTCTTAAGTCGATGAGTACAAGAAATGGTGCATCCTTAGACCGAAGGATAAAATCCCTGGTTGGAAACCACTCGTACATCCATTGTACTACTCTTCTTTCAGATTTTCCAATAGTTCTACCCATCCACTGGCATTTTCCGGGTGGGCGAACATATCCGGCATGAAACATATTTGCTTTGGATGATGGAAAGCGATATGGTCATCCCAATCTCCGCGTATGATCTCCTGTCTATAATCTCCCTTTTGAAGATGTTCAATGAGCCAGAGTTGAAGTAGCAAATTACAACCTTCAAAGTACGGTTCCCCTTGTTGACACTTCTCCAAGGCTCGGTATAGTTCAGCGAGGATCATGGGCACAATGCTGAAGTTCTGCCCATCATACCCTCCATTATGGCTTTGGTCACCATGGCTAGTATGGTATGGATCCTAGCCTTCTTCATTGGAAAGACTATCATGACCAGGAATCAGAACATGAATGCAAAGGCCCTCCTATATATGTGCCCCAAGGAGGTGATGGCGAACTCGTCCATGTGAGTGCGGTAGGATTTTCTATGGCCGAATCATTCATACATGAAGTTGAAGGATATGTAGGAGTCCTTCGGGCTGGTCAAATCAGTATTCTTCTTGAGCACCATCATTTTCAGGAACCCTCTACCTTTGCGATTTTCTGGCATAAGCAGACCCGGGCTATCCCAGGGAATTCCAGGGAGACCCCCAATTTCTTCCAACAACAGAGTCGTTTCAATATCAGAAAAGCAGAAGACAGACCGCTCACTGTCCTAAAACAAAGTAGCAGCTTCTACAATCTAGTTATCTGGCCTAACTTCCATGAGTGAAGGAAGATCCCCTAAGTGCTTGCAGACAAAAACTCGATCACTACCATGCAAATCCTCCCACCAGCTTAGTATCTTTGGGTGAATGTTTGATACCATACCGAATCTGGGGACTTCGTGCCTCATATTCTACAAAATAAAGTGTTAGGCCCTAACCCCACTGGACTTGACTATCTAAATCAATAATTAGCAGCATAGTATTTAGCTCTCCAAATAAATGCACACAACATGAAGGCATCCGTTTGGGTTTCGAGGAAACCCGATAGACGTTTGGTTGGGTTTCAAGGAAACCCGATAGACTTTTGGTTTAGGCTATCTTAATGAGTCATTATATGGATGACATAACTGACTCAGCTATGTTTGACCATGATGCATGAATAGTATAACGGAATAAGGTTTCTACTTTTGAAGTTCTAGAAAAGGTACCCTTGAGCGAACAACTCAAGAGGGAAACTCACGGAACCGTCGACTACACTGTTGATTGACTGGTTTACCGCAAATATGACTTTGCCAGATTTAGGGGGTATATAATATTGGAAGAGCGCAACCACTCATTAAGCGTTGCTACAGGATTGTTTGGCACGAGTGGAAAATGATGTTGAAGGACGCAATTACAACAATGAAATAATACATGTATTTTCACATTCATAAAATGATTACAATAGATGCTTGAAGTTTAAAATGGAATAGAAATAAAGAAAAGGCAGTAAAGCATTAAAGCAGTTAAAGGAAAACAAAAAACACGAAGAATTAAGTTAGTAATTATGAAGAAATGATTAAAGCAGTAAATAAAGGCAGCAAAGAAAGCAATAAAGTCACAAAGCATGTAACGGTTGGGTTTACAACATTATGGTCAAAACAACTCTTTATTTCCGTTTGGGAATTGGGTAATGGAATTTGAAGAGTCGCAACCTAATGATTTTAGTGCATCATGAAACTTTTAAGAGGAAGAGGGTATTTTGAAAGAAAAATCAGAGTTCGGGTAAGGGATTGAGACTATCTCGGGGGGAAAGGTGTACACCCCTCAAGATCCACTAGTGTAGTTCCCGACCGTGCTTAATTGTGACTTTAATAAGAATAGAGGCAAATAGACAAACAAGGCTCACGTATAAGGAATTCAAATAACTTGATAGTTTTATTTAAAGGGGAAGAACATAAAAGATTTAAAGCAAAGATAAGGGAGAAATCATTTGAGGGGAATCATTACTATAAGAAAACATTTAAGCAAAAATAAGCAAAAGAGAAAGAGGTCCTAGGTTTGACTATAATATGGATCACATCGGTACAATACCCCGCATACACTCCTCAAAGAGGGGTCGCCTATGATATTAGCGCATCGGTCATCATCTCCATATTCTAATCTTCCCAACCCGTAGAGGTTATTTAAGCGTGTGGATTGGTCATGAATACTTATTTCATGCTATTAACCGTCCCATTGTATAGAACCTAGAGGGCATTTAGGATCACTATTTATATAAGGTAGGAACTAGGCTGAACCCTTAAGTTTAAAGGCTAAAATACTAAGCCACATACAAGAACAAATAGGACTTGCACATAAGGGAATCATGTAAAACATAGAAAAGGCTCAAATATCCCTCTATAAGCGAACACGTAATTAACACGTCTCAAACACATTTAAGTTCTAAGGAAGAGAGTTTTTTTTAAAAGTGGAGCATAAGTTAAAACAGAAGCTGAAGTACGAGTTAAAACAGAAGCAAATGAGTTTGCAGAAAAGTGTTGTGACGAAAACGTTCAGACCTTCAGAAAAAAGCAGTAGCATTTTTAAGAAAAAACTGTGGAAATCATTTTAGAAATAGTTATGGAATGCCTGGTAAAACAGAAAACGACTATGAAGAGTAAAAGAACATATATGAAAAGTATTTCAGAAGTGTGAAGAAAACAGTGAACGTTATTAGCTTTCAAAAGTTATACAGTATTCAGGCAGTTTTAAAAAAACAGTAATCCAGTTCAAGACAAAGATACAGTAGAAGCATTTGCATAGATAGTTTGAAAATAGGGCAGAAGTTTGTATAAAAATTAGAAAGCTTCAAAGACAAACGAGTTCAGACAGAGGCGGATTAATTTGAACACAACTTAAAGGTGATTAGTCAGCAATATTTCAAGTTTTAATGAGGAGTCATTAACCAGTTTTAACCCAGATTAATGAAGTGTTTAAACACTTGCAAGTAAATTCCTAAAGGCATGGAATCTAATGCACAAAAGGTCCTAGAAACATGGTATCTAGATGTGATGGTAATGACTCAGTGATTATTGATTATATATGGTCGTGAGAATACACAGAATAACAAACTGAAAGTGAATGACCTAAGAGCATGATTTATATATGCAAAGATGCATGTCCTACACATGATAGCTATTGCACAAATAAGTAAATAAAGAACTATAGGCATGTTTTCTACCCATTCCCTTAATTAAACATGCATAGCCCCCTATATTCACTATATACCCCACTATTTTTACAAATTATTACAGCCCAAATCAATAAACTACAATAACGATAAAATAAAATAAGAAGTTACTCTATAGAGAGCCTTCATCTAGGCCAAACATCTCCAACCTCACTTCTTTTGAGTTTCACAGCAATTACCAAGGCTTGGGTGCGGCAAAGTTCCCTAAAGGTTCGTTTAAACCCCTGGCCAATACCAAGCACCCAAAATATCATTATTTGACAAGTGCAAGTATGCAAGTGCTAGCCTTGTGCATCAGTGTTCAATGGGTGCTCAAGGGCTCCCAAGGCAATGCTTACACTAAGGGGGCAGAACATAATGTTCTAAGAATAGTCAAATTGTGATAGGATTGAGAGAGTTTAAAATAGTTGAGAGTCAATTTAACAAAACAGTAGAAATAATTGAGAGACAGTTTGAGAAAACAATAGAAATGATTGAAAAAGTTGAAAGAGTTCCTTTGAAATCATTTAGAACTGGCCAGTTTTAAACAGAGCATCACACTAACAGGGGCAAAGGGTAAGGGAACAAATAAATAAAGTGAACTACATAGACAATATATTGAAGAAAAGTAATCAGACATAGTTGCAAACAGGGGTTCAGTGCTTACTGCACCAAACCCCAATACAATCAACCTCAGGAAGAGGTTTTTAGGCTAATCAAGTAGCCAAACAGACCTGGATATATGGTATTAACACACAAGGAAAAGTAAAGATCCATTGAGACAAGGAATGGGGTGAATATGATAAGCTAAACTAAGTAGAGTAGTAAGTGCATGCTAGTGATAATAAGAATAGTAGAACCAGAGATAAAAGAACATAAGGAACAAGATGAAGTGAAGGACTAACAAAAACATATTGTTTTGGAGACTGTATATTAGATAAGTAACAAACCAGTTTCAGCAAAATAGAACACAAAGAGCAATAATGCACAAGAAGAGCAGAGTGAGCAGAGGATGTGAGCAACAGTGTGAGAATAGCAGTGTGAGAACAGCAAACCCAAGTAAGTAATGCAGTAGAATCCCAATAGTGCAGTAAAACAAACCCAAGTTTACTCAATCTTGGCTTTCAGCCGATTGAGTGTTCAAATATGAGAATGAGAGAGTATGAAATAGTAGAGAAAGTGAAAGAGAGTATTCAGAGAGTTTGAAATTGTTAAAGATATGCAGTGTGTGTTGGTGTCTTTCAAAGACAATTGGGGGTACTTATAGTATGAGAAACGAGTACACAAACAAAGCAGCAATGTTTAATTAAGGAACCAGTATCAATCAAAATCCAATTAGTATAAGGACTCCCCCTTAACTAAGGAGTCAAAGACAAACAGCAACAAGCATTATATTCAAAAGGAAAGGAATCAATTAACCGTTGTGTTTACCCTAGTGAAAGTAGCAAAGCACATAATATGCAATAGGGGCTAGATACATGATAAATCAATTAAGGAAAATATACATAAGATTTTGAAAACCTGTTTATGCACAAATATGGTAAGGAAATACAAGGCAATTTTAACAATTAGTCAAAGAATCTCGGACAAGACCAAAATCAGAGGGAATTGTTTCTAAGTAAGGAAAGCATACCCAAATAAGGAAGTAATTTCAAAAGAAATCATTAAATTGTCTAAGGAAAATCACATACAAATCAAAGATTCACAGAGATGTACTAGACTAGTAGAATATTGCACGAATAATGAACATTTAGGCCTATATAGCATAATAGACATGTAATTCTGAGAACCCTAAGCATGTAAACATGGAAGCAACAAAGGATGAGAACCCTAGCAAGAAAATTAAAGCATGGAACTCAAATTAACAAGGAAACCAAACAACTCGCAACATAGACAAACACAAACAAACACATAATACTCCAGAAAAGTAGAAGAAGCAATTTTGACAAAGGGGGCAGAACCCCTAATTTTGAAAAAGAGAAAATCATCGGAAAACTTGAACTAATCAGAAATATTGAGTGAAAATTAGAGTAGAAAACAAAGAATCGAACTGAAAATTATATTAAAAGCACAAAAAAATGAAAGAGATTTGAGTAGAAAAATTAGGGTTTGCAGACGAGTTAAAGATAGGAGGAACCTGGCCTTGAAACTCATCAATTACGCCATAGAGAGCATATCGTGTCAAAACAACCGGAGAAAGGCTGGCACAGACTCAGGCGAGCTTTAATCGACCGTATTCTATGGCGGAAGCTTCTGGACTTCGAGTTTGAGAGAGAAATAGTGAGATAAGGTACCATTGTGAATGGTGGTCGAGAGGAATGAGGGTAAAGGTGGCCGGAATGGTGATGAAATCCATTAGAGAAGAGAGAGAATCGGAAGATTCTAGAGAGAACTCATAGACAAAGGGTTAGAGAGAGAGACCGGTCTCGACAGAATGAGGGGAGGGGTTAGGGTAATTAGGTTTTAATTATGGAAATTAAATCTGGGCCGTTGATCTCATTTGATTAACGGCCCAGATCAAATCTAGGCTGGGTCGGGTAAATTGATGGGTATTGGGTCGGGTTATTTTGCAAGTTGGGTCATCTACATTTTAAACAAAATCTTGCCATAATTTAAATAGCACATTCTTCCTAATTGATTTTATAAAATAGATAAAATAGTTTAAAAATAAAAATTGAAAGCATAGAACTAGTTAATATATAAATATTAATCTAAAAATATTAGAAATAATTTTATAACTACGAAACATAGTTAATTGCAAATAGGACATGATTACAATTTTGTGCAATTAGCTTTGAAAAATTCCAAATAAATCTGTAAAAAATATGCAAATATTACATAAATTATATTTTGTTGTAAATATGAGAATGAGACACATTATTCACGAAAAAAATAATAATTTGGAAATAATTTTGGCCTTTATATTGTCAAAAATAGGTAGTAAATTGACTTTTAAAAATCTTAAAAATTAAGGAAAAATACCTAAACTTCCAACCATGCTTATATATGCATACATATACTATTTTGAAGGTATTTTGGGTGCAAAAATACATAGGGAAAAATTAGGTATCAACAAACAATGGAAGGCAAGGTCTTACCTTCACATTTGAATGTTGTCCATCTAAAGAGATATTACTTCTAAGGGAGTGGTTGAAGTCATATATCCCTATGTTAGATTTTTCCTTTGAATTTTTAAAATTTTACTAACGATTTTATATGTTAGGCAAATACCCTAACTCGTGCCAAATTATTAGTCACTACCTGCACAGTAAAATGGAATGCTATTAAATTCCGAGCATAGGGTTACATTTATCTGATGGAAAATACACACGGGTTAGGAAGTCTTCATCTATTTCGCACCTCCGAGTCCCGTATATTTTTGTATTTCAAGAAAAGGACAAAATTGAGTGAAACATACAAGTGCTCGAGGCTTCATTCTTCATAGCTCAAACACTTGGGACCACATATTATACACGGATGCGTGCAGGAAAACAGATACGAATATCAAACAAAAGTTGGTCAAAGTTTTGGCAAGATTCAACTACAAAAAGACAACTGTTGAGAGGAAATTACGAAGTCTTCAAAACTCAGCATAAAACATTTATTATAATATTACGAACAAAGTCACTTCTTAAACCCTTTCTAAATATGTAAAGATAGGGTTAAGACTATGTATTGAAATGGTTTATGAAGAAAAACCTTATCTATTTTATATCATGTAAAAATCTGTTACAAGAAAAACAGTTACGAGAAAGTCATAGATGAATTTTAACACATGTAATAGACACAAAACTTGTCAAAGTTCATGAATGAAAACTTATCAAAGTTATTTCATACAAAATGTGTGTATTCCTATTACTTTCATCGTATTGTAACACCATTATGAAGTTAAGACGTCTTCTTCATTAAGTGTCTACAAAAGAAAAGGGCCCTCTTTTATAAACCTCATGTTGATATTCCATGAGAAAAATCAAAAAGTATTTTCAAAAGATAAAAATGCTAAGCTATTTTATATGTCCAAAATAAGTAAATACGCAAGAATAAAATTTAAAGAAGTACCCATAAAACTTCTTAGCATAAAAGACTAATGAAAAACTTAGTCATCAAAATGTTTGTCTTACAAATACACCAGCATGGTAACTAGGGACTTCACCAAAAGATCCCTTCAAAATTGCCAAGCAATAATATTAACAAAGAGAAAAAAACTCAATACATTTAACTGGGCACTGAAGGAGTTGGAGCTTCACAGGTTGTAACATCACTTTCAGAAGCAATAATAGGTGAGGTCACAACTTCTGAAGATGTAGCAATAGAAGTGGTTTCAACTAAGCTTGAAGCACTAACATCAATGAGGGAAACAGTAGTCACGGGAACTTCAATTCATATAGACTGTGTCATAGATGTTTCACCCTCGGAAGCCGGAATCACAACTTCAAGCCTCAGTAGCAGCTTAATAGTTCCTGAGTAGCTGCTTCAGAGTTCAATAACTCATCCGTTCCAGGAGCTTCAAGTGCCGGAGAAGGGGTATCAATACTTCCAAGTGCAAGAGAAGGAGTATCAGCAGGTTGTTGGCTTCTCTCGATAGTATGCATGACCTTGGCCAATTCAGATTGCAAGTCGAAATTGTCTTGTGTAGCCTCCATCAAGGCATCAAGGAGAGAATTTAGAAAATCCCAACTCACCTCTACATTGAAATTTTCTTCAAGAGCATTATACTCCTTATCCAAAGCCTTATATTCTTTTTCCCACATAGCAATATCATTTTTTTGCTATTTAGTGCTCAGGTAGGTGAGAATCCAATGAAGCTTAAGAGAGGCATGGGAGCTTTCCAAGGCACGAATGTTCTTTGAAGAAATTCTCAAGTCATTTTGAGCATGAGTCAAGTTTTGAGCTAACTCCCTTGCGTATTCTTCTTTCTTCTCCAAGTGCTTTAAGCTCGTTAACCTCATCATTGGCTTTAGATAGAGAGCATTCCAAAAGCTTTTTGTCCTTCTTAAGTTGGCCCCAATAAGCATTGGTAATCCCCAACTCCTAAGACAAGCCATGATTTTGCTGCTCCAACTGTGCCTTGCTCTCCTGTATTTCCTCTATAGTCCCCTGGGCACTATCAAATTGACCTTTCCAGTTTGATGCCTCAAGTAAGGCATCCTCAGATATTTTTCTAGCTTCAGAGATGGCCTTTGTGGACTCACGCTCCTTTTTCTCCAACAAAGAGACTCGCCCCATCAGCTTAGTCCCAATAAGATTAGCCTACGGTTATAAAATATAAAAGTCAGAACTTAGAAGGAAAAAGAAGAAAAGCATTCAAGGTCAAGAAAATTACCTTTAACGTTGAATGAACTATGTCATTCATTAACGTCTAACGACTATGGCTTTGTATCTTGTTCTTCTCGATCTCCCCAATAAGAGGTTTGAGCCAAGTATCGGCTCCCCCAAATTTTCTTAAGAGGCTTTGATTGGCATGGACTTCGAGTGTGACACTCCTCATAGTCATGCCTCTATTACTGGAACTAACCTCTATAGGTTTGACTGATGAAGAAGGAACAGCGGAAGGGGGAGTAGTAGAAAAGTAAATACAACAGGAGTCGTGGGAGTTGAAGCAGAAACGGAGGGAATAGATGAAGAAACCAACACAAGAACGGGAGCAGGTGTAGTTAAAGTTGGCGAAGGTACGGAAGAAGTTAAGGTTGGTAAAGAAACACTTACGGTTGGCAAAGGAATGGAGGAAATAGGAACGAATGAAGAAAGAGGAGTTTCATCAAAAACAGGTCCGAGCTCGCCACACCAAAAACCACTATCCAAGGGACGCTAAGTTGATTCATTCTTACCTTTTGGCATGGTGTCCTCGTCGGAAGGAATCAAAATAGGCTCGATGGTCGAGGGTTGAGCAGGAGTATCTTCAATTTCATCATCATTGATGACTCGTCTCCTAACCCTTGGCCTGGCTACTAATGAGGTACCTTCCTCTTCTTCATTTTCAGAACCTTCTCCTATAGTCTTCCTTTTTTGAAGCAAGGCTCGAGCCTTGTCCAAGTCAAGTGCAGCATTACCAGACATACGGATGACCATAGCTATATCGGGTTCCATTCCTTTGGAACCAAATCCTGATCAAAAGAAGGATATACAATCAACATTAAGGAAAAGTTACTTAATGTGTAAAAAGATGATACCGCGTGTTTTAACTTTTCAGCCATGTGTAGCGGAAATTGATTTCCAAGTTTTTTGCTCCTTAGGAGCAATCTTCAAAATTAAATCTACCCAACAACGGAAGTTGAGAATAGGTTCCACATCTCCATCGTTGCTACAAAAAACCAAAAAGAGACGAAGTCAGAAAAAGAATCGAAATTCTCAAAAATAGGTACGGTTCAATAAAAAAACTTACGTGCAAAATTCCACTTCTCAGCGAAGGGAGTATTTGTTTCACCAAGAAAGTACACCATACGTACAGCAACGTAGCGGAAATTCCCTTTTTTATTAAGATTCATTCCCCAATTATTTAATTGATAAATAAATGAAAAGTGGGGGGGCTATCTGTATTGGGAAAAAATTGAATTTAAATTAAAGATAATGTGACATGACACGTGGATTGGTCAAGTAGTCAAAGCGTAACAACTGAGTAAAAGTCATGAGAGATGACAGATACGGGAAGAGAAATTTAAACAGGCATGAGTAGGAGTTTAGACAAAAGTCTCATACCAATTCAAGTCATTTAATGACAACGGATCAAAAGGCATTGAAGATAAGGATCTGAAGACAAAAAGGAGTCAATTCAGTATTAAATACCTGATACGTTAGAGAATTGGTATTTAATAGGAATAATTATGTAATGGCTTATTTAATATCATTTATTGCTCATAATTATCTCTTTAAAGTTGAGGTTTCATTCTTTTACCTAGGATTAACTATAAAAGGAAGAAATCTCATCATTTGTAAGGACACGAAATATCATCTGCGTCATATTGAAATACAATCTTGTTTACTTATTTATTTTATTCTCAGAAAGCCTATTATTCCTTTTTGGTCTCTTGATTATTAGTAACCCGATTTCTTATCTTAAATTTTAGCTTTGGCAAAAATATTATTTTTTGGTTAAACAAAAATGACATATGCTCTTAAAGTGTTAAAGGTTTTTTTCTCCTTGTGATTGAAAATATATATATTGGATGATGTATGGGTCAAAACTTGACCTCACACTGATAAATGAGAGTGACGCATTTATTAAAGCCTATTTGTGGTTAATAAATGGTATGACCATTTATCAACAAGATTATCATAATAGTCACTCGATTTTACAATTAAGGCTACAGCTTGGAAGTCCTCATAAGGTCGTCCCCTCAATGTGGTCCCAACCCCTGGGCACCAGCTGGCAGGACACAATCCACACGTCCCCGTCACAAAAGTCTCAAGCTCGACCACAAACGGATCAAAACCAAAGACACACGTCCCCGAGGCTACAAGTCTAGCCGCAATCAGGCAAGGACGAGCGCTCCAAAATATACAAGCACGGACAAACCCTAGGTCGGGCCAAGTGCCCCCGCCATTCAAGTAAGTACGACTAATTCAAAACTAAAATTCCAGCCCGCGTAAAGTTCGGCCACAGTCAAACTACAAGGTTGTGCCTTTCGTTAACACGGCCAGTAGTTCGACTAAGCCGGAACTTGGACTAACGCTATGTGCCGCCACTGCCCAAACGCGGCAATAAACAACTCCCGTTTATCTACGGCCAAGGCCACCCGTGCCAATTGCCTCTTAAGGAAAAGGGTCAATTACACAATGGTCGAAACCACCTAACCAGTCGAGACCATTAAGCACACTTACTGGGGAAGCTATGAAGCAAGGCCCTTGTAAACGGGCACACACAAAAATATACATACCTATATATAACATAATGCACACGACACAAAGCAAACGGAAAAGAAGAAAGTATATTTTCAACATTTACACCGGGTTGCCCCTAATTACATTGGCCTAAGGTCGGCAAAGAAAACAAAAAAGAAAAAGAAAACGAAAACTAAACAGACATTACAAACTTTCCCATCTACTCACTCGGCGCCCCCAGCGCCCCCTGCTGCTCTATCAGCACCCTCGGCGTCGTCCTCATCCCCAGGCGTGGACAGATCGAAGCCACGGTCGAGGCGGGCTTCACGAACCTTTTGACGTGCCTCCTCTTAAGTGTTCTCAGACACGACGCCAGCCTCCTACAATGGCCTATACACAACGATCTGGGCCTTGGCATACGTCCAAAGCTCACGGGCAGGACCACAAGAAGCGGCTTGATCTCTCAAGCACTTATTCTCGGCCTCCAAGGTCGATATCCTATGCGCCGCAACACGGGCGTCCTGATTCTTGGTCGCCTGCAGTGCTTCAACCCTTTCCAGGGCGTCCTCCGCTTGCCTCCTTGAAGTGGAGGCCTCATACTCTAAGGCAGCAACCTGCCTGACATAAGCCTTAGTGGCCTTCTCCACTGCAGCCAGATTTTGGCGCTCCCTCTCGGCGGCCACCCTACTCTTAGCATTAGCCTCCTCGTTCACCTGGCGGAGCTTCTCCTCAAGAGTAGTTACCCTGCTAAGGGTTTGTTGCATATGAAGCTCCCTCTGAGCCAACTCCTCTACCAACTCCAGGTTCACGCAGATCACGGTACCGGTCGCGGTAATGGCGGTATTTCGCCAGCAGCCGTGCACAAACAGCCGAGCGGTCACTAGCCCGCCCGATGCACTCTACCTCTAACTGAAATGACTACAATAAACAAGAGCGACAATCAGTACAAGAAAACTTAATGAGAAAGAAAAACTACCAAACACTTATACGTACCTTTATACTCTGTGCGGCCACCTCGCCCATCAACCCGACGTCCGAGATATCCCTTAAAGACGCATTCTCCCCATCGGAGCACATAACCTCTAACAGCGTTACCAGGTTCTCCTCCTCGAGCAGCAGGTTCTGGTCGTTAGGGATCTCCAAATAACGAAAATCCCCTTCGGCATGGGCCGCTGGGCAGGTAATGCCCTCCTGAAACGTGCGGATATCCTCAGGATCCATATCGGACTCAAAGCCGTCTCCCTCTCCCGAGGCGCCCTTTCTTCCACCGCTATGAAAGTGGAGGCCTCCGCCGCTGGAGACGTCGAGGCACCTACATTCGCCGAAGTCTCGACGCCCGTCCTCTCCACCAAAACAGTTGTCGAGGAACTACCCTCCCTCTTAGCAACAGGAACTGAAAGTTGAATCGCCGAAGCGACTGTATCATCTTGGCCTAGGCCAACCGGGGCAACCCCCACTAAATGCTCACCCTCTGGGGCAAGGTCCTTTGTGCCCCCCTCCTCTACCGATGGCGAAGAGTCCCAACTGATCACCTATGGAGTGGCTAGAGTGAACGCCACCCTACGACGAACCAGCGGCCTCTCATCCTCTTCCTCATATTCAGTTGAGGACCGTTCCACCCTGAAACGCACGGCCCCTGGAGATTTCTCAACCCGGAACGCAGGTCGTACCGGCGAATGTGCAGCCAAGGATTCCATTGAAGTTGCCCTAGAAATCGGGCGAGGCGCCGGCATTGCAACTAATCTAGCAGTAGCCCCCGGCCTGCGAAAAGCAAGTTGAGGAGCTCTTCCATGCTGAGGTTGTTTTGACAAGACAAAGAATAAAGGCTAAGCATGAAAAGAAAGGCTAAGCCAGAGAAACCGAAAAGCTACGAAAGAAGAATAATGGCAGCTAGTCGGACTCTTACCAGCAGCCGGCCTACGACCATGAACCTCCCAAAAAGATGCCCACGTGCGAATCCCTGTTTAACGGGAAGCACGGTTTCGTCCCACTCACGAATGCCAGTGAGCGGCGGCCGACGGCGCACCTCTCGCTAAGGCACAAAAAATTAGTACATAATAACAACAAAAAGCAGAACATTCAACCAGAGAAGTCAAGGCCAGCGTAAAAGAAACGTACGTGCATGGTTCCACTCCTCTAGGAAATCAATAGCACAGGCCACCAAGAGTCTGGTCCTGATATAGAAGAAATACTCCTATGAGCGGGCATCGACCCGTCGTCAAGATCCGTAGTTAACCCGTCGGTCCCACGAGGGACCAACCGAATCATAGTACCACGCACCCTCTGAGGGGCGTACAGAGTAAGCACGTGTCCAAGCATGATTTACCTCCGCGCCAACTCCGTATATTTGATCAGCATCGCCAATAATTAATAACAAGAGGGGACGAGATGACCAGGTCACACCCTTTAGTAGCGGCAAAAATCAATCACCAGCAGGGGAAGGGGAACCCGGAATCCCAACCTAAAAGAGTAGGCCTAGAAAACACAATAACCTCGGCGGTCAAGGTGCACCCTGTCGCCGCTCCCGGCCAGGGCAATATCGGCGAAGCAGGGGATACCACATTGCTCCCTCAACTGAGCAAGGCCAACTTCTCCCATTATTGGGGCCTCATCTATTTGATCTTCTCCCTCAGGGTATGTAAAATCGGTTGTCGGACCGCCGGGCAGAGAAAGAATATTGGTCACCGACGGGAATCGATCGACATTCTGTAAATTGGTGATTTCCACCACCGTCGATGGCCCCTCAGCCGCCACAACCGCCACCAAAAAAATATCGGAACGAGAACCGCTCGCCATTGATGATCTGAAGAGAGAAAAGTGATGAAATTCACAGGAAAAGCAAGAAGAAACGAAATTCCAACGATAAACAAAGGAGAATGGAGTAACAAGATAGATTATCTCTTAGAACTTCACTAAAGCAAATAGCAGGAAGGTGAGAACTGAAAGATATAACCCCTACTTATAGACAAAGCATAAATGACCTTCACGAATCCCAAAGGTCACCATTAACTACCTTACCAACCATAGAATGGTTCGGGTCTACAGTAACGGGCACCGTAATGACAAGTGCCCAGAGCGGTCATTCAACCATCAATCGCGTGTCCTCCAAGAAATGATCGTAATGACCTCGATATATTAAGGTCACACCTCGTACATTACCATGCACGCGATATCTCCTTATATATATATATATATATATATATATATATATATATATATATATATATATATATATACGCAGTAAGCGTGATCATACCATCTCCTAAGTAAAAGTGGCTATGGCCATCTCCTAAGTAAAAGTGCTACGGCCATCTCCTAAGTAAAAATGGCTACGGCCATCTCCTAAGTAAAAGTGGCTACGGCCATCTCCAAAGTAAAAATGGCTACGGCCATCTCCTAAGTAAAAATGGACATGGACGTCTCCTGAATAAAAATGGTCACGGCCATCCTCAAAGGTTAAAGGGCTACAATCGCTCCCGACGCACAGACGGTTGCGGCAATTAGCAAAATATGCTCATTGAGCTTGGCCTGAGCACGGCCTCAATAAGCGGAGGGACTATCTCTATGGATCAAAATTTGACCTCACGATGATAAATGAGAGTGACGCATTCATTAAAGCCTATTTGTGGTTAATAAATTGTATGACCGTTTATCAACAAGATTATCATAATATTTACTTGATTGAACAATTAAGGCTACGACCTGGCCGTCCTCATAAAGACATCCCCTCAATGTGGTCCCAACCCTTGGGCACCAGCTGGCAGGTCTTCTCCTATAAATACTAAGAGAAAGAACCCCTAAAAGATGGTTGCTTCTTCTTCTTCACATCTACTTCTAAGAAAGGAGAAAACACTCCATCTACTTCTATGATTGGCCCTCCATTTGTTTTTATTGTTTTATGCTTATAAAGTAAATGAAAACTTTGAGCTAAACAGATGACTTCCGCCATACAAACACATCCTAAGTCTATCAACAAATATAGTTATTTCCACACAAATTCTATATAGACAATAAATTAAGTTTTCATGTTCAAAAATTTATTCACATTTATTTTCCATCACATCGGACTATTGAATTCAAACTAATGAATAAATTAAACTATTGGATAAAACGTAAGTTTCTGCACTATCTTTTTGTAAAGGTAGTGTAAAGGACCTCTTAGTGATACGAAAGGCCATTTATTGTATATAGTAACTCTTTGGCGAGACAACAAAGGGCTGCTCAATAAGAATTTTCATCTCCAATTTTGAAGTTGCGAGTTCGAATTATCAAGAGAGCAAAGTGAAATGCTCATAGAAAGGGGTAAAAAGAACAAATCTTCGACAATGTTCCAAGATAATATTGAATTACTTTATTTTTTATTAATATGATCAAAGAGGTAAAAGTACATTTGTCACGGCCTTAGTTCACCAATCTGTTAGATAAAGCGCTTAACACTAGAGGGGGGGTGAATAGCGTTATAATAAAATTTTGCGTAAACTTGCGGAAATTAAAATTTGCAGGAAATAAATAAGTGTGTTAAATAAACAAAAAGGAAAGAACGCACCGATATATTCTGGTTCACCACAACACGTGGCTAGTCCAGTCCCCGAGAGACTCTCTCGAGATTTTCCACTAACTTGTTAAGCTTACGGGTGCTCAACAAACCTTTACAACTTAAGGACACAAGCCTTAACACCTTTGCTCGGAGATACAACACTCCAAGACTTCAACCAAGGAAACACAAGTTCCTTACAACAAGAGAATTACAATTCTCTTACAAGTGTATACAACACTAAACACTCAAACAAAATACTCCTTAATGAGTAGATATGAGTAAAAGAAGTAAGCTCTAGATCACAACAAATTTGGACAAGAATATGGCTCTCAATAGCTTTATGAAATTGAATATAAAATGATAAACAAAAGTATGCAAGCTTATAGCAATGTAATGATCAGTTGTAGTATGTTCTTGTTGTTGAAAACACTGAAATGAAGCTGTATTTATAGTTGAAAAACTTGGCATTACCGTTGCCTAATTGCCAATTAAGAGTTGCTGATTTTACTCACTGACAATCGATTGTCAAACCCCAACAATCGATTGTCTGCCAGTCAGATCAAAATTCAATCCCAGATTTTACGCTTGATAATCGATTACTTACAATCCATAATCGATTACTGGCAACGTTTAAAAAATCCTTTCCAGATTTTACCACAAACAATCGATTGTCCAGAATCAACAACCGATTACTCAGCAACGTTCAAAAAATCTTTTCCGGATTTTAATCAACACAATCGATTATACAAAATCAATAATCGATTATCCAATAACGTTCAAAAAATCTTTTCCGTATTTTAATCAAAACAATCGATTATACAGAATCAATAATCAATTACCTGACGGTATTTGAAAACTTTACGACAACGGTCAGCTTCACAATTGATTGCACAAAGTAAACAATCGATTACTTATCAGTTTTTGAAAAATATTTTAGACACGTCTCTCTGACAATCGATTGTCCAATGTAACAATCGATTATTTAATAAATTTGAAAATCACTGGAAGACACTGTCTCAACATAATCGATTACCATTAGTTCATAATCGATTATTCTGAGTTTTGAAAAACTTTGATGGACACTGCCTCAGTTATAATCGATTGTCATAAATTCACAATCGATTGTCATGCAGGTTTGAAAAACCTGATGCTCACTGTCTTACTCACAATCGATTGTCATTAGTTCACAATCGATTGGCATGCAGTCTTGGCTTAAAACAATCGATTATCATAAGTACATAATCGATTATCTTAGTCCATATTTTTAAAGCATGTCTAAAAATTATTTTGACTACTGTAAATATGCATGATTTAAAATCATTTGACATTAAATTAAATATGCATGATTTTGGAAAATAGTTTAATGAGAGAAGCCATGTTACGAGTCAAGTTGTAGGATCAAGATCACAATTAAGAATGACTCAATTAAACTATAAAACTTTGTCTTGAGCTTGAATCTCGTTGTATATCAATTGTGCGCTTGTTTCTTGAACTTCGTCATATATCAATTTTCGCTTCGTTTGTCATTCATCAAAACCTATACAAAAGAACACACGTTTTAGTATATTGCATTGAGAATGTGTTTCCAACAATTTCCCCCTTTTTGATAATGGCAAAGATTAAGCGGGATATGCAAGACAAGCAATTTATAATGACGATTCAAGACAAGTATATACATGCAACAAGTATGCAATTTGTTCCCCCTCAATTTAAGCTTATAATTTGAGAGTGTATCATACCCGTTATCTTCCCCCTTTTGCCATTAGCAAAAATAACATAATAATAAGATGCCAAAGATGTAAATAAAACTTATTTATTGGAAAGAATTACAGCAACAGGGAAGACAATACAACATATAAAAACAAACTTAAAAACTACAATTATTCATTCATCATCTTCCGCCTCATCATCCGGCGCTGCTTCATATGGAACAAGACCCGCATATGGATAATGAACGTGGTCAAAATATCCATGGATCTCGTGAGTTAATTGACTGAAAGAAGAGGTCAATGAAGCAATTTGGTCGGAAATGAATTGGAGGGAAGGCTCTTGAGGCTGAGGAGCACGACGGGTTGGAGAAGGAGCAGGCGCTACATGGTCACCGTCATGATGAAAGGAGGATTCCGAAATTTCCCACTTTTTGGTACTCTTTTTGAGAGGACCATTTCCAGTGACGAATCCGGTGGCTTCAAGAAAGTTCATGATGAGGAGAGCATAAGGAAGAGGCCTATCATCTCCGATAGCGTCACGCATGTGAATTTTGATAAGCCGACACCAATTGATGTTAGCTCCGGTTATTATGGCATGCATGAGCTTGGTGTCCTCTTGGGAAATGGTGGTATGGCTATGCTTATGAGGCTTGAGGACTCAGGTGATGAAATAGAAAATCAACCGATAATTGGGATCCATTCCCGTAATTGTAGGACGACGGAAAGAAAGATTTGGATCATAAGAAGTAAGACCGATTTGGTGTAAGAGGGCTGTTTCATCAAAAAGGGCTCCGGCCTCTCCGGTGTACCGAAAAATGTCTTCACCATTTTGAGGAAGACGGGCAATGGTATGAAGATTTTCAACGGAAAGAAGAATTTGTACACCATTAATGTTGGTGACAAGCTTACCATCATTATCCTCATGGAGGTTGGAATAAAATGTTTGAACCAATGTAGTATTGATGTAAGGATGGGTAAGGAGTAAAAAGTCAAGAAGTTGAGAATTTTTTAGCATATTTGTAGCAGGCCCAAATGATTCAAGATACTTGTGGGTTGAAAAGCGGGGTGGAAGAATGTCGCGCTTTTCAAATTTGGTTAAGAATCGAGTAAGCTCGATGTCGGAATTAAAATATAGAACGGAACCATCTTGATAGGGATAGTTCGGACGAGGAGGGGCAGCAGAGGCGGATGTGCCGTGCCTAGCAGAACGGGAACGTTTTGAGTGACGACTCGACATTTTTAATGAAAGCTGCTGGATTTTGCAAAGGATTAGAGAGAATTTGATATTTTGAAAGCTAAAATTGATGCTTGAGTGAATGAATGTGAACATATATGAAGCCTATTTATAGAGGGGAGAGTGGCTTATCATTTATGGAAGAGATCTGCTGAGAATTTAAAGCCAAATCAGTCAGAAATGGTAAAATAAATTCACTGACCATTAGACAATCGATTGTTGAGATGCAATAATCGATTGTTGAAGAGTTATGACCTGACTTGGAACAGACACAAATCGATTGAGGAGCCAAACGGTAACAAGAGTTTAATTTTCTGACATGAAATAATCGATTGTCAAATGTGGAATAATCGATTGTTTTGGAAAAGCATTGCTGAATGGCTGAGACTGAAATCAATTATGCAATTTAAGGAATCAATTATTAAACAAAACTGCATAATGAACATAAACCATAAACAATCGATTAGTGATACTGCTAATCGATTTTCAGCACAGTAAAATAATCGATTATTTGCTTGGAACAATCGATTGTTCTGTGCCAAAACTTTATAATCCCCCCTATCTTTTAGGGCGATACCTGCAAAATACAATTAAACGTCTCCGACGCTCAAGTCAGTAATGTGTAAAGAAGTAATAACTTAAACTAGTGTTGCCAAGTGAGAACGTGAGCTCTTAAGAAGTGTGTCCTAAAGAGTTCTTAAAAGAGTTTCGGGTACTTACCTTTCCTTCGATGTCTCCAATTACCTGTTCAAGAGGGTGATCTTTGATTGTCCTCCACTCGTTAGGCATATTCATTTCTTTTTCCAATTGTGGCTCTTCTTCCGTTGGTTGTTCCTCAGTTTCATCTTTATTTTCCTTGGGTGGTTCCTCTTGTATTTTGTCTTTCAAGCTATCTAAGATACCTGCAAGATCAAAACCGGAATCCTTTCTCGCATTATTTTGAGAAAATACAACATGAGGGGATTCCTCCACATTTTGGGTTCTTTTATTAAAGACCTTATATGCTTCACTACGTGAGGAATATCCAATGAAAATACCTTCATCCGACTTAGCATCAAAACACAATTGGTCTTTGCCATTGCTATGAACAAAACATTTGCAACCAAAAACTCTAAAATGGGAAATATTTGGTTTTCTACCCTTATAAAGTTCATAGGGGGTTTTCATGAGTATCGGCCGAATTACTACTCTATTTAGAACATAGCAAGCGGTACTCACGGCGTCCGCCCAAAAATGTTTGGGTATCTTAGCTTCGTCGAGCATGGTTCTAGCCATCTCTTCGAGACACCTATTTTTCCTTTCCACCACCCCATTTTGTTGTGGTGTACGTGGAGCGGAAAAGGTATGCTCGATTCCAAGTTCGTCACAAAAGTCCGCAAAGAGACTGTGATCAAACTCTCCCCCATGATCACTTCTAATTGAAGTGACGGTTGTTTCTTTCTCATTTTGAACACGCTTAAGAAAATATTTAAAATTTTGGAAAAGCATCACTTTTATTGGCAAGAAATAAAGTCCAAGTAAATCTCGAGTAATCATCAACAATCACAAAAGCATATCTATTTCTTCCTAGACTTTCAATGCGAGAGGGACCAAATAAATCCATATGAAGCAATTGCAATGGTCTAGAAGTTGAAACAATGTTTTTAGATTTGAAAGATGCTTTTGTTTGCTTCCCCTTTTGACATGAGTCACAAATAGAGTCATTTTCAAATTTTAAATTGGGAAGACCAACAACTAAGTTTTGAGAAATCAATTTGTTCAAAAGATGCATATTGATATGTGCTACTCTACGATGCCATAGCCAAGTATCATCCTCTTTACTCATTAGACAATCAACATAATCGGGTGAGGAATTAGCAAGATCAACCATATAAATTTATCCACTCTAAAACCACGGAGGATAATTTTGAAATCACTACGTCTGAACACTAAGCATTCATCCGAATCAAATAAAGCAAGATTTCCCTTGTCACACAATTGGCTTATGCTCAAGAGATTATGCTTTAATCCTTTAACAAGTAATATATGCTTAATAGAGGATTTTTCATCCTTACCGACCGAGCCGATGCCGATGATCTTTCCTTTATTGTTATCACCGAAGATAACACTTCCTCCTTCTTTGTGCTCTAATTGAAGGAATTTGGATTCATCTCCCGTCATATGCTTGGAGCATCCACTATCAAGGTACCATAGTACACTTGATCCCTTCAAGCACACCTACAAAACAAATTAATGTTCTTTAGGTACCCATGCCATCTTGGGTCCTTGGGGGTTAGGCATATTATAATGATGTGATTGAGTAATATGTCTATGACGTGTAAAGCATGTAGGAGCAATATGACCAATACGTCTACAATAATGACAAGTCACATTTGGGTTATGCATCCTTCTAGGTTCATAGTAACTAGACGGATGAAAATTTCTTACTCTATTTTGAACACTATGACTATTTCGCATTTCATGAGAATTATTTCTCCTACTATGAGCTCTAGGATGGGCAGCATTTCTAGAGTGATTGTTTCTCGGTTGAGGGCCATTGCTAGGTCTTCTAAGGGGTTCAAAATTTGGCCTAAAGTATGCATCATTTCTAGGGTGACTATTTCTAGGTGGTAAGTCATTCCTAGGTCTTCTAAAATGTTCAGCATTTTGTCTAGCATGCATATTGGCTCTAGAGTTGTTGTTTCTAGGATAAGCATTTCTATTGATAATCCTAGGTTGAGCTTTAGGTTGTTGGGGTTTAGCTTCAACCTTTTCTTCATTCTTAAAGCCTATTCCATGCTTGGTTGATTTCAAGTTAACAAGAACATCATTCAAGTTTTTGTGCGAAGAATTAAACTTATCTAATGTGCCTTTAAGCCTACTTACTTCATTCTTAAGATGCAAACAAGAAGTGCAATTTCTAGTAGAGCTTTCGGGCTTATTGGAACTTCTTTTTCCAAAAAACTTGTTTTCCTCTTTCAGCTTCTCATTTTCTAAAACCAGTTTTTCTAAATCCTTTTCTTTTAAAGAAAGCTGTTTTTGAAAATCTTTTTCTTTTAGAGAAGCATTTTCTTTTACGCCCTTAACAGTTTTTGAAGCCTTAATAAACTCAGCATATAATTCATCAAAAGCAGTTCGCATTTCTTCAAGAGTAAAGAAGTTTTTAGACGAAATTTGACATACCTCATCTTTGTTGTCTTCTTGTGCCATAAGGCAAAGATTTGCTGCTTCGTCTTCTTCTCCTTCGCTTGACTCATCTCCGGAGTCGCCTCCCCAAGAAATGTATGCACGTTGCTTTTTAAAAGGTTTCTTCTCCTTTTTAATGTTTGGACAATTTGATTTGATGTGCCCGGTTTCACCACATTCATAGTACTTGATTTGTTCGCCTTGCTTTTTGCCCTTGCGTTCATACTCCTTGCGCATGAACTTTTGAAATCTTTTGATAACGAGTCCAAACTCATTGTCTCCTTCCTCATCAATTTGCGGTTGGCTTGTGCTCGCCTTTAGAGCTATTCTTTGCCTCCTTTGATCATCAACAAAAGGGTTAAGAATAGTAGATTCATAGGTCTTAAGGTTACCTCTTAGTGCGTCGATGGTGACGTTTGAAATGCCAATGGATTCTTGAATTGCATCGGCCTTTGATCTCCATGCCGGTGTGAGACTTCTAAGAATTTTTCGCACGAGCTCTCTATCCGTGAATGTTTTCTTGAGAGCATGTAGGTCATTTACGATTATTGAAAATCGCTCAAACATTTCGTCCACCTTTTCACCTTCCTTCATGTGAAATAATTCATAAGAATGGGTTAGGAAATCAATTTTAGCTTCCCTTACCTGGTCCGTACCTTCGTACGTAACTTCTAGCTTGTCCCACATCTCCTTTGCCGTTGTGCAACACGATATTTTCCTGTAATCGTCAGCATTAACAGCACAATATAATAAATTAATTGCTTTAGCATTATTTTGAACCTTTCGGATGTCATCCGCGTCATACTCATCCTCGGACTTGGGAACCCATTCGTTTTCCACCTTCTTTGTTGGAATTTGGTTTCCCTTCATTATCACCTTCCAAAGGTGAAAGCTGTTGGACTGAACGAAGATCTTCATCCTCTCCTTCCAGTACGTGTAATTTGTACCGTTGAATAGAGGTGGTCGTGTGGAGCACTGTCCTTCATCAATTCCTGCAAAAGAATCACGAGTAGAAGCCATGGATAGTTCTCTCAAACTGTTAAGGTTTCAGAGAGTTGGGCTCTGATACCAATTGTTAGATAAAGCGCTTAACGCTAGAGGGGGGGTGAATAGCGTTATAATAAAATTTAGCGTAAACTTGCGGAAATTAAAATTTGCAGGAAATAAATAAGTGCGTTAAATAAACAAAAAGGAAAGAACGCACCGATATATTCTGGTTCACCACAACACGTGGCTAGTCCAGTCCCCGAGAGACTCTCTCGAGATTTTCCACTAACTTGTTAAGCTTACGGGTGCTCAACAAACCTTTACAACTTAAGGACACAAGCCTTAACACCTTTGCTCGGAGATACAACACTCCAAGACTTCAACCAAGGAAACACAAGTTCCTTACAACAAGAGAATTACAATTCTCTTACAAGTGTATAAAACACTAACACTCAAACAAAATACTACTTAATGAGTAGATATGAGTAAAAGAAGTAAGCTCTAGATCACAACAACTTTGGACAAGAATATGGCTCTCAAAAGCTTTATGAAATTGAATATAAAATGATAAACAAAAGTATGCAAGCTTATAGCAATGTAATGATCAGTTGTAGTATGTTGTTGTTGTTTAAAACACTGAAATGAAGCTGTATTTACAGTTGAAAAACTTGGCATTACCGTTGCCTAATTGCCAATTAAGAGTTGCTGATTTTACTCACTGACGATCGATTGTCAAACCCAAACAATCGATTGTCTGCCAGTCAGATCAAAATTCAATCCCAGATTTTATGCTTGATAATCGATTACATACAATCCATAATCGATTACTGGCAATGTTCAAAAAATCCTTTCCAGATTTTACCACAAACAATCGATTGTCCAGAATCAACAATCGATTACTCAGCAACGTTCAAAAAATCTTTTCCGGATTTTAATCAACACAATCGATTATACAAAATCAATAATCGATTATCCAATAACGTTCAAAAATCTTTTCCGGATTTTAATCAAATCAATCGATTATACAGAATCAATAATTGATTACCTGACGGTATTTGAAAACTTTACGACAACGGTCAGCTTCACAATTGATTGCACAAAGTCAACAATCGATTACTTATCAGTTTTTGAAAAACATTTTAGACACTGACTCATTGACAATCGATTGTCCAATGTAACAATCGATTATTTAATAAATTTGAAAATCACTGGAAGACACTGTCTCAACATAATCGATTACAATTAGTTCATAATCGATTATTCTGAGTTTTGAAAAACTTTGATGGACACTGCCTCAGTTACAATCGATTGTCATTAGTTCACAATCGATTGTCATGCAGGTTTGAAAAACCTGATGCTCACTATCTTACTCACAATCGATTGTCATTAGTTCACAATCAATTATCATGCAGTCTTGGCTTAAAACAATCGATTATCATAAGTACATAATCGATTATCTTAGTCCAGATTTTTAAGGCATGTCTAAAAATTATTTTGACTACTGTAAATATGCATGATTTAAAATCATTTGACATTAAATTAAATATGCATGATTTTGGAAAATAGTTTATGAGAGAAGCCATGTTACGAGTCAAGTTGTAGGATCAAGATCACAATTAAGAATGACTCAATTAAACTATAAAACTTTGTCTTGAGCTTGAATCTCGCTGTATATCAATTGTGCGCTTGTTTCTTGAACTTCGTCATATATCAATTTTCGCTTCGTTTGTCATTCATCAAAACCTATACAAAAGAACACACGTTTTAGTATATTGCATTGAGAACGTGTTTCCAACACAATCGTGACCTGTCATGACGGCACCCAGTCTTCGCGACTGGGTAAGCCTAACACATTGCGAAAATTCAACAACTTTTACGAAAACGATAAACAAATACTGAATAACATAAAAAAATGTATAGAGTGTCGCCTGGTACATACACTTCAACTCATAATAATGTAACAACCTCCAAGACACAGAAACTCACGGGCAACACAGGCTAAGAGTAATAACATAATATACGGCTCTAATATCCGGAAATGTTTACAACAACTGGGTACATGAAGTGGAACTTCTAACAAAAAAAGGTAGAGTAGATGGAGACTCTTCGGATTTGTAGACGCGGCATATGCATACCTCAAGTCCCCAAATGTAGCTCTGAAATCACTGATAGTGCGCTCGACCAGATGTACCTGGATTTGTACGACAAAAGTGTGCAGAAGAGTAGCATGAGTACAGCACAGCAATACTTAGTAAGTGCCAAGCCTAACCTCGGTGGAGTAGTGAAGAGGAAGGTCGAGGCCCTACTCAGATGAACATAAGAATAAATATAAGATAAAATGACAGTAGGAAATGAAGTAAATCTCAAGTATCTAGCAAGGTAATAAGCAGAACGGAACAGGCTACAAATACAATCTACGAATACAAGAACAATCACTCAAATAGCGGAATGCCGCATGGAGCTCCGGGAATTGAACCCGCAGTCCATTCTTACCAATATTCGAGGATCTTTTGGGAATCGAACCCGCAGTCTATTATACCAACATCAGAGGATCTCTCGAGAATCAAACCCGTAGTCCATTATATCAATAACAGAATATCTCCCCGGGAATTTAACCCGTAGTCCATCGTATGAATAATAGAGGATCTCTCCAGAATTGAACCCTTAGTCCATCATATCAATAACAGAGGAGCTCCCGGGATTAAACCCGTAGTCCATTATATCAATAACAGAGGATCTCCCGGGAATTGAACTCGTAGTCCCAATCGTAAACACATCACTGCAATTCGATATTTAACAGAAAGAAGCCAAGTACAGTAACATGTAAAGATCTAGTGTCTAGCGTGCTCACAAAGAGGACATATATTGCAATTTAGTCACTTATAGCAAATAAGTTACTAATATGCTTTCCCTAAGCTAAAACAAGTGAAATTGTATTTTTTACAGTTAAGTACGTAGAGAAACACAGTCTAAATGAGTCAAGTAAGGTGAATTTTTAACAACTAGCACAAGTACACGCCCGTCACCTAGTGCACAAGGCATTTAAACAACAATAAAGATATCCTAAGGGGAGAGGTCCCCCACACAAAGTTAGACAAGTCACTTACCTCGAACCGGTACAAATCCGCTAAGAAACAATGCCCTTGCCACGAGTATCCAACTCCGAGTGGCCCAAATCCATTCAAACCAATTACATATTGTAAATAACATCGCAAGTAACTAATTCAACTGTTAAAATTAAAGCTAAGGCGCGAAAATAGGTAAAATGACCAAACTGGCCCTCAAGCCAACGTCTCGAAATCGAATAATTTTTACATTTTCAGAAACCTTGTAATCTCACGAGTCTAACCATATAAAAATCTCCCAAATCGGAGGTCAAATGCCCCTTTAAATCCTCACAAATAGTTCTGAGAACTTTACCCCAGTTTTCATTCAAAAATCCAAAATTAAAGGTTGAAATCACGATTAGATTAGTGGATTTTAGTCATAGAGGAGTCAGGAATCATTACCCAATAGTTGCCTCTGAAATTCTCTCGAAAAATCTTCCAAAATCGAGCTCTCTAGCTTGAGTTTAATAAAAAAAAAATGGAAGAACCCTCATTTTTGAAAAGATTATAACTGTTCTGGGACTTTTTTCATTGCGTTGCTGGAAGTTGTCTGCCATCGCGGAGAAGAAAATTATAAGGCCCTGAAAATGGTCTATACGATCGCAGCCCTAGCCATACGATCGCATAAGAGGAAGAACCAGAGCTGTGCGATCGCGAATAGTGCCACGCGATCTCGAAGAGGAGAAAGGATGGTTTCCGCGATCGCGAACGGGATAATGCGATCGCGTAGAGAAACTCAGCACCCCCTAGAAATACACTATGCGATTGCGTAATGGAAAATGCTTTCACAGAGAAGGAGTTTCTGCAACAGATCTGAAGGGATTTTCTGCAATTTTTATCAACACAAAAATGCCCCGTTGGGCCTCCGAAACACACCCGAGGCCCCCGAGACCTCAACCACACCTACGAACATATCCCATAACATCATTCAAACTTGTATCAATCCTTAAACCACCTAAAACAACGCCAGAAACTCGAATTAATTAATAATTTGAACTTAAAAACTTCAAAACTTAGCCAAACTCGCTTTCGATTTAAAACCTAACCAAAACACGTCCGATTGACCTGAAATTTTGCACACACGTCCCAACTGACATGATGGTTCTACAACAACTTCCGGAATCCTGTTCCGACCCTCGAATCAAAAATTTACTGTCGGACCAGAAACTTCAAAATTCTAACTTTCGGCATTTCTAACCTAAATGAGCTACGGACATCCAAAATACATTCCGAACACGCTCCCAACCACGAAATCACCTAACGAAGCTAACAGAGCCATCGGATTTCCATTCCGAGGTCGTCTTCATACTGTTCAAATTACAGACCATTTTCCAACACTTAAGCTCTCATTTAGGGACTAAGTGTCCCAAAGCACTCCGAATTCTATTACCGAACATCCCGGCAAACCAAAATGACAAAAATTACATTAGAGGAAACAGTTAATGGAAAAACAGGGCGTAAATTCCAAAGACGGCCGATTGGGTCGTCACAACAATAAATATTGTATGAATCGTAGCCTTTTCCTTGTTAAGGGTAAAATGAAGCACCAACATCGACTTGTTACTTTTAGGAGAAAATAACAAAATGATCCCTTATGGTTGGGGTATGTTTTAAATATTCTCTTAAATATATTTTTGAGCAGTTTCGATCGTTTAAATTAGCCAAACGTGAGCACCTTTGATCTCTATCCAATATTTAACAAATTTTCGATGGTTAAATTTAACAACTGTTAAAAAAACAGTTAAAACTTTAAGATTAATAATTAATGACAAAGAAGCAATCAGAATCAAACTGGGCGGCTACCCTCCGACGCATACATTTAATATGAGCATTGTATAAACATTCTTTAATGTAAACATGTCGATAAACATCGAAAATTAGAAAAAAGAATTGAGTTCAATTTTGGACTTCTTCATCTGCTTTTTTTAATTAATATATTTCTATTTTTTTATGAAGTGAATGATATCTGTACTTTCATGATATGAGTACGTTATAACTTTTTGGTCTCTCATAGAAAATCAGCTTAAACTGCATGTCACATTAATTACAATTTCCACCGAGGATATTAATCCGAATTTCTTAATATGCTCCGTATATTCTCTGCACAAATATAATATGATACTCAAACTTAATAAAAGTTAGTTTTTGAAATGTTTCTTCCTATGTCCCTTTGCTCACCTTGTTCAGATTTTAATTATTAATTTGATAGGAATCTTTTATCGAGCCAACTATACATAATGAAGGAAATTATTAGACATATTACTAAAATCCAGCTAATTCGGGTATTTCATTATTTGCATTATTATTTCAGTTTTTTCTCAAGAATGGACCTTTCGTAATTGTTGATTTATTTAGTTCAAAACCTCAGATATATTTTATTAGCGGCAAATTAATTGCAACAATTTGGATTTTATGAACTGTAAAAGAATTTCGTTGCTTCGTGCATAGAACATTGTTTGCTTGCTTGGAAAATGAAGAAGATGAGCTAAAACTCCACTGAATTAAGCCATTGAATACCTCGCTTAAGCCTGAGTTTAAAATTTTTAGTTTTCGAAATTAAAATTTATTTCGAGCGGTAGTTGTTAAAATATATTAAGCAGTTTGAACTTTAAATCACAATTTTGGGACAATTTGATTAAGTTTTGAGGTAGATTGAGTTGGAACTTGACCTAAATTCGAAATACAAGGTAAACATGAAAGAAGATGAGATATGTATTTCCCGTATATCACTAGTCTATGCTATTTATTTATTCATTATGTGTCATATGTATACCTGTGTGTATGATGCATGTGTCGAAAAAAAAAAAATTTAACTCAATTTTAACTACAAATTTTGACTTCAGTCAGTATAAATCCTCTTAAATCTCTCAAGTTTTGTATATTGTCATGTCTATCTATTTTCATCTAATTTCAACTATATTTATTGTGGAGAATTATTTTTTTTCCTAGATTTATTGAACATTATATGATTAGTACTAACTTTTAGTGATCTTAAAACGGTTAAACGCTTAAATAGCCAAGTGGCACAACTTTTTATTTATTAGATTGTTCCTTAGGTCCCCCGACTTTATTATATGTACTCTCATCTCATATTATGTGTACGTCATAACTTTTTGGTCTTTAGCAAAAAGTCAGCTTAACTACATAGCTAATTAATTACAATTTCCATCGAGGATACTAATCCGAATTTCATAATATGCTTGGTATATTCTCTGCACAAATGTAATATGATACTTGAACTTAATAAAATTTTGTTTTTGAAATGTTTCTTGATCTGTCCCTTTTCTCACATTGCTCAAATTTTAATATATATTAATTTTGATAGGAATCTTTTATAGCATGATGTGTGACCGAAAGAAAAAAATTTGATCGAAGCGTTCAATATTAACAAAAACCTTACAATTATTTGAGGAAAGCTTCTGCTATTTTGATTTGTTTATTACTGTTTTCTCACTTAGTGGGCATCTAAATTAGTTAATCCACGTGATTTAGGGCATTTTGGGCAGTAATTTAACCTGTGAGATTATTAGGAATTTTGGCGAATACAATATTTTTATGAATTCAATCTGATGTTTTTTTTTTTTTAATTTAACGTTCGACTTTCATTGATATCAACAAATTTACAATGAGGAGTTCTTAGTAGTAGTATAGACTAACTACTACTATACAAATGTATCTATGCTATTATATTCCTTTCACTACCGACTACGGGTAATGATTAAGTTGTCGCAATCTCAGCTGCCATTTCTTGCATTTCCTGCCTCGAATATGTACAAGTATAGCTACTTCACGACAGAATTGATTTTCATCAATTGATCTTCCTTCGAATCTAATAGAATTCCTACTTCTCCATATAAGTGATACTGTGGTGACAAAAGCAGTAGCCACCACAGCCTTCTGCCACACCTTGCTTTTAGCCAAACAGCATATCCACTGGAGTTCAACATTCCAGTTGCATATGGTTCTATTGTATCCCAGCCAATAGCAAATTCTTTGCCAAAGCTTCCTAGTAACTGGACAAGTGAAATAAATATGGTCAAACTCTTCAACAGCTTGATGACAGAACACACACTGCTCCACCACACTAACACCAAATTTCAATAGTCTATCAACAGTGGGCAGTCGACCCTGAGCAGCTAACCATGTGGTGAACAGATGTCTTGGCAAGACATTTTTAGTCACCATAAGGTTCTTCCATTCCACCCTTGGGAAGACTAGTAGCATATAGTGATAGAGGGACTGAATCTGAAATTTTCTTGATCTGCACATGCCTGCCAGTCTGCTCACAAGATCCTCATGCAGTCTACTATCAGCCAGTATAGGGGTCCTACATTCAATAATCTTCCTAACTACCCAAGAAGCATTCTTGTGAATATTCATAATATCAATGGCATTACTCTTTATATAGTAGTAATGGATCCATTTAATCCATAAGCAATCTTTTTTCCTTGCTAAATCCCATAACAGTTTGGATATAGCAGCCTTATTCCAAACCTGTATGTCAATAATATTGAGACCACCAGCGGTGATTGGTCTGCAGATCCTGTTCCAAGCTACCAAAGATCTTCTTGACACTGTTGCATTGCCAGTCCAGAGAAAGGATCTACAAACAGCTTCAATAACTTTGATCACCTTCTTAGGCAAGATAAATATCTGTGCCCAATATGTTTGGATTCCAAATATTACTGATTTAATAAGCTGACTCCTACCAGCATAGGACAAAAGCTTGGCAGACCAGCAGGAAATTCTAGCAGTAATTCTTTCAATCAGTGGCATGTAGTGATGAATATTGAGTTTCTTTGAATGTAGAGAGATGCCTAAATATTTGAAGGGAAGTTGTCCCTCACTGAATCCCAAAGATTCAAGGATAGCTTGTTTATCTGTCTGATGAACTCCAGCCAAATACACAGCACTTTTAGAGTTGTTGGCAGATAGACCAGATGCTGGAGAAAAAGTAAGAAATGTTGAATGCAATCATTGAACAGAGATGCAATCAGCTCGACAGAATAATAACAGATCATCTGCAAAGCATATATGGGCACAATCAAGTTTCCTGCATCTGGGATGGAAATTGAAGTCACCATTCCTGTGCAACTGAGCCAATATTATGTTTAAGTACTCCATAGCAAGGATAAATAGATAAGGAGACATAGGAACCCCTTGTCTAATACCCCTTCTAGCAGGAAAAGGTTTAGTGAGTCCACCATTTATCACTAAAGAGTATGACACAGAAGAAACACAAGCCATAGTCCAATCAACAAATTTGGCAGGGAATCCCAGATCAATGAGCAGTTGTTTGAGGAACCTCCATTCCAAAGTGTCATATGCTTTCCTCAAATCCACCTTTAAGACACATCTTGGAGAAATACCTTTTCTGGAGTACCCCTTAAACAATTCATGACTGATCAATACATTATCAATAATGCTTCTACCTTCAATGAATGCTGACTGAGATTTACCAACAATGTCATCAATAACAGCTTTCAATCTCCTAGTGATGACCTTTAATATTATTTTGTAGATAGTGGTACAGCATGCAATAGGCCTATAGTCCTTCACTGTTTTAGGAACTTTAACCTTGGGTGCAAGGGCTATAGCAGTAGTGTTGACCATATGAGGCATCTGGCAGGTAACAAAGAATTCCTTTGTTGCAGCATATACATCTTCCTTGACAACCTCCCAGTTTTTGATAAAAAATTCCACAGGGAAACCATCTACACCAGGGGCTTTATCTTTGGGCATGTCTTTAACAGCATCATATATTTCATCCAGTGAAACATCCTGTATAAGTGCTATTTGCTGGTCTAACGTAAGGCATTTTCCTTCCTTGACAATAAAAGAATTAATACAAGGCAATTCAGAAGCACTCTCACCCATTAATGACTTGAAAACCTCAGTAAATTCCTGCTCAACAGCCACTGGCTCAGTTAACTTCACACCTGTTTCAGTATAAATGGACGTAATGTTATTTTGGCTGGTTCTTATCTTCCACTGAGCATGAAAATATCTAGTATTGCCATCTCCACATTCAATCCAACTTGCTTTTGATTTCTGTCTCATGATTTGTTCTTCAATATTACTCCACTTCTGAATGGCATGAAGGGCTTCTTTCTCCTCCTTAAGTAGTTGATCTGAAAAGGGATTCTGGAGCAGTTGGCTTTGAATAATATCCAGATGTTCTGTAGTATGAATCAGTTTCTGCTGGTAGGAAGCCATGTGCCTGTTCATTTCTTTTAGTTGCTTCTTCAGATTCTTCAACTTATACCATATCTGATGTAAAGGAGATCCCTCACTGTTTTGAAACCATACCTGCTGCAAAATAGAAGAGAACTTAGGATCCTCCATAAGAGCATAATACAATATGAATGGCTTAGGATGTAATAGCTTTTGTCTTCCAAACTGTATGAGAATAGGGGAATGATCCGAAATAGAAGGATTCATAAAGTGTGCTTCCAAATGGCCAAGTTGTTGTATCCATTGAAAATTACCAAGTGCCCAATCAATCTTGCTATAAACCTACTTATTTGTCCATGAATACTTCCATCCTTTTGATCTAATAGGTGTAAGTTGGAGGTCAGAAATAAGTTCGTTGAAATCCTTGACTTCAGCATCTGTCACAGGTGAACCAATCCTATCATCAGAGCGTAGAACAGAATTGAAGTCACCACTGATCAACCATATTTCTGAATTTGGAATGTTGATGCCTCTCATGTCATTCCAAAGTTGCTTTCTCAGAATTGCAGTGTTGTAAGCATAGATAACACTCAGCTGCATTCTGATTTTATTAACAGGATCCTCTACCAGGCAATGAATAAGCTGGTCAGTTACACAGGAAACATGTAACTGTATATGAGGTTTCCATATTAGCCAGATTCTGCCATTAACTGCACTGATGTAGTTATATTGAACCTTCCAACCTTTAGCAATCTTATCAACAATCCTAAGTGCTTTGTGCTCTTTGACCCTTGTTTCAAGGCACCCTAGAACATCAACCTTATTCTTAACCAGAAAGTTTTTTAGTTCTTTCTGCTTATGGACTTTATTAAGCCCTCTAATATTCCATGTAACTATAATCATGAAATATTAGGAGGCTTATAAAGAGGGTCCAGGATCCTGTTGCTGCACCATTGTTCCAGTAGTAGCTTTGCCTCTTTCTAGCTCCAGCATTATCCCAGTATATCCACTGTCATCATATTCATGGTTACCAGTCTCTACTACAGATCCATGACTTTCAGCCTTATCAGTACTGATTTGAATCCTCTGCATACTTTCAACTGGTTGAACAGAACTCACAATCTTGTTAGGCAAAGTACTTGCATCCAATGATTCACTCATCAGTGGAACTGTTATAATACCAGGTTGGCCAGATTGCACTGGCATGTTAGGCAATGTGATGGAGGGCATTGTTTCACTAGCCAGTGAATCTTTATTTTCTATATCAGTTTTTGGGATCCACTCCTTCCTTGGTTTTTTCCTTAGAAGCCTTTTCCTAAGCTCCTTAGTCTGCTCTAGCATCTCCTGTTGCTCAACATTGTGACCATTGTACCAACAGTCAAGGGAGTTGTGGCCAAACTTCAAGCAATGGTTACAGAATTCAGGCTTCCAATCATACTCCACCCTTTGAATATTCAATCCAAAAGGAGTTTCAATTTCAATTTCCTCAAGCAAGGGGTAGGCAGCATCAACCTCAACCAGGACTCTGGCAAAGGAGGTCTTCTCAAAATGGGCTGTTATTTTGTCAGTATACAGAGGCTTACCAATTGCACTAGCTAATTTGCTAAGAATTTCTAATGACCAATATCCCACTGGTAAGCCAGGGAACCTAGCCCACGCAGGAGTAGTACTAAGCACAGCATTCTGAAATGAAAAATCCACAGTCCATGGCTTAAGCACCAGAGGCTTGTTTCTGTAGGAGTATGGACTATATTGGATTACCTGATTCTTATCCTCAATACTGTTAAATCGAAATATGCAATATCCATCAGTGTGCATTAGAATCTGTGGTTTCGCCACAAAATTCCAGACATGCATAACATAGTTTTCCAAGGATTTCTCAGTAGGATTATCTCCAATAATGTACCCAATTAATGAAGCACTCCAGTACTCCGAGTGGGATTCCAATTCATCAGCACTAATTTTAATCACCTTTTTTCCATCCCTATCAGTAGGTGGTACAAATGTTAAAACCTTACCCATATTGTGGTTGCCTCTGACAACTTCAGCCATGGTAGGAGGTGATTGCTCAGAAATGGCCATATCAGAAAATTGAAGTTTCCTCACAGCTATGTTTGCAGGATCCGCAACATTTACCTTTGACTGAGGCTCAACACTATCAATTTTGTCTGCATGCAAGGGGATCTTAGCTTGAAATTTCTCGGGTAAGAAGGCCCCGAAAGTTAGTGGTTCTAATTCACGAGTTACTCCTCGAGCAAGAGTACGATTTGAGTAGTAGGAGGCACTGGTTGACGCCGACGACGCGCCATGAACGACGGGAAAGCTTCTTGCTAACGTGCGCCGCGGTATCACTATTCCATTGCTTAACGTGCGCCGAGAGAAAACCCCCTCTTGCGCATTCAATCTGATGTTATTAATTTTTCCAATTTCTTAAAAATGATCTGAATTGAGGTCGATCCAATTTTTGATCTGTTCTTTTTGTTCAGTTAATAAAGATTTCGTAAATCATAGCCTAGTCACTGGTAAAAATTGCACGGGGCGCCCTATTTGGTCGACGCCGTTTAACTTATACATATTTTTTTAAAAGTTTTAACTTGTACCTACTTATTAAACAATTTCAGTCCCATTTCTCCTCCTCCTTCATTTTTTCTTATTCTGCTTCTTTCTTCTGCTGTTGTTGGTGTTGTTATGAAACTTCAGTTTATGGGATGATTGCCATAAGTATGTTTATCAGATCATTTAAAAATAAATTATAAATATTTACATAATTTAGTAGACAATAATTTGTGAATATTTTCGTGTACGAGAAGTTTAAGGTTACACTTAGTGATTCTTTTCATGATAATTCTGTTATTTTCACGTTTATTGTTTCCAAAATTTATGATTTAGATACTGTTGACAATCAGATTATTTATCTAGTACGTTAGAAACCTTTTTCAAAACTTCAGCTTATATAGTGCTGAAATTTTTACAAATGAACTAAATAACTTCAGCATCTTCTGCTAAAGTTTTCTAAAACATGACAAAACTAATGAATCCAGGACAAAAAAAATAAGATAATTTAATGCTGATGTTTTTACAAATGAACTAAATATTTTCAGCATCTTCTGCTGAAGTATTTGAAAAGGTTTAGTGACAAAACTAATGAATCCAGGACAAAAAAAAACTTCAACTTATTTAGTGCAATTACAAACAAAAACTTCGGCAAATAGAGAATAAAGCTTCAGCTACTACACTTAAGTTCAACAATCACAAACAAAACTTCAGCTACTATGCTTAAATTCAGCAATTACAAACAAGAACTTCAGAAAATAGAGAACAAAACTTCAGCTACTATGCTTAAACAATTACAAATAAAAACTTTAGCACACTTGCTACTCAGGCACGTCTACTAGAATGCTAAAGTTGTACGTGATTGCTTTTGCTACTTCAGCTCCGTATGTTAAAGTTATACGAAAAAGTGAGTACGCTTGAAATTTTTTTGCAAAACAAACATAAATTAAAACGTGACCCAAAAAGTGAGTATAGATGTAAATGCCCCATGTCATTGTTTTAGTTTTCTGCAGCATGTATAAAATAGTTGCCACATCATGGCTTTATCCTCTTCTTCTTTTTTTACAATAATATCATGATTTTATCTATTATGTAGTTGGTAAATCAAGAAATGGTATAGTAGTGTTCTACACTATAAAAATACACGCAGTACCGAATACGAATTTACATTAGTTGTAATAAGATAAAAAATAACAAGTGAATTTAACACGAGTCACTAATTCAGTGAACCTATGATCCAAAAGATCTGTCTAAAATTGGAACACTGTGATATATCGTTGTAAAACTTTATCTTTGGTAAATTAGTGTAAAGCCCGTGACGGAGGGGCTGGTGGCGGGGCAAGGACAAGAACAGATAGGTTTCTAGGCTTTTAAAGAAGGAATGTATATTACACTTTGGGCAAATTTACATCATAAAGTGAAGAATAATATAGTATATTCACATGGTCAAAGCAAATAAAGAATAACTCAAATTTTTAATAACCAATTTTACATCACTTTTCTTAATATAAAAAAGTAAAAAAAAATGGAAACTGGGAGAATAAAGAAATAGAAACCTTATTGTTAATTGCAGCTTTCATCCAATACAAAAGAATAAGATCTTCTAATGAATGAGAATAAAAAGAATATTGACATTGATAGTATTACTTTGTGATTTCCTAGATGGGAATATAAGATATGGTAAGAGGATTTATATAAGGATACAATTTGTAACCGATCGCCCTATTTAATTCATGTCTATTTCTATACATCACCGCTACATGAGTAATTTGTAACGGTTAAGATAATAATGACCAATCGCACATGCCAATGTTTTTTCATATTCGTGGCTATTAGTGATCCTTCCATCTTCGTGGCTTCTAGTATCCTTAATTATCCACTCCATACTTATTTTCTCTTTTCCAGCTAATAGGCACGATAACCTTGTAGATAATCCCGTGGCTATTACTTATGCCTTCTCTGTTCTTCATTCTTTTCACATGCCACCTGTCAGCATATTATTAGCCTGCAAAGTGAATTAATTTTCCGTCAATACAATGCTTTTGGGATGAAGGAATAATACTACAATGAGCGGGAGGTAGTGCATTATTCATAAATTTGGGCGAATTTATTAGCTTTTGCTTAGATCTTTTATTTATTTTATAAATTTATTAAATATATATAACTATTATATACCCAACCTAATAGCTAAAACGAGCTATGAGTTCTTTAGCGACTTTCAAGCGCAAGATCCAAAACGTATTATTGAACTCCCCCTATTGCTTACTTGGTGAAGACTAGAGTTGTGACGACCCATAGGGTCATCACAGTAATTTTTCCTTTTACCGTATTTTTAAGGCCTTAAAAACCTCGCCTTTAGTTGCACCGATTTGCGTGTGCAGTTCGGACACGTAGCCGGAAAGCTTTTATGTTGAAATATGTGAATTCTGTGAAAATTTTGAAGAATTTTGATATAAATATTGTTAAAGTTGACTTTTGTCAACATTTTGGGTAAACGGACTCGGACCCATGATATGACGGTCTCGAAGGGTCCGTAGAAAAATATGGGACTCGAGCATATTCTCGGAATCGAAATCCGAGGTCCCGAGCCGAGTAAAGAATTCTTTTGAAAGAAATTATTTTTCTAAAAATAATATAAAAATTTAAAATGAAAATGAGTTAGAAAATATAGGCATCGGGCATGTATTTTGGTTCTGACGCCGGGTACAGGTCTTAAATATGCGATAAGAACTTTCTATGAAATTTGGTCAAAATCGGACGTCGTTTGACATGTTTCGGACCTAAATATCTAAAGTTGGAACTTTATGAACTTGGGATGAAAATGATGATTTTGAGGTTTGATTCCTTTATTTTAATGTTATTTTAGCAATTTGATCGCTCGAGTAAGTTCGTAGGATGTTATTGAGTGAGTGTGTATGTTTGGTTGTGAGTCCCGAGGGCTCGGGAGTGATTCAGAGTTGGTTCGGAGTAGTTTTACATTTAGAAAATACATCAGATTTTTCAGATGTTGCAAACCAGGTTTTGTTCTATGCGAACGCGACCCTTGTCTCGCGTTCGCACTGCTCAGTCAAATCCTCTTACGCGTTCGCGAAACCTCCTTCGTGTACGCATAGCCTTGCCCCCTCTCTTCAACGCGTTCTCATACCCCCCCCCCCTCCCCCGCGAACGCGTAGATCAAATCTGGACCCCTCCCTCCCCCAATTTTTCCTTCTATGCATTCGCATAGAACCATCGCGAACGCATAGGGTCCCAGCCAGTCCCCTTCACGAATGCGACCCTCTATCCGAACGCAAAGAGCGAAATGCTCCAGTGATTTTTATAAAAAATAGAACATTTCATTACGGGATTCCTTCATTATTTCCACACGAGTCTTCTCCTTCACTCTCCATAGACAAGTTTGAAGAACATCTTCCTCCATAACTTTATAGGTAAGTGTTCCTAACTTTACTTCCTCTAAATTTCTTCATCTAATCACTAATTTTCTTGCCCTAAATCATGAATTCAAAGTAGAAGTTGGGGGTTTTGGGTAGAAGTAGGGCTTTGGAAATTTTGGGTGATTCAACCTCAATTTCGGGTGGAATCTTGAAACAAATTGCATATTTGAACTCTTGAGATTATGGGTGAACGAATTTTAGTCCGAGCCTCGAGTTTGGACCATGTGGGTCCGGGTCGGATTTTGGTACTTTTGGAAGAATGCTAGGGATTTCATTTCTAGGCTATGAGATTTTGTTTTTGGTCTTTATTGATAGTATTGAATTGATCATGCCTAGATACCATTGTATCGGAGTTGGATTGTAGAGGAAATGCGGTATTGGAGAGTTGATTGCTATTCTTGGACCGAGGTAAGTGTTTGGAATTACTTTGTGTTTTGTGTCGAAAGATAAGGGATCGTGTGGTACACCGACCACCAGATATTATGATTTGGATCGTGTGGCACGCTGCCGGCGAGATATTATGATTAGGTTCGTATGGCACGCCGACCACGAGATATTATAATTGGGATCGTGTGGCACGCCGACCACGAGATATTATGATTGCTATCGTGGCAAGAGTTCCACAATTTTGGAGTGTTTGGCTTCATGCCCCTCATATATTAGCAGACAACAACAACAACGACCCAGTAAAGTCTCACTAGGTGGGGTCTGGGGAGAGTAATGTGTACGCAGACCAGAGGCGAAGCCATGATTTAAAGTTTATGGGTTCTGAATTTTCCTCGGAATCCATAGATCGTCTTAGTTAATGGGTTCGCAATTAAATATTTGTATATATTTAATAAATTTCTTAATATAAATACAGTATTTAAGTAAAAGTGACTGTGTTCGGCCGAACCCACACCTATAAGGCTAACTCCGTCTCTGACGCAGACCTTACCCCTACCCCGATAGAATAAAGAGAATGTTTACGATAGACCCTCTTGTTAGATAATACGCTTAACGCTAGAGGGGATGGGTGAATAGCGTTATAATAAAAATAGCGTAAACTTGCGGAATTTAAAAATTACAGGAAATAAATAAGTGCGATAAGTAAATAAATTAGAACAAACGCACCGATATATCCTGGTTCACCACAACCCGTGGCTAGTCCAGTCCCCGAGAGACTCTCTCGAGATTTCCACTAACTTGTTAAGCTTACGGGTGCTCAACAAACCGTTACAACTTGAGGACACAAGCCTCAACAACCTTTGCTCGGAGATACAACACTCCAAGACTTCAACCAAGGAAACACAAGTTCCTTCTTACAACACAAGGGACTAACACTTCCCTTCAAGTGTACAAAAACACTTAGCACTCAAACAAGACACTCCTTTAAGAGTAGATATGAGTAAAAAGAATATGCTCAAGATCGCAACAACTTTTGACAAGAATTTGGCTCTCAAAAGCTTATGTAATGAATATAAAATGATAAACAATAAAGTATGCAAGCTTTAGCAATTGTATGATCAGTTGTTGTGTGTTGTTGTGTACTCAAAAGACTGAATTGAAGCTGTATTTATAGTTGAAAAACCTTGTATTACCGTTGCCTAATTGCCAATTAAGAATTGCTGATTTTACTCAGTGACAATAAATTGTCAATTACCACAATCGATTGTTTGCCAGTTCTTCCAAAAATCATTCCCAGATTTTATGCTTCACAATCAATTATCTAAGATCAATAATCGATTACTGGCAACGTTCAAAAAATCATTTCCAGATTTTACGTAAAACAATCGATTGTCAGAAATCTACAATCGATTACTCAGCAACGTTCAAAAAATCATTTCCGGATTTTACTTAAAACAATCGATTATAGGAAATCAATAAAGATTACTCAGCAACGTTCAAAAAATCCTTTCCAGATTTTAATTAAAACAATCGATTATAGGAAATCAATAATCGATTACCTGACGGTATTTGAAAATATTTTGGCAACGGTCATTTATACAATCGATTATACTAAGTTAACAATCGATTATATATCAGTCTTGAAAAATCAATTTAGACACTGCCTCTTGACAATCGATTATTTAATAACTTTGAAAAAGTCTGGAAGACACTGCCTCAACACAATCGATTGTCATAAGTTCACAATCGATCATTTTGTGACTTTGAAAAATCTGATGGACACTGTCTCTTCACAATCGATTGTCATTAGCTTCACAATCGATTATTTTGAGCTTTGAAAAACTTTGATGGACACTGCCTCATCACAGTCGATTGTCATAAGGTTCACAATCGATTGTCATGCAGATTTGAAAAATCTGATGCTCACTGCCTTAACACAATCGATTGTCATAAGTTCACAATCGATTGTCAAGCAGCTGACTCAAACATAATCGATTATCATAAGTACATAATCGATTATTTTAGTCCAGATTTTAGAGGCATGTTTAAAAAATCATTTTGACTAAAGTAAATATGCATTATTTAAAGTCATTTTGCTCTAAATTAAATATGCATGATTTGTTAAAAATATTTCTACAAGAGAAGCCAAGTCTTGAGTTTAAGTTGTCGGATCAAGATCACAATTAAATACCGACTCATATAAAACTTAATCTCGAACTTTGTCTTGTGCTTGAATCTCGTTATATATCAATTTTGCGCTTGTGCTTGGACCTCGTCATATGTCAATTTGCGCATAGTTTGTCATTCATCAAAACCTACAAATATGAACACACGTTTAGTATAATGCCTTGAGAACGTATTTCCAACACCTCTGCTCCGGAAGATGGACCCTAATATATTGGCAGAATCCCTCACTATTTTGTTGTATAATTTTTTGATAATCCAGCTGAAAATGTCCAAAAAGATAAAGAATAGATTATTAACAAAATAGATGTTTGACCGATAAAGAAAATTAGAGGGAAATTTTTTGAAGGATGTGATGGTTTTATCACATAGCTAGTTACTGTTATTGGCTTGGCATGAATGAAACAACGAGCAGCTAAGTGGACAAGAATCAAAATTTCCCATTGGTGCACAACTAAAAAGTCTCAACAATCTAAACTGTTAATTTAATAACCTGCTACTTATTTTTACAATCTGGAATTAACCAATGGAATCGATCACGAGTTCACTACGAATTCGGAAGAAGGACTCTTTCTCTAAGGGCTTGGTAAGATGTCGGCCAATTGATCTTTGGTTTCAACAAATTCAATTTCGACCTTGAGAACGTGATCTCTTATGAAATGATGTCTAATTTCAATGTGTTTTGTTCGCGAATGAAGAACGGGGTTCTTCGTCAAGCATATGGCACTAGTATTATCACATCTAAGAGGGATATGATCAAGACTTAGGCTATAGTCCAAGAGTTGTTGTTTCATCCAAAGGATTTGAGCGCAACAACTCCCCGCGGCTACATATTCAGCCTCGGTTGTGGACAACGCAACACTTACTTGTTTCTTGCTAAACCAAGAAACGAGAGAGCTACCGAGCAAATGGCAATTGCCACTATTGCTCTTGCGGTCCAATTTGCATCCAGCAAAATCGGAATCGGAATAGCCAACAAGTTCGCATGAAGAACCTTTGGGGTACCATAGACCCACATTTACGGTACCAACAAGATACTTCAATATCCGTTTCACCGCAGTTAGGTGAGACTCCTTCGGACACGATTGATAACGAGCGCATAAGCACACGCTAAACATGATGTCCGGACGACTAGCAGTAAGATAAAGGAGAGAGCCATCATACCTCGATACTTTTTGATGTCGACTTCCTTACCTTTCTCATCTTTGTCTAGATGATCGGATGTGCTCATGGGGTTTGCCATTGCTTTTGCATTGGTCATTTCAAATCGTTTCAGCAATACTTTGCAATATTTCGCTTGGCAAATGAATGTACCTTCTTTCATTTGCTTTACTTGTAATCCCAAAAAGAATGTTAACTCACCCATCATAGACATCTCAAATTCGCTTGTCATTAAATCGGAAAATTCCTTGCACAAAACATTGTTAGTAGCACCAAATATAATATCATCCACATAGATTTGAACTAATAAAATATCATTATTTTTATGCTTAACGGAAAGAGTGGTGTCAACTTTCCCCCTAATGAAATCATTTTCCAATAGAAATTTACTCAATCTTTCATACCAAGCTTGGGGAGCTTGTTTTAAACCATAAAGAGCCTTTTTGAGTTTGAAAACATGCTTGGGAGATTTAAAATCTTCAAAACCGGGGGGTTGTTGAACATAAACTTCTTCTTGAATAACACCATTTAGAAAAGCACTTGAAATTCATAGAAGAGGCAAAAGCAAGCAATAAACGAATAGCTTCTAATCTAGCTACGGGAACATATGTTTCTTCATAGTCAATACCCTCTTCTTGATTATAGCCTTTTGCTACAAGCCTAGCTTTGTTTCTAGTGATTACACCATTTTCATCTAGTTTTTTTCGAAAAACCCATTTCGTACCAATTATGGTATGATTTTCGGGTCTTGGCACCAAATCCCAAACATCATTCCGTTTGAATTGGTTAAGCTCCTCTTGCATTGCCAAGGTCCAAAATTCATCCCCAATTGCTTCGAAGATGGTTGTTGGTTCAATTTGAGAAACAAAAGCAGTATGTCCTAAGGTGTTCTTAAGGGAGTTTCGGGTACTTACCTTTTCTCCGACGTCGCCAATTACGTGTTCGAGAGGGTGATCTTTGATTGTCCTCCACTCATTTGGCATTTTCGTTTCTTTCTCCAATTGTGGCGTTTCCTCCGTTGATTGTTCCAAGATTTCATCTTGAATTTCCTTAGGAGTTTCCTCTTGTACTTTGTCTTTTAAACTATTTAAAATACCTGCAAGATCAGAACAAGAATCCTTTCTCACCAAGCGAGCATTATTTTCGGAAAACACAATATGAGGGGATTCCTCCACAGTTTGGGTTCTATTATTGAATACCCTGCTACGTGAAGAATACCCAATAAAAATTCCTTCATCGGATTTGGCATCAAATTTTCCCAATTGATCTTTTCCATTGTTATGAATAAAAACTTTACAACCGAATACTCTAAAATGGGAGATATTTGGTTTCCTTCCCTTGTAGAGTTCATAAGGGTTTTTCATGAGTATTGGCCTTATGACTACTCTATTTAAAACGTAGCATGCGGTACTCACGGCATCCGCCCAAAAATGTTTGGGAATCTTAGCCTCTTCGAGCATGGTTCTAGCCATCTCTTCGAGACACCTATTTTTCCTTTCCACCACCCCATTTTGTTGTGGTGTTCGTGGAGCGGAAAAGGTATGCTCGATACCGAGTTCGTCACAAAAGTCCGCAAAGAGATTGTGATCAAACTCTCCCCCATGATCACTTCCAATTGAAGTGACGGTTGTTTCCTTTTCGTTTTGAACACGTTTAAGAAAATATTTAAAATTCTGAAAAGCATCACTTTTATGGGCAAGAAATAAAGTCCAAGTAAATCTGGGATAATCATCAACAATAACAAAAGCATGGCGATTTCTACCTAGACTTTCAATGCGAGAAGGTCCAAATAAATCCATGTGAAGCAATTGCAATGGTCCAGTAGTTGAAACAATATTTTTCAATTTAAAAGATGCTTTTGTTTGCTTCCCTTTTTGACAGGAATCACAAGTAGAGTCATTTTCAAATTTCAAGTTTGGAAGACCAACAACTAAATTTTGTGAAACCAATTTGTTCAAAAGATGCATGTTGATGTGAGCTACTCTACGATACCATAACCAAGAATCATCCTCTTTGCTCATTAAACAATTCACATATTCGGGTGAAGAATTTGCAAGATCAACCATATAAATGTTATCCATTCTAAAACCACGAAGGATAATTTTAAAATCGCTACGTCTAAAAACTAAGCATTCATCCGAATCAAATAAAACAAGATTTCCCTTGTCACATAATTGACTTATGCTCAAGAGATTATGTTTTAAACCTTTCACAAGTAATATATGCTTAATGGAAGAAATTTCATCCTTACCGACCGATCCGATGCCGATAATCTTTCCTTTGTTGTTATCACCAAAAATAACACTTCCCCCTTCCTTGTGTTCTAGTTGAAGGAATTTGGATTCATCTCCCGTCATGTGCTTGGAGCATCCACTATCAAGGTACCATAGTACACTTGATCCCTTCAAACATACCTACAAACAGATTAATGAGTTTTAGGTACCCATGCCATTTTGGGTCCTTGGGGGTTAGGCAAATCATAGTGATGTGATTGAGTGTTATGTCTATGTCGTGTAAAACAAGCAGGAGCAATATGTACAATTCGTCTACAGTAATGACAAGTCACGTTAGGATTATGCATCCTTCTAGGTTGATAGTAATTGGACGGACGAAATTCATTTACTCTATTCTTGACAATATAACTATTGCGCAAATCATGAAAGTCATTTCTCCTACCATTTGTTCTAGGATATGCATCATTTCTAGAATAGTTGTTTCTAGGTTGGAAGTCATTTCTAGGTGTTCTAAAAGGTTCAAAATTCCTTCTAGTGTTTGGCCTAGAATGTGCATTATTTCTAGCATGATTATTTCTAGGTTGCGATTGATGAAAACCATTTCTAGGTTTGTTGTATCTAGGATGAACATTTGTTTTATTTATCCTAGGTTGAGCCTTAGGTGGTTGGGGGTTGGCTTCAACTTTCTCATTAGGCTCGTTTCTAAAACCTATGCCATGCTTGGTCGACTTCAAATTAACAAGCACTTCATTCAAATTTTTATGAGAAGAGTTAAACTTATCTAAGGTGCCCTTAAGCCTTTCTACTTCATTTTTGAGATGCATGCAAGAAGTACAATTTCTAGAACTCTCGGGCTTGTCGGCGCTTCTCTTGCCAAAAAATTTATTTTCCTCTTTCAACTTCTCATTTTCTAAAATCAGTTTTTCCAATTCCTATTCTTTGAAAGGGAGTTGTTTTTGAAAATCTTTTTCTTTTAAAGAAGCATTTTCTTTTATACTCCTAACAGTTTTTGAAGCTTTAATAAATTCGCTATACAACTCATCAAAAGCATTTTGCATTTCTTCAAGGGAAAAGAAATTCTTGGAAGAAATTTGACATACCTCTTCTTTGTTGTCTTCTTGTGCCATAAGACAATGATTTGTGGCTTCGTCTTCTTCTTCCTCACTTGACTCGTCACCGGAGTCGCCTCCCCAAGATATGTATGATCGTTGCTTCTTGAAGGGTTTCTTCTCCTTTTTAGCATTTGGGCAATTTGATTTAATGTGCCCGGTTTCTCCGCACTCATAGCACTTTATTTGATCTCCTTGCTTTTTGCCCTTTCGTTCATACTCTTTTCGCATGAACATTTGAAATCTCTTGATAACGAGTCCGAACTCGTTGTCTCCGTCCTCATCATTTTGAGGTTGGCTTGTGCTTGCCTTGAGAGCGATTCTTTGCTTGCTTTGATCATCAACAAGAGGGTTAAGTATAGTAGATTCATAAGTTTTAAGATTACCTCTTAATGCGTCGATGGTGAAATTTGAAATGCCAATGGATTCTTGAATCGCGCCGGCCTTGGATCGCCATTCCGGAGTGAGACTTCGGAGAATTTTTCGGACAAGTTCCTTATCCGTGAAGGTCTTCTTAAGAGCATGTAAGTCATTTACGATTTTTGAAAATCGTTCAAACATCTCATCGACCTTTTCGCCTTCCTTCATGTGAAACAATTCATATGCATGGTTAGGAAATCAATTTTGGCTTCCCATACCTGGTCCGTACCTTCGTACGTAATTTCCAGCTTGTCCCACATTTGCTTCGCCGTTGTGCAACAAGATATCTTCCTGTAATCATCAGCATTTACAGCACAATATAATAAATTAATCGCTTTAGCATTATTTTGCACCTTTCGGATATCATCCGCATCGTATTCATCTTCGGACTTTGGGACTCATTCATTTTCAAACTTCTTGGTTGGAATTTGTTCTCCATTCATTATGACCTTCCAAAGATAAAAACTATTTGATTGTTCAAATATTCTCATCCTCTCCTTCCAGCATGTATAATTTGTACCATCGAATAGCGGTGGTCGGGTGGAGCATTGTCCTTCACCTATTCCTGCAAAAGAATCACGAGTAGAAGCCATGGATGTTTCTCTCAAACGGTTAAGTCTTCAGAGAGTTGGGCTCTGATACCAATTGTTAGATAATACGCTTAACGCTAGAGGGGGGGTGAATAGCGTTATAATAAAAATAGCGTAAACTTGCGGAATTTAAAAATTACAGGAAATAAATAAGTGCGATAAGTAAATAAATTAGAACAAACGCACCGATATATCCTGGTTCACCACAAACCGTGGCTAGTCCAGTCCCCGAGAGACTCTCTCGAGATTTCCAATAACTTGTTAAGCTTACGGGTGCTCAACAAACCGTTACAACTTGAGGACACAAGCCTCAACAACCTTTGCTCGGAGATACAGCACTCCAAGACTTCAACCAACGAAACACAAGTTCCTTCTTACAACACAAGGGACTAACACTTCCCTTCAAGTGTACAAAAACACTTAGCACTCAAACAAGAAACTCCTTTAAGAGTAGATATGAGTAAAAAGAATACGCTCGAAATCGCAACAACTTTTGACAAGAATTTGGCTCTCAAAAGCTTATGTAATGAATATAAAATGATAAACAATAAAGTATGCAAGCTTTAGCAATTGTATAATCAGTTGTTGTGTGTTGTTGTGTACTCAAAAGACTGAATTGAAGCTGTATTTATAGTTGAAAAACCTTGTATTACCGTTGCCTAATTGCCAATTAAGAGTTGCTGATTTTACTCTGTGACAATCGATTGTCAAATTACCACAATCGATTGTTTGCTAGTTCTTCCAAAAATCAATCCCAGATTTTACGCATAACAATCGATTATCTAAGATCAATAATCGATTACTGGCAACGTTCAAAAAATCATTTCCAGATTTTACTTAAAACAATCGATTATAGGAAATCAATAATCGATTACTCAGCAACGTTCAAAAAATCCTTTCCGGATTTTAATTAAACAATCGATTATAGGAAATCAATAATCGATTACTCAGCAACGTTCAAAAAATCATTTCCAGATTTTAATTAAAACAATCGATTATAGGAAATCAATAATCGATTACCTGACGGTATTTGAAAATATTTTGGCAACGGTCATTTATACAATCGATTATACTAAGTTAACAATCGATTATATATCAGTCTTGAAAAATCAATTTAGATACTGCCTCTTGACAATCGATTGTTATAGGTTCACAATCGATTATTTAATAACTTTTAAAAAGTCTGGAAGACACTGCCTCAACACAATCGATTATCATAAGTTCACAATCGATTATTTTGTGACTTTGAAAAATCTGATGGACACTGTCTCTTCACAATAGATGGTCATTAGCTTCACAATCGATTATTTTGAGCTCTGAAAAACTTTGATGGACATTGCCTCATCACAATCGATTGTCATAAGGTTCACAATCGATTGTCATGCAGATTTGAAAAATCTGATGCTCACTGCCTTAACACAATCGATTGTCATAAGTTCACAATCAATTGTCAAGCAGCTTACTCAAACATAATTGATTATCATAAGTACATAATCGATTATTTTAGTCCAGATTTTAGAGGCATATTTAAAAATCATTTTGACTAAAGTAAATATGCATTATTTAAAATTATTTTGCTCTAAATTAAATATGCATGATTTGTTAAAAATATTTTTACGAGAGAAGCCAAGTCTTGAGTTTAAGTTGTCGGATCAAGATCACAATTAAATACCGACTCATATAAAACTTAATCTTGATCTTTGTCTTGTGCTTGAATCTCGTTATATATCAATTTTGCGCTTGTGCTTGGACCTCGTCATATGTCAATTTGCGCATAGTTTGTCATTCATTAAAACCTACAAATATAAACACACGTTTAGTATAATGCCTTGAGAACGTGTTTCCAACACCTCTGCTCCGGAAGATGGACCCTAATATATTGGCAGAATCCCTCACTATTTTGTTGTATAATTTTTTGTTAATCCAGCTGAAAATGTCCAAAAAGATAAAGAATAGATTATTAACAAAATAGATGTTTGACCGATAAAGAAAATTAGAGGGAAATTTTTTGAAGGATGTGATGGTTTTATCACATAGCTAGTTACTGTTATTGGCTTGGCATGAATGAAACAGCGAGCAGCTAAGTGGACAAGAATCAAAATTTCCCATTGGTGCACAACTAAAAAGTCTCAACAATCTAAACTGTTAATTTAATAACCTGCTACTTATTTTTACAATCTGGAATTAACCAATGGAATCAATCCTTTTTCTTTTCAACTCCTAATTAATTAATTAGCTCCCATTCATGTCATGTCAGTTTTAGGTATGGAATAATTAAAAGTGAAAACAAACTTCTTTCCATTGGTGCTTGAAATGCAAGAGGGAACTTAAGTATACGTCTCAGTTGGCTTTTCATAGATTTTCTTCTTTACTCCCTCCGATCCAAAATAATTATTTTTTAGTTATTTTCATTCATATTAAAAATTTACTTTTTAATATTAATTAGCAATAAAATTAACTATATTAACTTTTATTATTTCTTCATATATACACTCCTAATATATACTCCAACACTAATTATTCTAAGGGCAATGTAGGAAAAAATAATAAATTCATTCTTGAAATCTGAAAAAATCACTTATTTTGGACCACAAGAAAAAAGTCAAAAAATCACGTATTTTGGACCGGAGGGAGTAACATTTAACTATGCCTTTTGTTTTGTCAGATAAGAGGAGATGACAGACCTACTTCCAAAGACTTCTTAACGAACTAGGGAATCAGGATATTGTGCTCGATGAATTGGAGCATTCTAAGAGTCACAGTGACTCTAGGCACTGTAGGCGCATCAAGGTTGAGGAGGTCGCGAGAGTTGTGAGTAAGATGTGAAAGGGTAAAGCGACCGGGCCTGACGAGATTCCAGTAAAATTTTGGAAGTGTTTGGGGAAAGCAGGTTTGATGTGGTTGACTAGGTTTTTTAATGTTATTTTTAAGGCGAAGAAGATATCAGAAGAGTGGAGGTGGAGTACGATTGTCCCACTGTATAAGAATAAGGGTGATATCCAGAGTTCGAACAATTATAGGGGTATCAAATTACTGAGTCATACCATGAAAGTATGGGAGAGGGTGGTCGAAGCAAGGTTGAGGATGACGGTGTCTGCTTCCGACAATCAGTTTGGTTTTATGTCGGGTCGTTCCATTACGAGGCTAAGCACCTTGTTAAGAGGTTGGTTGAACGGTACAGGGATAGGAAGAAAGACCTGCACATGGTGTTTATTGACCTAGAAAAAGCGTATGATAAGGTTCCTAGAGAAGTCCATTGGAGAAGCTTGAAGGAAAAAGGCGTGCCGGCTCCCTACATTATAGAGATTAATGACATGTATGATGGGGCAAATACTCGGATTAAAACAGGAGCAGGCGACTCTGAGGATTTTCCGGTTGTTATGGGGTTACACCAAGGTTCTGCGCTCAGTCCGTTTCTATTCACCCCGGTGATGGACGCGTTGACACATCACATTCAAGGGTATGTGCCATGGTGCATGCAGTTTGCCGATGACATAGTTCTGATTGACGAGTCACGGACCGGTGTTAACGAAAGGTTGGAGGTTTAGAGACAAGCTCTTGAATCTAAAGGTTTCAAGCTTATCAAGACAAAGATGGAATACTTGGAGTGTAAGTTCAGTGCTGAGCAGAGGGAAGTAGACCTGGATGTGAGGCTGGGATCACAGGTCATCCCGAGTAGAGACAGCTTCAAGTACCTGGGGTCGGTAAACCAGGGGGAGGGGAGATCGACGAGGATGTTACACACCACATTGGGGTAGGATGGATAAAGTAGATATTAGCATCTGTAGTACTGTGTGACAAGAGAGTACCACTTATACTCAAAGGTAAGTTCTATAAAGTGGTGTTTAGGCCGGCCATAATATATGGGACTAAGTGTTGGCCGGTTAAGAAACCACATATCTAGAGGATGGAGGTAGCCGAAATGAGGATGTTGAGGTGGATGTACGGGCACACTATGTTGGACAAGATTAGGAATTTTGATATTCGGGAGAAGGTATACGTGTCTCCCATTGATGAAAAGATGCGGGAAGCAAGGTTCAAATTGCTTGGGCATGTTCAGATGAGAAGCCTGGATGCTCCGGTAAGGGCGTGCGAATGTCTGGTGATGGAAGGCACGAGAAGAGTTAGAGGGAGACCTAATACGTATTGGGGGAAGTGATCAGTCATGATATGGCGAGACTTCAGATTTTCGGGGATATGACACTTGATAGGAACATATGGAGGTCGAGTATTAGGGTTGTAGGTTAGGAGGTAGTTGAGTCTTATCTTATACCATATATGTGTTAGACTAGATTGGTAGGGATACTATTCTTCTTTCCGTGCTTTTGATTTTGCTTTTGCTCTGGATCATTTTTCTTGATTTCTCTTTCTATTGGTCATTTTTGTCTCATATTATTTCGGTGGTGTTATTAATATTGTCTTCTTTTGTCTTTTAGCCTTCTTGAGCCGAGGGTCTTTTGGAAACGGTCTCCTTACTACTTCAAGATATGGGTAAGATTTGGGTATACACCTGTTGGAAACACGTTTTCAAGGCATTATACTAAACGTGTGTTCATATTTGTAGGTTTTGATGAATGACAAACTATGCGCAAATTGACATATGACGAGATCCAAGCACAAGCGCAAAATTGATATATAACGAGATTCAAGCACAAGACAAAGATCGAGATTAAGTTTTATATGAGTCGGTATTTAATTGTGATCTTGATCCGACAACTTAAACTCAAGAGTTGGCTTCTCTCGCAAAAATATTTTTAACAAATCATGCATATTTAATTTAGAGCAAAATGATTTTAAATAATGCATATTTACTTTAGTCAAAATGATTTTTAAACATGCCTCTAAAATCTGAACTAAGATAATCGATTATATACTTATGATAATCGATTATGTTTAAGTCAGCTGCTTGACAATTGATTGTGAACTTATGACAATCGATTGTGTTAAGGCAGTGAGCATCAGATTTTTCAAATCTGCATGACAATCGATTGTGAACCTTATGACAATTGATTGTGATGAGGCAGTGTCCATCAAAGTTTTTCAAAGCTCAAAATAATCGATTGTGAAGCTAATGACAATCAATTGTGAAGAGACAGTGTCCATCAGATTTTTCAAATTCACAAAATAATCGATTGTGAACTTATGACAATCGATTGTGTTGAGGCAGTGTCTTCCAGACTTTTTCAAAGTTATTAAATAATCGATTGTGAACTTATGACAATCGATTGTCAAGAGGCAGTGTCTAAATTGATTTTTCAAGACTGATATATAATCGATTGTTAACTTAGTATAATCGATTGTATAACTGACCGTTGCCAAAATGTTTTCAAATACCGTCAGGTAATCGATTATTGATTTCCTATAATCAATTGTTTTAATTAAAATCTGGAAAGTATTTTTTGAATGTTGCTGAGTAATCGATTATTGATTTCCTATAATCGATTGTTTAATTAAAATCTAGAAAGGATTTTTTGAACGTTGCTGAGTAATCGATTATTGATTTCCTATAATCGATTGTTTTAAGTAAAATCTGGAAATGATTTTTTGAACGTTGCCAGTAATCGATTATTGATCTTAGATAATCGATTGTTATGCGTAAAATCTGGGATTGATTTTTGGAAGAACTGGCAAACAATCGATTGTGGTAATTTGACAATCGATTGTCACAGAATAAAATCAGCAACTCTTAATTGGCAATTAGGCAACGGTAATACAAGGTTTTTCAACTATAAATACAGCTTCAATTCAGTCTTCTAAATACAACAACTGATCATACAATTGCTAAAGCTTGCATACGTTATTGCTTATCATTTTATATTGATTACATAAGCTTTTGAGAGCCAAATTCTTGTCGAAAGTTGTTGCGATCTTGAGCGTATTCGTTTTACTCATATATACTCTTAAAGGAGTGTCTTATTTGAGTGCTAAGTGTTTTTGTACACTTGAAGGGAAGTGTTAGTCCCTTGTGTTGTAAGAAGGAACTTGTGTCTCCTTGGTTGAAGTCTTGGAGTGTTGTATCTCCGAGCAAAGGTTGTTGATGCTTGTGTCCTCAAGTTGTAACGGTTTGTTGAGCACCCGTAAGCTTAACAAGTTAGTGGAAATCTCGAGAGAGTCTCTCGAGGACTGGACTAGCCACGGGTTGTGGTGAACCAGGATACATCGGTGCGTTTGTTCTAATTTATTTACTTATCGCACTTATATATTTCCTGCAATTTTTAAATTCCGCAAGTTTATGCTAATTTTTATTATAACGCTATTCAACCCCCCCCCCCCTCTAGCGTTAAGCGTATTATCTAACAATTGGTATCAGAGCCCAACTCTCTGAAGACTTAACCGTTTGAGAGAAACATTCATGGCTCTACTCATGATTCTTTTGCAGGAATTGGTGAAGGACAATGCTCCACCCGACCACCGCTATTCGATGGTACAAACTATACATACTGGAAGGAGAGGATGAGAATATTTGTACAATCAAATAGTTTTCATCATTGGAAGGTCATAATGAATGGAGAACAAATTCCAACCAAGAAGGTTAAAAATGAATGGGTCCCAAAGTCTGAAGATGAATACGATGCAGATGATATACTAAAAGTGCAAAATAATGCTAAAGCTATTAATTTATTATATTGTGCTGTAAATGCTGATGATTACAGGAAGATATCTTGTTGCACAACGGCGAAGCAAATGTGGGACAAGCTGGAAATTACGTACGAAGGTACGGACCAGGTAAGGGAAGCCAAAATTGATTTCCTAACCCATGCATATGAATTATTTCACATGAAGGAAGGCGAAAAGGTCGATGAGATGTTTGAACGATTTTCAAAAATCGTAAATGATTTACATGCTCTTAAGAAGACCTTCACGGATAAGGAACTTGTCCGAAAAATTCTCCGAAGTCTCACTCCGGAATGGCGATCCAAGGCCGACGCGATTCAAGAATCCATTGGCATTTCAAATGTCACCATCGATGCATTAAGAGGTAATCTTAAAACTTATGAATCTACTATACTTAACCCTCTTGTTGATGATCAAAGGAAGCAAAGAATCGCTCTCAAGGCAAGCACAAGCCAACCTCAAAATGATGAGGACGGAGACAACGAGTTCGGACTCGTTATCAGGAGATTTCAAAAGTTCATGCGAAAAGAGTATGAACGAAAGGGCAAAAAGCAAGGAGATCAAATAAAGTGCTATGAGTGCGGAGAAACCGGGCACATTAAATAAAATTGCCCAAATGCTAAAAAGGAGAAGAAACCCTTCAAGAAGCAACGAGCATACATATCTTGGGGAGGCAACTCCGGTGACGAGTCAAGTGAGGAAGAAGAAGACGTAGCCGCAAATCTTTGTCTTATGGCACAAGAAGACAACAAAGAAGAGGTATGTCAAATTTCTTCCAAAAATTTCTTTTCCTTGAAGAAATGCAAAATGCTTTTGATGAGTTGTATAGCGAATTTATTAAAGCTTCAAAAACTGTTAAGAGTATAAAAGAAAATGTTTCTTTAAAAGAAAAAGATTTTCAAAAACAACTCTCTTTTAAAGAAAAGGAATTGAAAAAACTGATTATAGAAAATGAGAAGTTGAAAGAGGAAAACAAATTTTTTGGCAAAAGAAGCGCCGACAAGCCCGAGAGTTCTAGAAATTGTACTTCTTGCATGCATCTCAAAAATGAAGTAGAAAGGCTTAAGGGCACCTTAGATAAGTTTAACTCTTCTCATAAAAATGAAGTGCTTGTTAATTTGAAGTCGACCAAGCATGGCATAGGTTTTAGAAACGAGCCTAAAGAGAAAGTTGAAGCCAACCCCCAACCACCTAAGGCTCAACCTAGGATAAATAAAACAAATGTTCATCCTAGATACAACAAACCTAGAAATGGTTTTCATCAATCGGAACCTAGAAATAATCATGCTAGAAATAATGCACATTCTAGGCCAAACACTAGAAGGAATTTTGAACCTTTTAGAACACCTAGAAATGACTTCCAACCTAGAAACAACTATTCTAGAAATGATGCATATCCTAGAACAAATGGTAGGAGAAATGATTGTCATGATTTGCGCAATAGTTATATCGTCAAGAATAGAGTAAATGAATTTCGTCCGTCCAATTACTATCAACCTAGAAGGATGCATAATCCTAACGTGACTTGTCATTATTGTAGACGAATTGGACATATTGCTCTTGCTTATTTTACACGACATAGACATAACACTCAATCACATCACTATGATTTGCCTAACCCCCAAGGACCCAAAATGGCATGGGTACCTAAAACTCATTAATCTGTTTTGTAGGTATGTTTGAAGGGATCAAGTGTACTATGGTACCTTGATAGTGGATGCTCCAAGCACATGACGGGAGACGAATCCAAATTCCTTCAACTAGAACACAAGGAAGGGGGAAGTGTTATTTTTGGTGATAACAACAAAGGAAAGATTATTGGCATCGGATCGGTCGGTAAGGATGAAATTTCTTCCATTAAGCATATATTACTTGTGAAAGGTTTAAAACATAATCTCTTGAGCATAAGTCAATTATGTGACAAGGGAAATCTTGTTTTATTTGATTCTGATGAATGCTTAGTTTTTAGACGTAGCGATTTTAAAATTATCCTTCGTGGTTTTAGAATGGATAACATTTATATGGTTGATCTTGCAAATTCTTCACCCGAATATGTAAATTGTTTAATGAGCAAAGAGGATGATTCTTGGTTATGGCATCGTAGAGTAGCTCACATCAACATGCATCTTTTGAACAAATTGGTTTCACAAAATTTAGTTGTTGGTCTTCCAAATTTGAAATTTGAAAATGACTCTATCTGTGATTCTTGTCAAAAAGGGAAGCAAACAAAAGCATCTTTTAAATCAAAAAATATTGTTTCAACTACTAGACCATTGCAATTGCTTCACATGGATTTGTTTGGACCATCTCGCATTGAAAGTCTTGGTAGAAATCGCTATGCTTTTGTTATTGTTGATGATTATTCCAGATTTACTTGGACTTTATTTCTTACCCATAAAAGTGATGCTTTTCAGAATTTTAAATATTTTCTTAAACGTGTTCAAAACGAAAAGGAAACAACCGTCACTTCAATCAGAAGTGATCATGGGGGAGAGTTTGATCACAATCTCTTTGCGGACTTTTGTGACGAACTCGGTATCGAGCATACCTTTTCCGCTCCACGAATACCACAACAAAATGGGGTGGTGGAAAGGAAAAATAGGTGTCTCGAAGAGATGGCTAGAACCATGCTCGAAGAGGCTAAGATTCCCAAATATTTTTGGGCGGATGCCGTGAGTACCGCATGCTACGTTTTGAATAGAGTAGTCATAAGGCCAATACTCATGAAAACCCCTTATGAACTCTACAAGGGAAGGAAACCAAATATCTCCCATTTTAGAGTATTCGGTTGTAAAGTTTTTATTCAAAAAAATGGAAAAAGATCAATTGAAAAAATTTGATGCCAAATCTGATGAAGGAATTTTTATTGGGTATTCTTCACGTAGCAAAGCATATAGGGTATTTAATAATAGAACCCAAACTGTGGAGGAATCCCCTCATATTGTGTTTTCCGAAAATAATGCTCGCTTGGCGAGAAAGGATTCTTGTTCTGATCTTGCAGGTATTCTAAACAGTTTAAAAGACAAAGTACAAGAGGAAACTCCTAAGGAAATTCAAGATGAAATCTTGGAACAATCAACGGAGGAAACGCCACAATTGGAGAAGGAAACGAAAATGCCTAACGAGTGGAGGATAATCAAAGATCACCCTGTCAAGGTAATTGGCGACGTCGGAGAAAAGGTAAGTACCCGGAACTCCCTTAAGAACACCTTAGGACATACTGCTTTTGTTTCTCAAATTGAACCAACAACCATCTCCGAAGCAATTGGGGATGAATTTTGGACCTTGGCAATGCAAGAGGAGCTTAACCAATTCAAACGGAATGACGTTTGGGATTTGGTGCCAAGACCCGAAAATCATACCATAATTGGTACGAAATGGGTTTTTCGAAACAAACTAGATGAAAATGGTGTAATCACTTGAAACAAAGCTAGGCTTGTAGCAAAAGGCTATAATCAAGAAGAGGGTATTGACTATGAAGAAACATATGCTCCCGTAGCTAGATTAGAAGCTATTCGTTTATTGCTTGCTTTTGCCTCTTCTATGAATTTCAATTTATATCAAATGGATGTGAAAAGTGCTTTTCTAAATGGTGTTATTCAAGAAGAAGTTTATGTTGAACAACCCCCCGGTTTTGAAGATTTTAAATCTCCCGATCATGTTTTCAAACTCAAAAAGACTCTTTATGGTTTAAAACAAGCTCCCCGAGCTTGGTATGAAAGATTGAGTAAATTTCTATTAGAAAATGATTTCATTAGGGGGAAAGTTGACACCACTCTTTTTGTTAAGCATAAAAATAATGATATTTTATTAGTTCAAATCTATGTGGATGATATTATATTTGGTGCTACTAACAATGTTTTGTGCAAGGAATTTTCCGATTTAATGACAAGCGAATTTGAGATGTCTATGATGGGTGAGTTAACATTCTTTTTGGGATTACAAGTAAAGCAAATGAAAGAAGGTACGTTCATTTGCCAAGCGAAATATTGCAAAGAATTGCTGAAACGATTTGAAATGACCAATGCAAAAGCAATGGCAACCCCCATGAGCACATCCGATCATCTAGACAAAGATGAGAAAGGTAAGGAAGTCGACATCAAAAAGTATCGAGGTATGATTGGCTCTCTCCTTTATCTTACTGCTAGTCGTCCGTACATCATGTTTAGCGTGTGCTTATGCGCTCGTTATCAATCGTGTCCGAAGGAGTCTCACCTAACTGCGGTGAAACGGATATTGAAGTATCTTGTTGGTACTGTAAATGTGGGTCTATGGTACCCCAAAGGTTCTTCATGCCAACTTGTTGGCTATTCCGATTCCGATTTTGCTGGATGCAAATTGGACCGCAAGAGCACTAGTGGCACTTGCCATTTGCTCGGTAGCTCTCTCGTTTCTTGGTTTAGCAAGAAACAAGTAAGTGTTGCGTTGTCCACAACCGAGGCTGAATATGTAGCCGCGGGGAGTTGTTGCGCTCAAATCCTTTTGATGAAACAACAACTCTTGGACTATGGCCTAAGTCTTGATCATATCCCTCTTAGATGTGATAATACTAGTGCCATATGCTTGACGAAGAACCCCGTTCTTCATTCGCGAACAAAACACATTGAAATTAGACATCATTTTATAAGAGATCACGTTCTCAAGGGCGATGTCGAAATTGAATTTGTTGAAACCAAAGATCAATTGGTCGACATCTTTACAAAGCCCTTAGAGAAAGAGTCCTTCTTCCGAATTCGTAGTGAACTCGGGATCCTTGACTCCACGTTGATCTAAGTCATGCAGTGCATTTTCCCTTTCACATGTTTTCTAACTTGAGCGTCGGAGATGTCTAACGTATTTTTGCAGGTATCGCCCTAAAGGCAGGGGGAATTATAAAGCTTGACGCACAGAACAATCGATTTCTCTTTTATATAATCGATTATCCAGTATCAATAATCGATTGTCTTGACATTATTTGCGTTATTATGTCTGAAATTGCAGATTTAATAAATAACAAGTTATTTTTATTATTCTATATTTTTTGCTAATGGCAAAAGGGGGAAGATAACGGGTATGCACTCTCAATACTTATCGGCATAAATTGAGGGGGAATTCATATATTGAGGGGGAACAAATTGCATATCTATTTACTTATTGCATATCTTTACTTGTCTTGAATCGTCATTATGAATTGCCTAATATGCATATCCCGCTTAAAGTTTGACATTATCAAAAAGGGGGAAATTGTTGGAAACACGTTTTCAAGGCATTATACTAAACGTGTGTTCATATTTGTAGGTTTTGATGAATGACAAACTATGCGCAAATTGGCATATGACGAGATCCAAGCACAAGCGCAAAATTGATATATAACGAGATTCAAGCACAAGACAAAGATCGAGATTAAGTTTTATATGAGTCGGTATTTAATTGTGATCTTAATCCGACAACTTAAACTCAAGAGTTGGCTTCTCTCGCAAAAATATTTTTAACAAATCATGCATATTTAATTTAGAGCAAAATGATTTTAAATAATGCATATTTACTTTAGTCAAAATGATTTTTAAACATGCCTCTAAAATCTGGACTAAGATAATCGATTATGTACTTATGATAATCGATTATATTTAAGTCAGCTGCTTGACAATCGATTGTGAACTTATGACAATCGATTGTGTTAAGGCAGTGAGCATCAGATTTTTCAAATCTGCATGACAATCAATTGTGAACCTTAATCGATTGTAATGAGGCAGTGTCCATCAAAGTTTTTCAAAGCTCAAAATAATCGATTGTGAAGCTAATGACAATCGATTGTGAAGAGACAGTGTCCATCAAAGTTTTTCAAAGCTCAAAATAATCGATTGTGAAGCTAATGACAATCGATTGTGAAGAGACAGTGTCCATCAGATTTTTCAAAGTCACAAAATAATCGATTGTGAACTTATGACAATCGATTGTGTTGAGGCAGTATCTTCCAGACTTTTTCAAAGTTATTAAATAATCGATTGTGAACTTATGACAATCGATTGTCAAGAGGCAGTGTCTAAATTGATTTTTCAAGACTGATATATAATCGATTGTTAACTTAGTATAATCGATTGTATAACTGACCGTTGCCAAAATATTTTCAAATACCGTCAGGTAATCGATTATTGATTTCCTATAATCGATTGTTTTAATTAAAATCTGGAAAGGATTTTTTGAACGTTGCTGAGTAATCGATTAGTGATTTCCTATAATCGATTGTTTAATTAAAATCTGGAAAGGATTTTTTGAACGTTGCTGAGTAATCGATTATTGATTTCCTATAATCGATTGTTTTAAGTAAAATCTGAAAATGATTTTTTGAACGTTGCCAGTAATCGATTATTGATCTTAGATAATCGATTGTTATGCGTAAAATCTGGGATTGATTTTTGGAAGAACTGGCAAACAATCGATTGTGGTAATTTGACAATCGATTGTCACAGAGTAAAATCAGCAACTCTTAATTGGCAATTAGGCAACGGTAATACAAGGTTTTTCAACTATAAATACAGCTTCAATTCAGTCTTCTAAATACAACAACTGATCATACAATTGCTAAAGCTTGCATACTTTATTACTTATCATTTTATATTCATTAAATAAGCTTTTGAGAGCCAAATTCTTGTCGAAAGTTGTTGCGATCTTGAGCGTATTCTTTTTACTCAAATCTACTCTTAAAGGAGTGTCTTGTTTGAGTGCTAAGTGTTTTTGTACACTTGAAGGGAAGTGTTAGTCCCTTGTGTTGTAAGAAGGAACTTGTGTTTCCTTGGTTGAAGTCTTGGAGTGTTGTATCTCCTAGCAAAGGTTGTTGAGGCTTGTGTCCTCAAGTTGTAATGGTTTGTTGAGCACCCGTAAGCTTAACAAGTTAGTGGAAATCTCGAGAGAGTCTCTCGAGGAATGGACTAGCCACGGGTTGTGGTGAACCAGGATACATCGGTGCGTTTGTTCTAATTTATTTACTTATCGCACTTATTTATTTCCTGCAATTTTTAAATTCCGCAAGTTTACGCTAATTTTAATTATAACGCTATTCACCCTCCCCCCTCTAGCGTTAAGCGTATTATCTAACAACACCATCCACCCCAGACCCCATTTTTTGGATTTTACTGGGTCGTTATTGTTGATTAGTTTGTTAGATACTCAAACCAAAAGAGTAAAGGAACTTTTATTTTGTTTTCTGCTTATCTCATCTTCTAATTTCACCATTTGATGTGTTATAAGGGGCGGAGTTATAATGTATGTCCTATGGGTTCAACCGACCTCAATAAATTGGTCCTTGTATATATGTTAAAATATTTAGATATGTATATATAACTATTAAATTTTGCACAGGGTAATTCAAATGGTTAGTGAATTTAGTAGCATTCCAAACTCATAAACTTTGATCTTTGATCCACCACTTTATATATATATATATATATATATATATATATATATATATATATATATATATATATATATAGATATATATATATATATATATATATATATATTGATTTTGATTAATCCTATGAATATACTTGGGACAACTACTTATTTGCACCATAAAATATCCTAAAATTTACTTATACAGTAAAAAGTAAGATATTCAAACACTTGAGGAAAGAAAGAAGGTGTTGTCTGCTCTCTGAGGGTAGGGGGAAGTGGAAGAAAACTCCATTCAATTTAATCCATGAACATATTAATCTTTGATTATTCAAAGCTTTTTCTCACAACTCTGATGTCATTCTTTTTGTAATTAAGAATTTTGAAAACTAATCTGATGCTGGTGCAACCGCTTCTGCGAAAGTTTGATTGCAGAAGCGACCTTGCATAAGCGAGGTGAGGCTCAGAGGAACAGTCCTTGGCGAGCTGGGTAGTGATCGCAGGTGTGAGAGTAAATGCATCTTCCTGGAGCGCAGAAATAGACTGGAGAGCACAAGCGAGGGGTGATTTGCGCAATTGCAATGTCGCAGGAGTGGGACCTTATCCGCAGGTACGAAGGGATGGCCTCCAATGTTTTCCGCAAAAACGAACTTGGTGCCGAAGAAGCGGCCATTGGTTTCGCGGAAGCGAAGGTCGCCTGGGCAGAATGTATAAGTTAGCCAAATCGGGTTTTGGCTCATTTCACCTCCTTTCTCTCATGGGAGCCGGCTTTGGGGGCAATTTTGGAGTGCCACTTTTGTCATACTTCATGAGGTAAGTAATTCCACATACTATGAGTTAATAAATGATTTATATGTGGATTTGAACATGAAATTTAGTAAAATTTTGGAATTTTGGTAGAAAATCTAGAAATTGATAGTTTTAGATTTTTACCACAAAATTGGTCACGGAATTTGAAATAAATCATATGTTTGGGTTCGTAATGTTATGGGTAAAGTTTATCTTCGATAAAATTTTAAATCCTAGCACGTGGGCTCGAGGATTGACTTTATCAACTTTTTGAGCGGAGTTGAGAATTGTTTAACTTAATTAATTATGGGTATATGATATAATTTGATTGGCTTGCACATTGTTTGACTAGTTTTAGATCGACGGGCATCGGTTTGAGGTATTAAGGTGGATTTTAAGCGAGTCGTGGAACTTTGGAGCAAGGTAAGTCTCATGTTGTCATGACCCGAATTTTTTACCCTCGAGAGTCGTGATGTCGCCTACTAATAGGAACTATGCAAGCCAAACATTAACTAACTGCTAACCTTTTTCATATTACTTCTTTTTAACCAACATGGAACAACAATATAATAAAAGAAAATTTTTAAGAACTAAAAAGTCATCAATTATATAATGAAACTGCGTCTATTACAACTTTAAAACACAACACCGTGAAATCTAGTGTCATAGTATCACAGACTGTCTAAGAGTAACTAAATACAAAATCTGAAGAAATACATAAAACTATTTCTGAACAAGGATAAGGAAACAGGAAATGAGATAGAGGGGGACGCTAGAACATACGGATGCCTACAGGTCTACCTTGGGTCTCCGAGTGGACTGAAGGAAGCCCTCTAACTATGTCCGGTAGCTGCTCCGGACCCCACAATCTCAGCTAATACCAACTTGACACACCCCACAAGCTAAAACTCAAGAAGTGTAGAAAGAAAATGACTAATATGGAAAGGGAACACATAAGGGAACTATCAAACAAGCGAGACAAGAAAAAAATTTCTATCAACACTAATCTATAAAACAACCTAACAAGAAAGACTTAAGGTATATAAAAGAATCACAAGGATCTCATACTGATATAACTCCCACCGCGGTACACAGCCCGGTCTCAACATATCAAAACACATGAAATCACGAGGGTCCCGCCTCCCGCTCTAAATCACATAAAGGGTGTACAACAAACCAGCTGAAATTTTTCACTAGATCAATTTCGTCACAATTTACAGCAAGTTCTGGCTCCCACACCGGTGAAGCAAACTTACCAAAATGGACAACAGGAATTTACTACTAGTCTCATAACTCTCGAAAATGACTAGAAATAGACGATAGACGCAGCTATTATTCATAGAACCTCCTAACAGAGTAATCTCATAAACATAATGCTAATTATGAAACGCACCCATAAGTGGAGAAACAAATAGGGGAACTCACCCCGATAAGCAGAACTATAATAAACTATAGATGGTGCGCCTCTATAACAACCCAAATCATACCCGAATGACATTCAGCTAGCGTGTTGGCCTCAAGCCTACTATATGAAACACATCAATGAGTCGGGCCTCCCCCTCTTGGCCGCCCTCTACTCGCTTGTATACCTCGCTGTGACACATCGGCCTTAAGTCTGGGACAATCTCTCACCATATGGCTAGTATCTCCACACTCAAAGCAGCCTTTCTACTTATGAGGCTGTGGGCACGGTGCGGTACGGGTACCCCGAGACCTATGAACACCTGCGTCACTATGCAAAGCATGAAGCCCGAACTGAACTGGCAGACCTAGAAAACCTCTACCATGACGTATCCTGCCTCCAAAATAAGGACCAGCAGATCTCCCCGGTCTATGAGGCCACCTTCCCTCCTCAAACTCTCTCCCCTGATCTTGTCCCTCTCTCTCATGGCCCTCCCTCTCCCTAGAATGCATACCCTCTATCCTACTAACAATGCTCACCACCTGCTGATAAGAAATATCAATCTCCAACTCATCGTGCTAGACCTGATGCTGGGAAGAAGTCCCCAATAAACTGGCGAACCCTCTCGCGAATAGTAGAAACTAAGGCTGGGGCATGTATAGCCAAGCGGGTATAACAGACAGCATACTCCGAGACGGTCAAAGTACCATGGTGTAAATGCTCAAACTCGACGCGCCATGCATCCCTAATTCTTTGAGAGACAAACTCTCATAGGAACATATCTGAAAACTAGGTCCAAGTCAGTGAAGCTTCCTCATCCAGAATGTTTAACTCAGACGTGTGCCACCACTTATAGGTGGCTCCTCGAAGCTGGAAGGCAGTGAAAGATATCGTGACACTCCTCCAAAAATACCAAGGCATCATCTGATGCTAACCCACTGAATATAGAAGGATCATACTTCTTGAATCTCACAAGTCTCCGCTACTCATCCTCTAAAGCTGCTGCCCTATCTTCGGTCTGACCTGGAACTACAGGTTGTACATGAAAAACCTATGGGATCTAATCAACTTGCTCTCGATGCATAAGAGTGCGGGCGGCGGGAGTCTGTGCTCCTGCCCAACCTAGGATGTGGCTACAGCAAGGGGAAGCAACCCTGCCTGAGCCAAGGTGGTGTACATGCTAATGAACTGCGCCAGAGTCTCTTGAAGAGCCAGAGTAGTAGTAGCAGTAGGCGTGTCAGGTGCCTGGACTCCGATTGGAGCTGTGGGTGGTACTTCAGCAGCAGCTCGCATAGGTGCCCTGGCTGCACCATGTGGGCGTCTTCGACCTCTACCCCAGCCCCGGCTTTTGACGGCTGTAGTAAGGGGTGCGAGTGCCTCATCATCTCAGGTAGCATGTGTCCTTACCATCTATGAGAGAATAAAAGACAGAGGTTTAGGTTTTTGATGTCAAAAATCTCGCATGACATGACAATCAAATGAATTGGAATTTTCCTAACGGTTACATAGCCTCTCGCAGATAAGTACAGACATCTCCTTACTAATCCGCGAGACTCTAATAAATCGTCTTGTGATTCATGACTCCTATGAACCTAGAGCTCTAATACCAACTTGTCACGACCCTGGTTTGCCCTCCATGAACCATCATGGCAGCACCTAGTCTCTACGACTATGTAAGCCTAACAATGCAGAATATAAACAATAATTGCGGAATAATTAATTAAAAGCCAAAAATAGTAAATGAAGCAGTGTTTAAGGTGCCGCTCGACACATACAATAATAACTCTCGAAGGTAACAGCAATTCCCTAAACTCATAATCTCACGAATCACAATCTAAGATATACATAAGAAGCTCTAACTCTGGAAATATCTAAACAAGGGAAAATACTCAAGGGCTATACTTATTACAGAAAGATAGAAAGGGACTTTTCGGTCTGCGGACGAGGCAGATATACCTCGAAGTCTCTACAGAAATGCCTCCTCCCGAGGATGATAGAACTGAGTGGAACTAACTGGATCTGCAAAACAAAAATATGCAGAAGAGTAGCATGAGCACACCACAGTGGTGCCCAGTAAGTATCAAGACTAACCTCGGTAGAGTAATGACGAATAACAATCAAGACACCTACCGGTCTAATAAATTGTACAAATATAGGAATAACGGAACATGATGTATATACAAAAACAACACGAATTGGCTAACAATACTATAATCACAATAAGGGAAGTAAACCGCAAGTAACAACGAAAATACTAAGAACAATGATACAGAAGAGCGAGCAAAAACACAACCCAAATCCCTAAGTCACGATACAGTAAAGGTAAGTAATAACTCAGATCATAATGACAGTATTCACATTAGATCTCATCCAAAACTTTCCACGAAGTAACGAATCTCGGTCAAACTACCGCTCACGAGTCCCAGTACCTGAAATATTACACTTGGCATCCTATGCCCCATAACCTCAAGGTCATGCTGACAAAAAACTTACTAACTAAGCCACTCCCACATATAATAAGTAAACGAGCGTGTACATCTATGCTCAGCAAAATCAGGAGGACTTCACATCCGATAGTAGTTTTCAACTACGCGTATGCTTGTGCAAGTGCTTTAACAAAATTAATACCAGCTAATAAACATAAGAAGAAAGAACGTACAGCATGTATGATGTTTCCTCACAACTTTTACGAGATAAATCTCATACAGGTAAGCGTACCATAATCACAATTATTAAACAAACAGGAACGCCCTCAGGCCATCACAAATCCTCGCAATCAATCCCTGACAAAGCCCACCTTGTCTCGCCATGTGTGCAAATAATGACATAATAAGTGCCTGCCTTGTTTCGCCATATGTGCATCATAATGTTCCTACCTTGTTTCGCCACATACGCAACCCACACATAAGCATATAAACATATCCCGTCTTGTCACGCCGTATGTGTAATATATCAATAGTAATAATAGCACGACAAAGACCTCGTGCCACCCCTCAACAACAACCGCACGACAAAGACCTTTGCACAACACAACCACCACTATACGGTAGAGACCTCGTGCACCAACAAAATAACAACAACCGCACGGCAGAGACCCCTTACACCAACACAACCAGCACAAAAATAGCAGTGACAACAATACAAAATATAGTGAGGGAATCCACTCCAAAACATCAAATCACAAAGATTTGGTATAATCAGCTCACAAAAAGAGCCACTGAAAGAAAATAAAAGGAAATAAGGGAATAGTTCAACGAAAGGGGAAATTAACATGTAGTGACAACCCCAAATAAAAGTATCAGTACAAGGAAGACAACATAAGCCTAGTAGTCACGAATAAAGACAAGTCGACAAAGATATAGGTCATCTAAACTCCGTTTAAGGTTGGGAAATTATGAGAATATTCGATAATTTCAATTAAGGGAATGTGATCTTAGCTGCACTTAAGACTAGGTGATCATAGGAGGGATGACAATAACTCTCAGTAACACAGGCAGTTATGAAAAGGTAGCTGTTGGAAATAACGCTTTACGCTAGAGGGGGGGTGAATAGCGTTTTAAAAATATTAAGCGTTTTAGTGCGGAATTTAAAAACTTTGCAGAAATTAAAACAAGTGCAGTAAAATAAACTTACACAATGATGTATCCTGGTTGGCCACAAACGTGGTTAGTCCAGTCCCCGAGAGACTCTCTCGAGATTTCCACTAAACTTGTCAAGCTTACGGGTGCTTAACAAACCGTTACAGCTGAGGACACAAGCCTCACCTAGGTGCTCGGGGATCACAATCCCAAAGACTTCAATTGCTCGGGGATACCAATCCCAAAGACTTCAATTGCTCGGGGATAACAATCCCAAAGACTTCAATTGCTCGGGGATAACAATCCCAAAGACTTCAACTGCTCAGGGATAACAATCCCAAAGACTTCAACTGCTCGGGGATAACAATCCCAAAGACTTCAACTGAGGAATCACAAGTTCCTCAACAAACGAGAATCGCAATTCTCTTACAAACACAAAACAAACTCACTTTACAAAGTACTCCTCAATGAGTAGATATGAGTAGAAATAGTACGCTCAAGATCACAACAACTTAGCTCAATAGAATGGCTCTTCAAAAAGCTTTATGGATGAATGAAAATGATGATCAATGTAAGAAAGCTTTTAGCAATGAAAATACTTAAATTGTATATGTTGTTGTTGTGAAAACACTGAGTTAAGCCTGTATTTATAGGTGAAAAACTCAGTCTTACCGTTGTCTAATTGCCAATTAAGGATTGCTGAAATTACTCAGTGACAATCGATTGTCAAGACTAAACAATCGATTGTTTGCCTATCAGATCAAAAATTCAATCCCAGATTTTACATCAACAATCGATTACTTCAAATCAATAATCGATTATTTATAACGTTAAAAAATCCTTTCCAATTTTTGGCATAAAACATCGATTATCAGGAAATCAACAATCGATTATTTTAACAACGTTCAGAAAATCTTTTCCAGATTTTACGCAAAACATCGATTGTTAAATATCAACAATCGATTACCTGAAGGTAATTTGAAAATGTATGACAACGGTTAGTTCCAACAATCGATTATCAAATAGAACAATCGATTATAAATTAATTTCAAAACTTACTGTCTCATATATAATCGATTATCAAAAGCCATAATCGATTATTAATTAATTTCAAAACTTTCTGTCTCATATATAATCGATTATCAAAAGCCATAATTGATTATTAATTAATTTCAAAACTTTCTGTCTCATATATAATCGATTATCAAAAGCCACAATCGATTATTAATTTATTTAAAAACACTGGGAGACATTTTTCTCATTCTAATCGATTACCATTAGTTCATAATCGATTTTTCTGAGTTTTGAAAACTTTGCCTCAGTTAACAATCGATTTATCAAAAGTACACAATCGATTGTTATGCAGTTTGCAAAAACCTGATGTTAACTGACTTACTCACAATCGATTATCATTAATTCACAATCGATTGTCATGCAGTCTTGGCTTAGAGATACTCGATTATCATAAGTACATAATCGATTATCTTAGCCCAGATTTTTGAGGCATGTTTGAAAAACATTTTAACAAATATAAATATGCATAGTTTAAAATCATTTGACACTTAAGTTAGATATGCATGATTTTGGAAAAATAATTTTAGTAGAGAAGCCATGTTATGAGCCAAGATTGAGGAATCAAGATCACAATTAATATTGACTCAATTATAACATTTCTAAACTTTGTCTTGAGCTTCTTGTAATGCATCCATTTTGTGCTTGTCCTTGAGCACTGCTATATATCGCTTATTGCTTTGTTTGACATTCATCAAAACCTACAAAAGAACACACGTTTAGTATATTGCATTTGAAACGTGTTTCCAACAATTTCCCCCTTTTTGATAATGGCAAACATAAGCGGGATATATGCAATAATTATTTTGATAATCCAAGACAAGAGTAAAGTATGCAATTTGATGTTCCCCCTCAATTCATGTTCCCCCTCACTTTAAGCATGAATGAAGTTGAGAGTGATATAGCATACTTCTTGATATCCCGTTTCTTCCCCCTTTTGCCATTAGCAAAAATTTACACAAGGGAAGAATATGAAAAAAATGTGAAATAAACACAAGTTTATTTATTGGAAAATTAAGATAGAGGAAGTAATCGATTATTGATACAGTAATCGATTGTTTGACGGCGATTTTCCTGTAGAATACTTGAGTATTTTGCGTCATGCTTTTTTTTTTTTTTTTTTTTTTTTTTATGATCCCCTTTTCTTTAGGGTGATACGTGCAAAAAAAATGTTAGACGCCTCCGACGCTCAAGTTAGAAATTATGTAAGAAATAAAATGCAATGCATGACTTAGATCAACGTGGAGTCAAGGATTCCGAGTTCACTACGAATTCGGAAGAAGGACTCTTTATCTAAGGGCTTTGTAAAGATGTCTGCCAATTGGCTTTTTGTTTCAACAAATTCAATTTCGACATCGCCTTTTAGAACGTGATCTCTAATAAAATGATGTCTAATTTCAATGTGTTTTGTTCGCGAGTGAAGAATGGGATTCTTCGTCAAGCATATGGCACTAGTGTTGTCACATCTAAGAGGAATGTGATCAAGACGTAGGCCATAGTCCAAGAGTTGTTGTTTCATCCATAGGATTTGAGCGCAACAACTCCCCGCGGCTACATATTCAGCCTCGGTTGTGGACAACGCAACACTAACTTGCTTCTTACTAAACCAAGAAACTAAAGCGCTACCGAGCAAGTGGCAAGTGCCGCTAGTGCTCTTGCGATCCAATTTGCATCCAGCAAAATCGGAGTCGGAATAGCCAATAAGTTGGCATGAAGAACCTTTGGGGTACCATAGACCCACATTGGTAGTACCGACAAGATACCTTAGAATCCGCTTTACCGCAGTAAGGTGAGACTCTTTTGGACATGATTGATAACGGGCACAGACGCACACGCTAAACATGATGTCCGGACGACTAGCAGTAAGATAAAGAAGAGAGCCAATCATACCTCGGTACTTTTTGATGTCGACTTCCTTACCTTTTTCATCTTTGTCGAGATGATCGGATGTGCTCATGGGAGTTGCTATTTCCTTTGCATTGTTCAAGTCAAAACGTTTAAGCAGTTCTTTGCAATACTTGCTTTGACAAATGAATGTACCTTCCTTCATTTGTTTTACTTGTAATCCCAAAAAGAATTGTAACTCACCCATCATGGACATCTCAAATTCGCTAGTCATTAAGTTTGAAAATTCCTTGCATAGAGCATTGTTAGTAGCACCAAAAATGATATCATCTACATATATTTGAACTAGCAAGATATCATTGTTTTCATGCTTGACAAATAAAGTTGTGTCAACTTTTCCACGAATAAAATTATTTTCTAAAAGAAATTTACTCAACCTTTCATACCAAGCTCGAGGAGCTTGTTTTAAACCATAAAGGGCCTTTTTGAGTTTGAAAACATGATTGGGAAAATTAAAGTCTTCAAAACCGGGGGGTTGCTTTACAAAAACTTCTTCTTGGATAAAACCATTTAAAAAGGCACTTTTCACATCCATTTGATATAAAATGAAATTCATAGAAGATGCAAAAGCAAGCAACAAACGGATGGCCTCTAATCTAGCTACCGGAGCATATGTCTCATCATAATCAATCCCTTCTTCTTGATTATAGCCTTGAGCCACAAGCCTAGCTTTGTTTCTAGTGATTATGCCATTTTCATCTAATTTATTTCGAAAAACCCATTTCGTACCAATTATGGTATGACCTTCGGGTCTTGGTACCAAATCCCAAACGTTGTTACGTTTGAATTGGTTAAGCTCCTCTTGCATTGCCAAGGTCCAAAATTCATCCCCAATTGCTTCAGAGATGGTTTTGGGTTCAATTTGAGAAACAAACGCAGTAAGATCTAAGGTATTTCTAAGGGAGCTCCGGGTACTTACCTTTCCTCCAACGTCGCCTATTACCTGATCGAGAGGATGGTCTTTGACTGTCCTCCATTCTGTTTGCTCTTTTGGTTCATTTTCCGATTGAGGAGCTTCTTCAATTTGTTGTTCCACCGTTTTGTCAATTTCTTTCCTTGGTGGTTCTTCTTGAATTTTGTCCTTTAGGCTTTCCAGAATACCTGAAAGATCAAGACCACAATCCTTTCTCGCCAAGCGAGTATTATCTTCGGAAAATACAATATGAGGAGATTCCTCTACAACTTGGGTTCTTTTATTAAAAACCCTATAAGCTTTACTACGAGAAGAATAGCCAATGAAGATACCTTCATCCGACTTTGCATCAAATTTTCCTAGTTGGTCCTTTCCATTGTTATGCACAAAACATTTACAACCAAAAACACGTAAATGTGAAATGTCAGGTTTTCTACCTTTGTAGAGTTCATATGGGGTTTTTAAGAGTATCGGCCGAATTGCTACTCTATTCAAAACATAGCATGCGGTACTCACGGCGTCTGCCCAAAAGTGTTTGGGAATCTTAGCTTCGTCGAGCATGGTTCTAGCCATCTCTTCGAGACTCCTATTTTTCCTTTCCACCACCCCGTTTTGTTGTGGTGTACGTGGAGCGGAAAAGGTATGCTCGATTCCAAGTTCATCACAAAAATCCGCAAAGAGATTGTGATCAAACTCTCCCCCATGATCACTTCTAATGGAAGTGACAGTTGATTCCTTTTCATTTTGAACTCTTTTAAGAAAAAGCTTGAAGCTAAGAAATGCATCACTTTTATGTGCAAGAAATAATGTCCATGTAAATCTAGAGAAGTCATCAACAATTACAAAAGCATATCTATTTCTTCCTAGACTTTCGATGCGGGATGGTCCGAATAAATCCATATGCAATAGTTGTAAAGGTCTAGAGGTTGAAACAACATTTTTGGATTTAAAAGATGCTCTTGTTTGCTTCCCCTTCTGACATGAGTCACAAATAGTATCACTTTCAAATTTTAAGTTAGGAAGACCAATCACTAGATTTTGAGAAATTAATTTATTTAAAAGATGCATGTTCATATGAGCTACTCTACGACGCCACAACCACACATTATCATCTTTGCTCAACAAACAATCAACATACTCGGATGAGGAGTTTTCAAGATCAACCATGTAAATATTGTCAACTCTAAAACCACGTAGAATAATCTTGAAATCACTACGTCTAAACACTAGACACTCATCTGAATCAAACAACGCAAGATTTCCCTTGTCACATAATTGACTTATGCTCAAGAGATTATGCTTTAAACCTTTGACAAGTAATATATGCTTTATAGAGGATTTTTCATTCTTACCGACCGATCCGATGCCAATAATTTGTCCTTTATTGTTGTCACCGAATACAACACTTCCTCCTTCTTTGTGCTCTAGTTGAAGGAATTTGGATTCGTCTCCTGTCATGTGTCTGGAGCATCCACTGTCAAGGTACCATAGTACACTTGATCCCTTCAAGCACACCTACAAGGCAAATTAATATTCTTTAGGTACCCATACCATTTTGGGTCCTTGGGGGTTAGGCAAATAACGACCATAATAATATGAAGAATCTCTATGCTTTGTAAAACACATAGGTGCAATATGACCTATACGATTGCAGTAATGACATACTACGTTCGGGTTGTGTTGATGCCTAGGTTGAGCCAACAAAGTTCTAGGCGAATGAAAATGATTAACACTAGATATATTGTTCCCATTTCTAGTATAATATCTAGATGGTCTAAAGTCATTAGTGCTAGACTTGTTGAAGGACCTAGTGTCATGTCTAGGTGGTCTAAGCTCGTTCCTAGAGTTATTTCTTGGTTGCCGAAAATTACTATTTGTAGGCTTGTTTGCAAGAATCCTAGATTTGGATCTAGGTTGTCTAAAGATATTAGTTCTACCCTTATTTTCATACATTCTAGCATAATGTCTAGGTGGTGTAGTGGAGTTTTTGTTTTTATGCCGTTGATTTTTCTTAGGCGATTCTTTTTCACCAACTTTAAGAACTTCTTTACTACGAGTTTCTAAAGTTTTCCTAAGTTCTGTGTTTTCTAGTTTTAAGGACTCACAAGTAGTACAAGTAAAACAATTATCAACACAAGAGGCTTCATGCATGGTCTTGATGACTTGTCTAAGTTCTATACTATCATTTAACAAAAATTGATTTTCATTTGCAAGATTCTCGTTATCACGAGACAGATTTTCAACCCCTTTTTGAGCTAAAGAAAGACGTTCTTCGAAGTCCTTGTCTTTTAAAAAGAGTTGTTTTTGAAAATCCTCTCCTTGTAGAGAAAGAGTCCTTTGTAAATCTTTAATAGTCTTAGAAGCATTTACCAACTCATCATGCAGTTTGTTATAAGCAATTTGTATATCGTTAGATGTACTTACCTCGTCTTTTTCGTCTGCCATGAGGCACTGACCAGTTGATTCATCGTTTGTGCTGACCGCTTTTTGAGGCGTGTTTTCGTGCAATTCCTCAAGTTTGTCCCACATTTCCTTAGCAGTTTTATAGTGGGAGATTTTTCGCCAAAGTTCCTGATTCAAGGCGTTATGAAATATATTCATAGCTTTAGTGTTGTATTCACTTACCTTATCTTTCCCGACTTTTGTCGTCAGTTGATCACTGTGTTTAATAGCTTGCCATAGATACAAATCGTTTGCCATTGTAAAAACTTGCATTCGATATTTCCAGACTGAGTAGTCGTTTTCGTCTAATATTGGAGGTGACATGCTGCATTCTCCTTCACCTATTCCTGCAAAGAAATTTAGAGTAGAAGCCATGGATGGTTCTCTCAAACGGTTAGGTTTTTCAGAGAGTATGGCTCTGATACCAATTGTTGGAAATAACGCTTTACGCTAGAGGGGGGGGTGAATAGCGTTTTAAAAATATTAAGCGTTTTAGTGCGGAATTTAAAAACTTTGCAGAAATTAAAACAAGTGCAGTAAAATAAACTTACACAATGATGTATCCTGGTTGGCCACAAACGTGGTTAGTCCAGTCCCCGAGAGACTCTCTCGAGATTTCCACTAAACTTGTCAAGCTTACGGGTGCTTAACAAACCGTTACAGCTGAGGACACAAGCCTCACCTAGGTGCTCGGGGATCACAATCCCAAAGACTTCAATTGCTCGGGGATACCAATCCCAAAGACTTCAATTGCTCGGGGATAACAATCCCAAAGACTTCAATTGCTCGGGGATAACAATCCCAAAGACTTCAACTGCTCAGGGATAACAATCCCAAAGACTTCAACTGCTCGGGGATAACAATCCCAAAGACTTCAACTGAGGAATCACAAGTTCCTCAACAAACGAGAATCGCAATTCTCTTACAAACACAAAACAAACTCACTTTACAAAGTACTCCTCAATGAGTAGATATGAGTAGAAATAGTACGCTCAAGATCACAACAACTTAGCTCAATAGAATGGCTCTTCAAAAAGCTTTATGGATGAATGAAAATGATGATCAATGTAAGAAAGCTTTTAGCAATGAAAATACTTAAATTGTATATGTTGTTGTTGTGAAAACACTGAGTTAAGCCTGTATTTATAGGTGAAAAACTCAGTCTTACCGTTGTCTAATTGCCAATTAAGGATTGCTGAAATTACTCAGTGACAATCGATTGTCAAGACTAAACAATCGATTGTTTGCCTATCAGATCAAAAATTCAATCCCAGATTTTACGTCAACAATCGATTACTTCAAATCAATAATCGATTATTTATAACGTTAAAAAATCCTTTCCAATTTTTGGCATAAAACATCGATTATCAGGAAATCAACAATCGATTATTTTAACAACGTTCAGAAAATCTTTTCCAGATTTTACGCAAAACATCGATTGTTAAATATCAACAATCGATTACCTGAAGGTAATTTGAAAATGTATGACAACGGTTAGTTCCAACAATCGATTATCAAATAGAACAATCGATTATAAATTAATTTCAAAACTTACTGTCTCATATATAATCGATTATCAAAAGCCATAATCGATTATTAATTAATTTCAAAACTTTCTGTCTCATATATAATCGATTATCAAAAGCCATAATTGATTATTAATTAATTTCAAAACTTTCTGTCTCATATATAATCGATTATCAAAAGCCACAATCGATTATTAATTTATTTAAAAACACTGGGAGACATTTTTCTCATTCTAATCGATTACCATTAGTTCATAATCGATTTTTCTGAGTTTTGAAAACTTTGCCTCAGTTAACAATCGATTTATCAAAAGTACACAATCGATTGTTATGCAGTTTGCAAAAACCTGATGTTAACTGACTTACTCACAATCGATTATCATTAATTCACAATCGATTGTCATGCAGTCTTGGCTTAGAGATACTCGATTATCATAAGTACATAATCGATTATCTTAGCCCAGATTTTTGAGGCATGTTTGAAAAACATTTTAACAAATATAAATATGCATAGTTTAAAATCATTTGACACTTAAGTTAGATATGCATGATTTTGGAAAAATAATTTTAGTAGAGAAGCCATGTTATGAGCCAAGATTGAGGAATCAAGATCACAATTAATATTGACTCAATTATAACATTTCTAAACTTTGTCTTGAGCTTCTTGTAATGCATCCATTTTGTGCTTGTCCTTGAGCACTGCTATATATCGCTTATTGCTTTGTTTGACATTCATCAAAACCTACAAAAGAACACACGTTTAGTATATTGCATTTGAAACGTGTTTCCAACAGTAGCATGATGATAAGAGAGATGAAGTTCTTCAGTTAAATCAAACAGGATTAAAATTAGGCAATAAAAGTAAATCATGAAGCAAATAATTTCAACTAAGCATGTAGAGACGAAACTATTAAGAGAAACCCAGTCATATCAAGAATAACTCCATACACAACTAATATAAGAACCCTAAAAGGCCAACTATTCACAATTAAATCTAGGTACATACTTGTCACCTTGCGTACATGGACTACAATCAACAGAGAAGACTCAATCCTAAGGGAAGTCTGCCACACAAGGTTAGGCAATATACTTACCTCAAGGCGATAAACTAATACTCTAAAATGTATTTCTCGGGTGAAAAACCTCCGGACGGCTCAAATCTAACCAAATTCACTTTAAAGTACAAATAAAATACATAAGAGACTATTTCAGATCATGAAGTTTCAATCTTGATCAAATTCTAAAAATCGGTCCAAAAGTCGACCCCCGGTCCCGCACCTCAAAAACAAAAAAATTTTACAAAAACTTAATGTCCATTCCAATACCAGGTCAACCATACAAATTTTATCAAATTCCAATACCATTTGGTCCCTCAAATCATGATTTTTCATTCTAGAATTTTCTTCAAAAAACCAACTCATTCCTCTACCCCAAACACAATTTAAATGATAAAATGAAGATAAATTCATGAAATATATTTAATTATAGTTTAATAACACTCACCTAATCAAATTACATAAAAACCCTACCAAAAATCGCCAAGAACCGAGCTCTAGAAGTCAAAATATTATGAAAATGGTGAAACCCTCGATTTTGGAATATATTCAGTTTGCCCAGATTTTTGTGCATCACGAACACGAAGAGAGGACCACGTTTGTCAAGACGAAAAGTTAAGGCTTCCAGGTTGCTCATCGCGAACGCGATGATGAGCTCGCGGACGCTGAGAAGAAGAGTAGGGACCTACGCGAACGCGGAGAAGGAAAACTGCGGGGCTTCGCGGATGCGAAGGGAGGGACGCAAACACGAAGGAGGATTTCGAGATGCTCAGTAACAAGGCATCGCGAACGCGAGAGGCTATTCACGATCGCGAAGAAAGATACCAGAAGCGGCAAAATAGCAGTTCCAAAAATGGGAAAAATACATGTAGCCCTCCCGGAATACACCTGAGGCCCTGGGGACCCCGTCTAAACTCAAAAATAATCCATATAACCTAACACGGACTCACTCGGGGTCTCAAATCACATCAAACAACGGCAAAATGATGAATCACACCATGAATCGAACTATGAACTTCCAAATCTTCCAAATTTGAAAACTTGTGCCGAAACCGATCAAATCAACCCGGAATGACCCCAAATTTTACAGACAAGTCCAATATGACATGACGGAGCTGCTCCAACTCTTGGAATTGCATTCCAACCCCGATATCACAAAATTCAACTATGGTGAAACTTCTCCATTTCCAAACTTCAACATTTCCAACTTTCGGCGAGATGCCTTAATTTACCCTACGGGCCTCCAAATCTGAATCGGACACGCGCCTAAGTCCAAAATTACCATACGAAGTTGTTGGAATTATCGAATTTTCATTTTAGGGTCGTTTACTCAAAAGTTCAATTCCGTCAAATTCTCACCGTTCAAACTTCCAAAACTTCATTCCTTCTTCCAATTTGACTCTGAATCATCCATTAACTGAATTCAATCATGCACACAAGTCGATGTTTATTTTGCTAAGTATTCGAGACCTTATGCTACTAAACAGAGATTGAATTTTTAATACGACCGGCCGGATCGTTAAAGGTTACTTAATTAGTTTTTGCATAGATCTACTTTTGAGAGTATATCCGGAGAAAGAAAAAAACCTTTTCAGGATGAGACTACGAACCCTAATGGAGCCAATGAGAAAGCAGTTGCAGGCCAGTGTAGGCTTGCTCCACACAGGTTACATCTGGGCCTTATATTGATATTCTTTCCAATTTATTTTTCAATTTCTACGGTCCGGGGTACCGCGCAATCCGTTTAGATCTATTTCAGTTGCCAATGAAATGGAATACGGGGAATGGATGAAAATTTATATTTTTTGTTTCAACAAAAAAAATTTAAAAAACTTCATTTTTCTAAATTTATAGACGTCTTTTAGGGTCGCGCGAAGCGCGGACTATTTCACTAGTTAGAAATATTTTTTTTCCACAAGTTGTCGGTACACCTACCAAACTAGGGTTTTGGAACATTATCGAATAAGAACTATCACTAAGAATTTTTTCCCACAATATGATATTCCCTACGTTCACTTTATTTGGCATGTATACTAAAATAGATTTTTATTTTTACTTGTCATTTTACGCATATTAAGAGAAAATAATTTTTTTTCTGTTACACCCACAGTATTTGTTACTCATTTTAAATTATTTTTTGAAATTCAATCAAATATGCATCAATTATATGGATATCATGGTAAATTATGCACCTTATTTATTATTTCTTAAGAGGCGTAAAAAATCAAAACGTGCCAAGTAAAAATGAAAACAAGGAGTATAAGTTTAATGTGAGGTTTTTATTTTCACTTAGGAAAAAGGTATCTTTTCAAATTTCAAGTGCAAGATCCAATACGTATTATTGAACTCCCCAAGTTTACTTCCTGAATGCGAGAGTTCCATAATTTTAGAGTGGTCATGCCCCCCATTTTTTCGGCACTCACTGTCTTTTTTCTGTATGAATTTTTTTAACTAGTCCAGCTGAAAAGGTCCAAAAAGATAAAGGAATAGATTAATAAAATAAATGTTTGACCGATGAAGAAAACTAGAGGAAAATTTTGAAGCTGTGATGGTTTTATCACATAGCTAGTTACTGTTATTGGCTAACAATGAGTAGCTAAATGGACAAGAATCAACATTTCCCATTGGTGCACAACTAAAAAGTCTTAACAATTTAAACTGTTAATTTAATAACTTACTGTCCTCTCTTGTTTAGACCATCCAGTAAAATTCTAGTTATGTCCTTTATTTTTCAACTCCCAATTAATTACTCTTCCATTTTCATGCTTTAGGTTTGGAATACATAAATGTGAAAACAAACTTCTTTTCATTGGTGCCTGAGACGCAAGAGGGAACTTAAGAATACATGTTAGCTGGCTTTAATTTTGTCAGATATACTCAAACCAAAAGAGAAAGGGAATCTCTCTTCCTACTCCAATTTATTGTTTTTATTTTGTTTTTTTTCTATAGGAGTGGAGTCTTGGCATAACTGATAAAGTTGCAATTATGTGATCAAGAGAACATAAATTCGAGCCGTGAAAATGGTCTTTTGCAGAAATACAGGGTAAGAATACTGCGTATAGACCATTCTGATCCGGCCTTCCTCCGGACCTCTTACTAGCGGGAGCTTAGTGCACTAGACTGCCTTTTTTAATTCTTCTTCCTTAGAGCAAGCTTATATGGATATTGTAATTTTCTTATCTCAAATTTTAATTGCACGTGTGATGTCTTATAAGGGGAGGAGGTTCAGTATAACCTATATGAGTTCAGTCGAACCCAACAATTTCGAGCTCAATAACTTAAATAGTAAGTGAATTTAGTATTGTTCTGAATCTATAAAGTTCGGATCTTGAATCCACATGTCTCTTATATATATTGAGTTTGGTTAATCCTTTGAATATATTTAGGATAACTACTGATTTACGCCATAAAATGTCCTAAAATGTACTTGTACAGTAAAAAGTAAGAGCTTCAAACACTTGAGGTAAAAAGAAGGTGCTGTCTGCTGTTCGAGGGTAGGGGGTAGGGGGAGAAAACTCCATTCAGTTTAGAACATCTTAATGTTTGATTATTCTAACTCCTCTATATTCTTAGAAGTGATGTCATTCTTTTTGTAATTAAGAATTTTCAAAACCAAATAGAAAACAGAAAAAAATAATTGAAAATAACACGTCAGATTAATTAGGCAAAAGATTCCTTTTCGTTCTTGGCATTGAGTATTCATTTTTTGTTATTCTTTTAAGGGTTTATTAGGACAAGTTGCATCTACTACTACAACTTTGAAACCCTTCTAGTAGAGTGTGTATATATAAATCCAACTCCCTTCCTTGATACTTCGAGAAGTAGTAACAAGCAACAAAATTTTCTTAAAACTTTAGACAAAATCTCCAATTATATTCCCTCTAAAAATGGAGTGTGAAAATTTACAGTCAACTTACATTAATCCATTTCTTGAATATAGCAACTTAGAAACCACATTTTCTTGGAAAAATTCTTGTATTAACCCTAATTGTTCAATCCAAGATTTTGTGACTGTTGTTAACGATGTTGACATACAAGACTATTTCCTAAATGACTTCGATTTCATCGATCGAGATGTCGACTTTCCTGTCCAAAAATTTCCATTATTTTCAAGCCAAGTACAAGTCCAAGAAGTCTTGAACGAGGGTCAAAAATTACGTGCCTACAGTCCCGAACTCAAACTTGTTCAAGATCAGCTCATGGAAGAAACAAGTATCACTGATCTTCTTTTAATGGGAGCTGAAGCTATTGAAGCTGGAAATCTTGATCTTGCTTCTGTAGTTGTCTTGAGGCTAAATACAATCCTTTCTGATCAAGAAAATAGAGAAAATTCCCCTATTGATAGATTGGCTTTGTATTTTACACAAGGCATGCTTTACAGGAGCTTGAGTAATTCATCACATGAATTGTTGAACCAAAATCAATATCAACCCGAGTCATCCTCTTCTTTAACCGCGTTCCAAATGCTTCAAGAAATCTCACCTTATGTGAAATTTGCTCATTTCACTGCGAATCAAGCAATTCTTGAAGCCACAAAAGGGAGCCAAGGAATTCATATATTGGATTTTGACATTATGGAAGGTATTCAATGGCCTCCATTGATGGTTGATTTGGTTGAAAGAGGGAATACAAATTCCTCCCTAAGGATCACTGTTGTTGTTGTTGATAAGAACAACTCGTTCCATGTAGAAAAAACAGGCAAGAGACTTGAAGAATTTGCTAATTCTATCAATCTACCATTCATGTTTGATCAAGTTTTCTTGACTAAAAAAGAAGACTTACAAAATATTCAAGGGGTAGAGAGTCATAACAACTTAATAGCTAATGTTATGATTCACCAACTTCACATACCACAAAGGGGAAGTTCATTAGTCAAGATTTTCTTCAATGGATTGAGAAGATTATCTCCTAAAATTGTGGTCTTAGTAGAGGAAGAACTCTTCAACTTAACTAAAATCCAATCCATGTCTTTTGTTGAGTTTTTTTGTGAGGCTTTACATCATTATACCACAATATCTGATTCAATTCTTGGAGGGTTTGGTGGAGGATACAAATTAGCATTAAGGGTTATTGAGAAGGAGTTTTTGGGAATTAGAATCTTAGATTGTGTAAGACAATTCCCATGTGACAAATTAGAAAGGGAAAAATGGAGTGAAGGGCTTTACTCTTTAAAAGGTTTTAGACAAATTCCAATGAGTTCAAGTAATGTGAGACAAGCTAAACATTTGGTAAGTTTGTTTAGTGGAGGGTATTGGGTGCAAAATGAGCATTGCAAATTGGCTTTGTGCTGGAAATCAAGACCTTTGACAATTGCCTCCATTTGGGTTCCTACATCATCAAGTTCTAGTCCTTCAAGTTCAATTTCTTTTTAACTTTTTTTTTCTTATAAATATTGGAACTTTATTTAAATTTCGTGGGAATTGAGTTTGATTAGGGGCATTAGATTATTTTACAATGTAGATATAATGAAGTAGTCTTGGAAGATTGAATTAATGAGATTGTATTTCTTGATTATCATTCTAAGTGGGCTGTCCTTGCAACTTATGGCCAACACAAGAACTACGTAACTATTAATACGACAAAATGGCATGACATAGCCATTTTTACGAGTGGTAATTGAAAAATATCTAGTATTTTCAAAGCTGTTGAAAAATAATCATTATTTAAGGGGGTGATAAAATTTGGACAACAGTATTCTAGCGAAACACGAAAAATTTCAGTATAATATGTTGGATTATGTAACTCCTGCACACCTATAAATTTCTAGCATATTATGTTGGAACTCCGGCACATTATGTTGGAATCTCATATGTAAACAATTTGAACTTCAGCACATTTTGCTGAAATTTTTCGGATTCTTCAGAATATTTTCTTCATGTTTTATTTTCACATAAAAAGTTGCTAGATTTCAATTACTTTTAAAATTATGACTAATTTTTAATTAACAGTTGTAAATCGAGATATTTCTAATCCACCTTACAAATGATCTTTAACATTCATGAGGTGTATTTTAGGATCTGGCTCTTCATTACACCTTCTCTTCATTTCCTAAGTACATGTTTGAATGAGTGACATATTTCATTTACAATTTAAGGTCTAAATTGAAATCAACAAGCATCTTAACTAATAGAATTTAAATCACATATAATGTTTATATCAAATTAATAAATACATATCATATGTTTGTATATATATTTCTAGCACTTAACCAAGATTAGGTAATATGCATCCTCATCTTATTAAAATAGTTGCAGAAGTTAAAAAATAAATAAAAAGAAGGCATTGATGTCTTGGAACTGATCCTACGTGTGCACTATGTGAAGAAGAAGATGAGAGCCACCAACATTTATTGTTCAAGTGTAGATCATGTACAAAGGTGTGGCTATAATATATCCTGAAGTGACTTGGCATCAACAGAATTCCTATGGAATGAAGGGAAGAAGTTAATTGGGCTAGCAACAACAATAACAACCCAGTATAATCCCACATAGTGGGGTCTGAGGAGGGTACTATGTACGTAGACCTTACCTCTACTCTGGGCTAGAGAGGCTGTTTCCAAATAGATCCCCGGCATCCTTCCCTCCAAGAACTTCCCGCCTTGTTCTTGGGGAGATTCGAACTCACAACCTCTCAGTTGGAAGTGGGAGTTGCTTACCATCAGATCAACCCCTCTTGTCTGGGCTAACATGCAAGCTAATGGAAAGAACTCGCTAGCAGAAATCTATAAAATTATCAACAATATTAATGGCAAGAGAGGAATTCAACAAAAGAAAAGGACACCAGAAGAAATAGTAAGAACAATTATGCAAGAAGAACACTGTAGAGGTAGAATTAAGTCAAAGTTGGGAACTCACCTACGCAAGTTAAACTTCTATCCGAGTCTGTAATGTGAGTAAGGAAATAGGCTGAATACTTGTTAATACTAGAGTTAGGATCTATGTCAATTCAAGGTGTTTTTGACATACTTGTGAATTCTTCTTTCCCTGGTAATAAAACTTCATAATTACCACCAAAAAAAAGTTAATTATAGTAAGTTAATATGATTTGGTATATATATCAGGATAGATTTTATAAAAACACTCACCAACTTTGGTTATGAAAATCTCCATCTTCCCCAAATTTTAGTAAGAAGACTCATCTTCCTTCCTTATTTGCATGGATGAACTCATTTAGGCATCAATTCTAATTTCTAACAAAGATTTTCAAGTAAGATTGGTTTTAACAAAAATCAAGTTAGAAGGGAAGAGGTGGGATCGTTGATAGCCTTTTTTATTTTTTTATTTTTTGGCAGAAACAAGAACACATGATTATCACGTCATATTTGAGAAAAGACACATTTGAAAAGAAAAAATAGTTCACACTACAAATATTACTACCCGATTATAATATAGCATACACGTTTTTTTTTTTACTTTTCCTTGTTTTCTACAGTATAAGGTATGAAAATTGTAAATATATCATGTATCATATCATTTGGTATTACCAAATAAAATAAAATAAAAAGAAACAAAAAACTTGATAAACAAATGGGCTAGAATTGATGGGTTAAGTTTATTTGGGCTGGGCTACTAGTAAAAAACCCATGTTCTATCTTTTTGGGGTTTTGATACAGTTACCCATTAAAATAAACTATTTACTCTTATCTACTCATTTATTTTTCTACCCATAAATTAATTATATTTTCTACCCATAATAATTTTTATAGGAAATTTTTTCTTTATTCTCCAATTCTTTCTTTATTTATATGCTTCTTTTTTCTTTTTTTATTTTCTCCTTTTCTTTTTCTCGTTTTCTTCTTATTTTTTCTTTTTTCCTTTTCTAATTTCATTTAACTACTTTTTTTAACTTTTTTCTCTTCATAATCTAATTTTAGTTATCGTTTTCACTATTTTTTTATTATTCTGTTTTAGAAGAAAAAGTAAATGACATAGTAAATATTTGTTCACCTTTTTTTAATATAACTAGCACAATATACCTTCTATTTTTCCATACAATATACCTTCTATTTTTTTTTTCTTTCTCATTTGTTAAATTCAATTATTAAACTAAAATATATTAGTTTTCACTTGATCTAATTCACTAAATATCACATTGATTGATGCTGAGCACTATAAATTACATAATCAGATTTTAAGAATCAACATGTGATTGCCATGCAAACTTTGATCTACTTCCATATAAATATCAGTACACACTCTACCATTAGTAGTAATACAACCAGTTATAAAGCAAGAAAATATAATCTACGGCAACCAAATCTCCATATATACTAGTTAGAATAAAAATGATAATAAAATATTAAAAAATGCAACAAAAGTATAAGTCGCAAAAAAGACTTCTTGTACCATCTGATACCAATATGGTATATATGTATACCAACAGAGCATGTGATTCCTCTAGAATAGTGTTACAACTATCTACGACTATACTACTATACTAAAACATTAAAGGACGCAATAAAAGTATGAGAAAATTACATGCTCGTATTGCAAGCTAAATATTCGCAAAACAACTTGCTCATTTTGTATACTAAAAGGGTATATAATTGTATGGGGTTGTTCCAACAATTGCTTATGACTATAAAAACTATTACATAATACACATAATTTATGTCCATCGGCACAGAAAAATTTCAGCATTGCAACTCATGTTCATATAAATAATATCATAATAGAATTCACTTAAGATGCAAATAAAACAACCAAAACAATGTTCAACTACCATATGATACCAATATGAAATATAACTATACCAACATGGTATACGATTTTACTAGTTAATTTTCGCCAACTATATGACTATACTACTATTACATAACACACATGCATAAAGAGAAAAATAAAAACATAGTGTACCACATATTACTATAATAATGTATTTCAAGATATTGTACTATATTACTATTATTAAAATAAAATTAAATATTTTACCAATTAAATATAGTCAATACAACCAAAAAATGGTTCAACTAGCATATGATATCAATATAGTATATAGTTATACTAATAGGGTATATAGGTAGAATGAATTATACACTAAAATGGTATATTTGTATACTATTTGAGTATACAATATTAATTCGTCTTCTTCTCTGGTTCAACTATATTTCAACCCAAATTTTTAAAATCTAATACAAAATCTCTACCAAATTGACTAAACTTTAGCGACAACCTCTAATCAACTTTCCAAACAAACTCATATAGGATCATATCAAAATAATTAAAAACTCAAACAAATCAAGTTATGAGTTTTAAGATGTCCTTCAATGATGGATTTAAATTTTGTACAATAAATCTCCAAAAACCAGCATCAAAGGTACAATCTACACATCAAAGAACAATAACTAACAAATCTACACAACTCTAGAGGAAAAATGGCTACCACAGAAGGATTTCATCAACAGTGAGTACATGGGCTCATTAGGGAAAAAAGGAAGATTGTTGTTTTTTGGAGAGATGTTTGAAGCTCTAAAGAATTTTCCAAGACTAGTGTGGATTCTTCTAATGGTCACAGTTGTGAGCCGGATTGCTTGGTTTCCATTCACCTAATGGTCACAGGTTTCTGTACAATAAAACTTGAATTCTTGAAAATAAAATCTGTCATAAAATTTCAAGAAAAGAGCATTTTTCTAATGCATAAACTGGACGATAGAAGAAAGAAAGATGATTGGCAAGAAAAAAATCAGGTAAATAGTTTGGGCTTCATGGGTAAGAGTAGTAAATAGTTTTGTCCTGAGCATTAAAGGGTAAATTATTTAGGATTAATGGGCATAAAGTGAGATTTTCTCTAACCTTTTGTTATATACATAACTTTTATATAACTTTTTGTTAGTAGAGTTTCTCTCTCCTTCTTCAAGTTTTTAAGCGTTAAAATGGAATCACCCCAAATCAAACAACCCCTCCCCCCCGGAACCAACGGATAAGACAATCCAAATGGAGGTTGAAACACCAAGCCAAAGCTATAAGGAAACACTCTTAGATAAACATAGTTACAAGCAGGGAAGCTACTACGAGATAGAAAACCAATCTGTTCCGGAAGGGCTCAAAGATAAACACATTGAAGGAGCAATTCCCCTAACATGGGAGGATAAAGAAAGGCTTTACAAACTATGGAAATTCTCAGTTATCATCAAAGTATTCAAAAGGAAAGTGCCTCGCCACATACCACGCTCCAAATTAATTTAACTATGGAAGCCAGTCGAACAGTTAATCTTGATTGACCTTGGTTGGGACATCTTCATAGTTAAATTCAATCCGGAGGATAGTATGGTGAAGGCACTCCACCAAGGACCATGGTTCAAATCAGGGAACTTTCTCTCAGTCAGGAAATCGGAACCAAAATTTGTTCCTCAAGAGGCAACTCTCACCTCTACTGCCATCTGGATAAGACTTCAACAACTCCCTACAGAGTTCTACGACAAGACAATACTGGAAAAGGTTGGAAGGAAGCTGGGCAAACTCCTAAAAATTTACCAATGCACATCCTACACCCTGAGAGGAAGGTATGCGCGTATTTGCATCCAAGTCCCACTAGAATCCCCAGTGGAAACCTCAGTAATCATTGGCGATCACAAACAAGACATCATCTACAAGGGGGAGGGAACACTATGTACAAGCTGTAGAAGAATAGGGCACACAACTCTAGCATGTCCCTTCAAACAATCCCAACATCAGCCTCAGGCGCCAGAGACCTCGCAGAACCACAGCCAGAGAAATGCTACACCAGAGGAAGGCCAATGGAAAACAGTTATGTTCCAAAGGAGACGAAGTCAGGGGCCACCAAAATCCTATCAAAGCAAGGATGATCATCTCAAGAGAAATCAGGACAACAATACCTCAGTGACAAATCAGGTAAACAACCATGAGGAACGGCCAGGTAATTCCACAACCCCCACCTTGTTTAAATTTAATGGACAGATCCATAATGAAAAAAATCAAACAAGAAACTTGAGTCAAAACCCGGGCCCAAGCTCAAAAGAAAGGGGTGGGCAAGTTGGACAAGGCACGTGAATAGCCCAGGCCCCCACGACACCCAAAATACCGGGTCCAAAAGAAAAGTGGGCCTCAATAAAGATGACCCCACAAGCTATTCCAACCATCCCCATACAAGAATGGGGACAAACCCAACTCAGGAAACCCCAATCATTACCTCTAACTCTGTGCCTAATGGGGCCTTCGGCATGCCATAGAACGTGGCAGGAAAATTAGGCCCCAAACCCAATGTCTCTGTTACCCCATCTACTGTCAACTACTCTAATGGAGAGAACACAAACGGCAGCAATGGCAATCGAGTGCCCTGCCTGCAAATCAACCCCCTCAATCTTGACAAGACCCCTAAGGTTGCCAATGTTACATCCGCCATTAATGACCGGCAAAAATCCCTAATCCCATCACAAACCCCCCCCCCCCCCCCCCCGTCCACTTCCAAGATGTGACAATGGAGGGGTTTATGATGGGAAACCAATCATCCACGCTCATTCCAAACACTACCTTTTCTAGCAAATAAAAAACCCAAAAATGGAAAAAGATCAGACAACAACAATTGTTACCACTTTTCCTCTACCATCGGACCACCAACCGGCCTCCTAGCTGGAGGTGGCTCTGCAGGGGCTGGGAATCTCCTACGATTTCATCATCGATTAAAAGAAGATCACACTGATAGTTTAGAATCAGACGCACCTTGCACGGGTAACAGTGGAGGCATTGAACAAAGCCTTAGCGGCCTTTGGGCCACTCCTCTGGCAATCGATGCCAAGAAGCGGAAGTGCGAACCCAATAATGGACCCCCAAGCCCTAAACACTCATCTCCTTCAATGCTACCAAACCCTACCCTTCTTCCCAGACCTGTCAAAGGAGGACCCGGCAGCGGAGCCCTCTTTCATACTACTACAACAAACAGCTCCAACCAAACCCCAGAATCCACCTTTGAAACACATTCACCAAGAGATCTCCACAGCCCTGGAGATCCTCAAAGGGATCAATACAATGGAAGAGCTAGAGAAGAGCTTCACAGTCACAGCCACACATTCACTACTCTTGGACTCAATGAGGTCGATCGAGCTCAGCAACCAGGTGATCGAGATATTAGTTGTGCTATGTCCAAGGGCGATGCCCAAATGTGGACTGAGCCTGGCCCTAGCCCACACCTAAGGTCTGCCCAATCAGATCCTGAACTTAACTCCATTCCTAAACCTAAATAGGAAATCCCCCCCACCCCCACAAGTTCCCACAGTGCTGAACCCAGCGAGTCCAAAAGAGGCAGCTCCACCAGCACCAACACCCAACCCACTAATGAATTACATTATTTGGAATGTTAGAGGGGGTAATGGAGTGTAATTTCATAGGCACTGTAGGGAAATGGTCGGACTCCACAAACCTACGATACTCGTTCTCTTGGAAACGAAAATGGCCAATCACCAAACTATGGCCCAGAATCTGGGATCTGATATGATAATCCAGTCCCCAACAATTGGCTCATCAGGAGGCTTAGTTCCTATGTGGAAAGAAGACATGGTAACTGTGGACGAGGTGATTACCAACCCTCAAGGAATTCATGCCATAGTTGAGGTAAAACCTAATAACTCCCCATGGCTTTTTTCTGCTATTTATGCTAGCAACCAAATTGCAAATCGGAACCTACTTTGGGACAGTTGCAAGCCATATCTGCCACCTCAGGAGGACAACTTGTTCATTGGAGGTGACTTCAATGAAGTCATGAAAGCTAGGGATAAGTTTGGGGGAAACCCTATAAACTTAAACCGTAGCATTTTGTTTTGGAACTGTTTCAATAAATTCAACTTTATTGACCTTGGGTACAAGGGTAGTAAGTACACTTGGTCCACCAAAAGATACACAACGAGAAACACCTTAATCTTGGAAAGGATAGACAGGTGCTTTGCAAATGAAGGGTGGATAAAGCAACACCCTAAGGCTAGTGTAATGCACCTACCTAGGACCCACTCAGCCCATTGCTCACTGAAAATCCAACTGGAAAGGCTCCCAGCCTAAATCCACTCTTGGCCATTTAGGTTTGAAATCATGTGGGCTAGTCACCCAGACTTCCCAAATGTCATTGACAAGGCCTTCCATGGGAGGCCCAGTCTGCTCAACTCTATTGGCAATTTTAAATAAATGGCTACCATATGGAATAAGGAGGTCTTTACAAATATTTTCCACCAAAAAAGAGACTCCTTGCTAGAATTGATGGCATCCCAAGATCCACCAGCTACCAATTCAGTACCTATCTTCAAACTCTGGAAACCAATCTCAATAATGATCTGAATCTCATCCTTTAAAATGAGGAGGATTTCTGGAAGCTGAAATCCAGAATCAACTGGCTCCAAGTTTGGTGATGCCCACACCAAATTCTTCCATTCTTCCACCCTAATCAGGAGAAGAAAAAATAAAATCCTATCCTTTAAGGAAGAAAATGGCAACTGGATCACTAATCCCAAGGAGATTAGTGTAGCAGTCACTGACTTCTTCTCTAACCTCTACACCACTTCAATGGACCAAGCTCCTTGGAGAAGATCAACTCCCCACACCACGGCCCCCATCCTCCTCCAAAGCCAAAAAGCAATCATGGACAGACCCCCCCCCCCCATCTACAGGGAGAAAATCAAAAGAGTTGTCTTCTCAAATAAACCATTCAAGGCCCCAGGCCCAGATGACTTGCACCCATTCTTCTTCCAAAGGTACTGGGATCTGGTTGGTGAAACTGTCACTCAATTCTGCCTGAACTGTTTCCACACATCCACAATGGATAACACCGTGAACCAAACCTTGGTTTGCCTGATCCCAAAAGTTCCTCAAGCAACAATGCTGAAAAACTTCAGACCAATTGGCTTTTATAATACCATTTACAAGTCTATCACAAAGATTATTGTCAGCAGAATTAAACTCTTTCTCAATCATATCATAGGACCCAATCAAGCTAGTTTCCTAAGTAATAGAAGGGCCTGTGATAATGCTGTCATAGTCCATGAGTACATTAATCACTTTAGGAAGATGAAGGGTAGAATGGAAAATATGATTCTGAAAATTGATCTGGGAAAGGCCTTTGATAGATTGGAATGGTCCTTCAGCAAGGACAATCTCCAATCTTTCAACTTTCCAAAAAAGCTGTCCAACCTCATCATGTCCTATGTAAGATCCTCCTCCATTTCCATTCTGCTTAATGGAGGAAAAACTGAGCCCTTTAACCCCTCAATTGGTATCAGACAAGGAGACCCTTTGTCTCCATACCTCTTCATACTCTGTATGGAGAGGCTCTCTAGATCCATTAACCAAGCGGTCAACCAAAACCATTGGAATCCAATCAATATAAGCTGGTCAGGACCAAAAATTTCTCATCTATTCTTTGGGGATGACCTTACCCTATTTGCTCAAGCCAACATCAAAAACTGCAATGCTATTATGGCAATTCTAGAAGAGTTTAACTCAAAGTCAAGGCACAAAATCAACTTGTCCAAATCAAGGATTATCTTCTCCTCCAATACAAGCCCAACTTCAGCCCAACATATTTCCTCCACCATAACCATTAAACAATCCACCACCTTTGGGAAATACCTAGTCTTTCCTATTTTCCACAGAAAGAAAACTACAGCAGACTTCCAATTTGTCCTAGACAGCATGAACTCCAAGATGGCAGGATGGAAATCCAAATGCCTCAACATGGCAGGGAGAACTGTCCTTGCAAAATCAACCCTAAACAGCATCCCTAGTCATGTAATGCAGTACATCACCCTACCCACTAAGATCACTAAACAAATTAACAAGCTCCAGAGAAACTTCATCTGGGGCACCACCCTAAAGAAAAAAGAAGATCCACCTAGTAAAGTGGGATGTTGTAACCAAAACCAAAAAGGAAGGAGGGCTGGGCCTTCAAAAGGCAAGCTTGAAAAATCAAACATCTCTAGCCAATTTGGCTTGGAGATCCCAGAAGAACACAAACTCACTTTGGGCTAGAGTGTTGATACATAAACATTGCAACATATCAAGGCCAAGACAGAGCAGGTCCCAATACTCTCCCACTTGGAAAGGTATTCTGAAAGGCTGGGAAACCTACAACAAAGGAAGTAGGTGGGTTGTCCACAAAGGAGATAGGGTGAAATTCTTCACTGATAAATGGATACCAAACCAACCATCCCTAAGAGACCTCATTCGGGGGCCCATGAGCCAAATTAATTGACATCAAGGTGTCGTCAACCTCATTATGGGCTCATGGAACACATCCACCCTATTATTTGACCTCCCTCCACATATCCAAGACCTCCTGAGGTCTACTTTCATTCCCAGTACATCCATAAAGGAGGATAACCTTGTATGGGACAACACAGCCAATGGTCTATTCTCTACAGCCTCTGCTTACTCCATCCTCAACAAATCCAACCATAACCCCTCCTCTCTTGAGAGTGATCTCTTCAAGGAGTTAAGGAAGCTCCATATACCCAATAAAATAAAGAACTTGTTATGGCTCCTGCACCACAAAAGACTACCAACAAGGAGCTTTCTCCATGGAATTGGGATAGAGTGCCCATTGTTGTACCACACATGTGGAGCTGCAGAAAAAGACATTGATAATATATTCTCACAATGCCCCACCACCATCCAATTCTAGAATTCTGTCCAGGAAAAGGCCACAATGCCTCTGACAAAAAACTCTGCATTTCATACTATGTCATGGGCTTCAGCCATAGAAAGGGTAGAGACTTGAAATTCAATGAAAACCTCATTTGGTCAAATATCCTCCCCTTCTGCCTTTGGCACATATGGTTAAACAGAAATAGTAATGTTTTCAACAATAAAAAGGACACAATCAGTGCCACCAACACCATAATAAGGGCAACAGAGTACTATGTTTTGAAAGACAGCAAGCAGACTAAAGTCAAGCACCAACAAATTCTCAAATGATGGCCTCCACCAAGAGACTACTTCAAGCTCAACACAGATGGTGCCGCGAAAAATAATCCAGGACTTGGAGGCATAGGAGGAGTGTTCAGAAATCATAATGGGGAATGGATCCTGGGATACATGGAAAACATCCCCTCTACCACAAACATAGGGGTAGAACTCAGAGCCATTGTTAAAGGATTTCAACTGGCAGAGCAGGAAAACCTACTGCCATTGGAGGTTAACACTGATTCAGCTGAAACCATTAACATGCTAATAAATGGCAACCTAACTTTAGAACCTTTAATTTGTGAATGCAGGTTGTTGATCCAGAGGATGGGAAGAGTAGTGGTGAAGCATGCCTTCGGGGAGCAAAATAGGGTGGCTGATCTACTAGAAAAACAAGCAGCTGGAGAAGATTTTTTGTGTAAATCCTTACTACTAGCAGTTCCTCGGGTTTGCCAATGATGTATTTTGAGCAGACACCCTAGGAACTGAACTATCTAGATCTTTTTGGGTTGTAATCTAAACACTATCATCCAAAATATTGCATCACTAGGGGATCTAAAATATCCCACAAATGGTGACGACGGTCTATGGGTAGCTCCCTTTAGCTAACTTTATATATAACTCGTCCAGTTTACCAAAAAACAAACTTTTTGTTGTATATATAATCTAGTAAAAATATACAACTTACATACAATTTGTATTTAATTTACATATAATTTATTTATGTCTTTCTATTCGACTTTCAATCTGAAATTCCAGCCAAAACTAACTCTAATCTTCATCAAACTCCCTCAAAATTGAGATATAACACTATCAAAGAATTGCCCTTTTCCGACAGTCATTTCCGACTACGGAGAAGCAAATGCACTTCCGCATACATTTACAACTACTTTAGTCGAAAATTTACATTTATATTTTTATATTTTTAATGTTATTCGACTACGGTCGTCGTAAATTTTGACGGAAAATTTCACTCATGAAATTTTCCGACTGCTATGGTTCAAAAAAAATATATCAACAAAGATTTTGACCAAGTTCCCTACTATAGTGGTCGAAAATGGACAAAAAATTATAAGATATATTTAAAATTTTCGACTACGGTAGTCGAAAATTTCACTAAATTCTACATTTGATTTTAAGTCGAAAACTGACCGTTTCCAAGTAGTCGAAAAATGAACATCGGAAAAACACTCTAATTGTAGTAGTTGGAAGGTTCCAACTATAGTGGTCAGACAATTTGAATTGCCATAAGACCAGAAAATAATCAAACTTTCCGACTATGATAGCCAAAATATTAATCAAATATTTATTTGTTTATTCAAATATTTCAAGTTTTCAACTACAGTAGTTAGTAGAGAACGACCGAAACTTCAGAGTTTTATATGAAATAATAAGATAAAAAATAGGTATAAGATTTTCAGCGAGTAATTGATTTTCAATTCAATACTATATCGTATCTTCAATAAAAGAGATGGCCTCAAAATACACAACAAAAAGATTTAGTTTGCAGATGAATTAATTGACCCTTGATAGTAATATAGCTCTATAATTTGGATAGAAGACATTATTGAGAAAACGATGTATAGTAATATTTTTAGCTTTATCTCGTTCTTCCACTCGGGAATAATATTAGTGCAAATGGGTGAGAAACAAGCCAACCCGTCAAGATGCCGCCTATTACAGTGCTAGGCAAGTCGATTATACTGACATTTCTAATACTTAAGATCTTTGAGAATTACGAAAACAGTATAATTTAAGGAAAAATCTTTTTAAACGCAGAATAGGAAGTCATAACTCGATACAAAATCTCTCCCAAAATTGGGATATCAGTGAATACAAGCATCTACATAAAAATATAGTCTGGTACACCGTCTTGAAATAAAACTGAATACAATAAAATTAAAGATAAGGGAGGAGAGTCAAGGTCTGCCCAATCAGCTATCTCGATGATCTCTGAAGGTCTGGGCTCCGCAACTCAGCACTGTCGTGACCAAAAGCACATGGATCTGCACATAAGGTGCAGGGTGTAGCGTGAATACTATCACACCTTTTTTTTTGCGCGCCACGCGAGGGGGCAAAGGAGTTTTTTCATTTAAAGGACAATCGAACGGGATTTGTTTAATTATTTCAGAATCGTCACTTGGGAGATTTAGGGTGTCTCAAGTCACCGATTTTAATCCCGAATCAAGGAAAGGAATTGATTCTAAATTACAGTCTGCGTACCAGATATCCGGATAAGGAATTCTGTTAACCCGGGAGAAGGTGTTAGGCATTCCCTAATTCCGTGGTTCTAGCACGGTCACTCAACTCTTATATTCGGCTTATTTATCTTATTTTAACAATTATGTACTTAGTGGAAATTGTGACTTTTTACCGCTTTTATTATTATTGTCGTCATTTGTTAAGAATTACAACGTTGTGAAAACGTATCTCGAACCACGTCACAACCAGTGTTCACGTGGTCGTCGACACATTTTGACTCTGTTGAGATTTGGATTTGGGTCACATCAATGTACGCCCGAGTTTAAGAAGGTAAAATTAATTAAAGTGCATCCTAAAAAGACTAACGTATTGTTATTTTTGGGGAAAGGACACGAAAATTCACTAAGCGGCCAATCCCGAAGTCTATCCAATTATTATCTATTTATTGAGAGCCCCACGACCTGTGATTTATTTGGCGAGGCACGCCTCATTTCTTTTTAAAGGATCCACCTATAGTGACTATGTTTTTCTATTTCCATCCTTCTCTAAAAAGAAGGAAAGTTCCTAATTTATTTACCTGCTTACAAGTTATTATAGCTAAGTTTCAAACATAATTCATTATATTCAAAAATAACCTTATGTGCGGGCAGAGTAGTTTTCTATTTTTATGGGCCCTGATCCAACACGTATAGTGTGAAACTGGACCTGGGCCACCCTTAATCCTATATGGGCCTACTTAACTTATTTTTACACATGTTTGGCATTTATAATGGAACTGAAATATGCATTACTACTATCTAATTAAGCAAGATTCCTACCATTTTTAAAACGGGCCCTTTGGTTAATGAAGTAGCTATTGGGTATCTAACATGCTTTTTGTCAGAACAATAATGTACTAACAGAATATGGCTACTGTAACATCTGTGCCTTTCTAACTAAAAGCATACATAGGGAAGAAGTTTTACAACTAACTACTACAGACTAGTGTTCAATTATACAGCCAACACCTACGTGATTCTAGTGATTAAAACTAACTAATACATACACAATTGGAATTAAAAATATAACTATGATGAATTCAAAGCTTCAAAACTTCATTCTTTGTATTCATGCTTCGAGTTTTAGCTACAAGTGTACCGGTATAGCAATGTGTACATGTATTTGGAAAACAAATAAGGGAGGAAGATCAGTGGTGAATCAAGCAGTAGGACAGCAACAGTGGCAGTATCCCAACAACAGAATTCACACTCAATCAACCCATAATAGATTCAGCAGTCGATGGACAATGTTAAACCAAACGGAAACCAACAGATCAAATAAAAATAGCTTGAACCAAAACCCAAACGACCTTGAAATCAAAACCCAGAGACACTTCCTCAATCTCAACCAGTGTCACAATTTGAGAACCAACAAGTTATGGATGAACAACTATAAGAGTTCACAATTTGTTTTGATAGAACAGCGTTTTCTTTTCAATAGAACAGTAACCTTCCTAAAAAAACTTGAAGCAACTGAGACTCTTTTATTTTTCTTTTTAAGACTCTCCAAGATTGATTCTCATGAAAACTCTCGACTGAAAAGAAAAACTCTCCACCCTGATTAAAAAAACCTCTTAGTTCTGAATTTCTGATCTTTAAAAACTCAGTTCTAAGCTCTCTATTTCTAATCTCAAAATTCAGACCATATTTTTCACTCTCACTTCTCAATTTCTGATTCCAAAATTCAGTCTATATTTTTCACTCTCAGTTCTCAATTTTTTATTCAAAAATTCAATCTAATGTCCTATGTATTTATAGTAACTCCTAAACCTACCCTCTTTGAAACACTGCACTTATCCCACCAACCACCCTAAGAAAATCTACCTATTTTCAAACTAAATCCCACTAAAGGAATTCTTTTTCCTTATTTTCTTCCTTCAATTAAGGCATGATCTAAGGATTTATTATCTACTAGTATTAAGCTAATGTATAAGTTTTTTTTCTTATTGGTGCTTGACTAACAGACCAGTAATTTAGTCAAAGCTGACCATTTTTCATTCCAAAAATACCCCTGAAACCTTACTACAATTATTGTCCTGCCCTTAACAAATAATCAGCCTTAAACTAATTTACTCTAACTAAAATCTGAACAGAATTGAGCTTCTGATTATGCAGCTATAACCAATTCATTACCTAAATCACACAATGATTTAGATAACAAAACATAATGCTGAAATCATACAGGAACAGACAAAATCAGTGCTTCTGTAATTTTTTAAGCATCTTTCAATGACGACACTTATTTAATCGACCATATATGCCACAATGTGCGAAAATTATCGACAAACAATCAACAGAGAAAACAAATCTACATATGATTGAGCAGTATTTTATAGAAATAGTGGATTATAGTACAATACACTATTCGACGACATTAATCGACTCGATTACACACAATTGTTAATAATTGAATAGAATCAAGCAGGCATACAAGTAATTTTAATTGGCATTTGACAGAATTATGGGATTACAATGAAGCTCGACTAACCTATGACGTTAATTAACTCGAATATGCAACTTAATACAACTAAAATAACAACAAACAGAAAAATGATTGACCAAATAAAAGGTCTGATGAAGAAGAAGCAGAACAGTTGTCAAAAATCAAAAAAGGATCAAAATACAAAATAAGCAAATAACAAGTATTTATCAAATAAAAATAGAACAAAAGAATAAGGAATACCTTAAAAAATATCAGAAACCAAAACAGACTCGGGATCTTTTACTTATGTATGTGCGTCACGATCTAATCTCCCATGGATTCGCGATGATCAGACTTTCATCGATCGGGATACGCTTTCTAACCAAGACTCAACCCATGGCTCCTAGCCCCGGGCTTAATAAAGGAGGTACGCGATAATCTCAATCTTCCATATTTACCTTTCCACGATCTAACTCTTCACGTCATGCTGATCCGCGATTATACGCTCTAAGATATCAAAGGACTAAAACCTACGGCATCAGGTTCGTGAAACCCACGTTCTAACGAAAACCCGGTTGCCCACCTCTGTCGAAGGAAAATGGATGCTCGCACGAAAGCTTCCCTACACGACTTGTTTCTCTACGCTGAAGGTTGTCTTCTCGATAAGGAATACACTTCTATATAGGATGTCCGACTTATTGTTCCAGGCACGAGCTTTCATCGACTTCCTACCATCCCTGATTGGGATTCCCAGGCTTTCGCCTTCCTTTCATTGAGGAAGGTTAAGATTATGTTTATGGCCATTATAATATTATAACATCGTTTGCAAAGAGAAAGGGGCACGATCTCGAACAATGGTATGGTGTTATAATTCTCAATGATACTAACTTCTGTAGGCCCCTTATTTAGCTAAAATAGGCTAGGTTTGGAACCCTTGTCGCAGCCCTCGAGAAGCTGGAAAATACCTATGTGGAACTCCTTGCTCGCGGGGCGGCATACCTAAAAAAAGGTTTAGGAATTCGGTTAGGGGTTAGCGGTGATTCCTCAGAAGGAGTCCTATATTGTCATAAATTACATTATTCTTCATATTCAGGACTCGTTGTCCAAGAAAGCGAGGTCCTTTATTAGAATAGTATGAATCTCTTTTACGGTTGTAAGGGAAGAAAGAGCTGGGTTCTCGAGCCCGTAGTCCTTAACAAGCTCTTCCATAAAGCTATTTGTTCCTATTTCCACCTTTGCCTTAGGAAACTCGGAGATTCTTTCTTTTTCAAAGAGATCCAGATATTTCGAAATGTCATTAATGACAAAAGCCTCTTTCTCATTAATGACTGCCTCTCTTAACGAGATCTATCTACAATGCATAACTCAAGCCAGTAGCGTTAGTAATCACCAAATAGCGGAGGTACTCGGACAAGGAGTATTGAAATCCACTATCGAATCTGCTAACTAACTGAATCAAGCCAAGGAATAACAGGAGTGGCCCATTCGAATGCCTCAGGTAGGGAATATCGATTGAATCGGTAACTACAAACGTTGGCGAAAGAAGCGAACTAATAGTGTTGGTCCGTCCTAATATTGCTAAACCAGTTATTTTGCTAGGAGAGCTACTTTCCCTTAAGTGCTAATGGTTGTAGACCTAGCAAATGGGGAGTGCATTTCCTTTAGCTAGAACTCATACCTCGAAAGAGTACTTCAGCTAATAACTTAACTTTAAGCTCATACTTGATTGAAACACACAAACTGGGGGTCAGGCATTGAAATTGGATATTAGCATCACTATCGAAAGGAGTTGGAATAGTGTTTAGTGAGCGTACTCTGCTGAGAGATATGCCGTGGGGAACGACAAACTACCAACAACAGAGCAAGGGAAGTCGAGTCTCCTAGTTGATGTTCGTACTATTCATCGATAGTGAACTGCTAACTACCAATAACAGGGGCAGGGACCTAGAACCATTAACGGATAGCGATGGGACTACGAATAATAGGCCCTAGTGCCTAACTATATCAATAAGCCCTAGCTCATCCCTAACTCTATCAAGGTCAGTCTTTATCATCACATGGTTCTTGCTCCTAGCTAATTGAAAGCTCACGTGACTATGGCTTGATTTTCCTCATTGGCTAAATATGTCGCTTATAACTAAGAAAGCAGCGAAGACGGGTAGGGTGCGGCTTCACGTAACCGAATCCTTTTCCTACTTGACAGAAATTGAAAACTCTTCGACTAAGGTCCCTTGAACACCCAAAGTCTTCAATTTGGACAGAAATCTGGCTTGAGTTTTTCTAGGATTTTGGTCTCGGATTTGGAGCTTGAATGTTTCTGAGCAGATTCGAACAGAACCATCGTGATTTATGGCATGAGGGAGGTCTGGGGGTTGCCTGGTATTGATTTGGGGTGAATTGGGGTAGGTTAAGTTTTTGCTCGAATCTTCAAATGAAGATTCGAGAAGTCTGAGGATGATTCGAGCCAAGCGGTTGGTGGGATCGTGTTCAGGGTTGTTTGGTGGTCTTATGGTGTTTGTTTGGTGACCATTGGACCTCCGACCGCCGGGTTTACGGCGGCGGTAAACGGGGGCGGAGTTAGGGTTTTTTAATGGGGGCGTCTCTGAGAGAGACGAAGATAGGGGGTTTGGATTGGGGACTGGGTAGGAGATTAGGGTTTATATACCACGGGGAAAAATGATCCTGGCCGTTAGAACATTTAAGATCAACGGCCTGGATGAGCCAATGTGAGGAATACAGCGTCATTTGAGGTAAAACTGGGGCGGACGGATTTTGGGAATGGGCCGGGTTGGTAAAACGGGTTTGAATATGGAATGAGGGCCGTTGGATTGATGTGGATTGAATCGCCGAGATTGATTATCATTGAAGCGACGTCGTTTGGACGTCTGTATTTCTAGGCCAATTGGACTGGTTAAAGGGGTGCTTTGGGCCTGGGATTTCCATAAAAATGGCTTAAGTCCGATTTTTTCTTTAATTTTCCTTCTCTTTTCTTTTAGTTTCTTCCTAAATTAATTTTTCCTAATTTTAAAACCAAAAAATCCTAGATTAAATCATAAAAAACAAATTTAACGTAAAATCTACTAATTAACTTCTACTAAATATTATCACACACAATTAAATACTGATAAAATAAAAACCGCACAGTTACTCATAAACATACAAGAATGCATGTTTTTTATGATTTTACAATTATTGCCAAATGACTTACGATTTAATCCCTAAAATATTATAAAATTAAATCCTAAGCGTATTTTTGTATTTTTTATTTCATATAAATCAATGGCTACTTAGTTCTTTAAAAATGCAAAATTAATTTCTAAACGCACACGCACCATATTTTTTTATTATCTTTAATAAAAATAAAAATAAACACATAGACAAACACAAATAATTAAAATAAAAATGGCTCAAAATCCACCAAATTTCTAACAACGCAAAAATATATTATTTTTTGAATCTTTTGGAGTAGTTCTTGTGAGGCAAAAATCATGTGCTCACAGCTGCCCCTCTTTGTCCGAAAATACGAAGAGTTTTCGTGCAAAGATAAAGTGAGAGGATACAATCGATTTTTTCCTGTTTGACTACTCTGTGCGAAGTCTTCCTACATATCCCTAGCTAAAAGGGAATCAGGTTAATGTAGTTCGGGAAGTTTTGGTAGCTGGGACTAACGGGGAACTGTGGTTCTGATGTTACTGATTTTGTATGTCGTTACTACTGCTTTACCGATCTCCTTATTACTCCGTGCGAAAAAAAACAAGCAACTAGGCTAGACTATGGATCACTAGATCTTATCTATCTTCAACTTGTTTTTGATACGTTGCTTTCTTGTCGGCTTGTGTTTCTTCTGCCGTTTCTTTCTTCTGAAAACTTGGAGATGACATTGGCCCTTTGCTTTTTTGAACATCAGTTTTCACCGTCTTGTTTGGTCCGATGGGGATATGGCTTCCTCCATTAAGCTTTCCGACGGTTCCTCTAGGGATACGGATTTTCTTCATTAGATTTGTTGTGCTGGGAACAACTAAGGTTCAAAGGCCACTTCTTTCGAGCTTTCTCCTATCTTCCTTTTGACTCATGCACTTGAATTTGCGCTGGGACTTCATGTTGCAACCTTCTACTTTCCGGTGGGTTACTGGTTTCAAGACCTGAAACGTAAAGACTGAAAAATATTCCTCTTGTTATATAGGTGGACGCCTATTTATCTACGACATAAAAATATTCCACTAGTTGTACAGGTGGGCGCCTATTTATCTACGACATGAAAATATTCTTCTAGTTATACAGGTGGGCACCTATTTATCTACGACATGAAAATATATTCCTCTTATTATACAGGTGGGCGCCTATTTATGTAAAACATGAAAGTATTCCTCGTGTTATACATGTGGGCGCCTATTTATCTAAAGACATGGAAACTATTCCTCTTATTATATAGGTTGGCATTTATTTATCTAAAAACATGAAAATATTCCTCTTGCTATACAGGTGGTGTTTATTTATCTAAAACGTGAAAGTTATTCCTCTTATTATACAGGTGGGCACCTATTTATCTAAAAATATGAAAATATTACTCTTGTTATACAGGTGGGTGCCTATTTATCTAAAACGTGAAAGTTATTCCTCTTATTATATAGGTGGGCGCCTATTTGTCTAAAACATGAAAGTTATTTCTCTTATTATACAGGTGGACGCCTAATTATCTAAAACATGAAACATATTCCTCTTATTATACAGGTGGGAGCCTAATTATCTAAAGACATGAAAAATATTCATCTTATTATACAGGTGTGCACCTAATTATCTAAGACATGAAAAGTATTCCACTTATTATACAGGTGGGCGCCTATTTATCTAAGACATGAAAAATTATTCCACTTATTATACATGTGGGCGCCTATTTATCTATGACATGAACAATATTCCACTTATTATACATGTGGGATCCTATTTATCTAAAACATGAAAAGTATTCCTCTTATTATACAGGTGGGGGCGCCTATTTCTAAAGGCACGAAAAATATTCCTCTTATTATACAGGTGGGCACCTATTTATCTAAATCATGATAACTTATTCCACTTATTATACAGGTGGATGCCTAATTATCTAAAGACATGAAAAATATTTGAATTTGTTTCCTCATTCCTCCGAGATATTTTTTTGACAACGGCAGTAAATTTTCTGCCCCAGTTTTGGTGACCTTTCTTGTGGCGTGTCATCCTGCCATCATCAACCTTTATTTTTCTGCAGAAATCAAAGAAAATCTTGTTAGTTAAACACATAGTGTGTGATCGTGCCACCCCGCTGGATGGTTTTTCCTTTCCCTTTCCCTTGCTCTATGCTCCCAAAACTGGTTGGGGATAACTTTACTTGTTGGGGATGATATTTTTGCTGGGGATGGTTTTTCCATTTATCCCTTCCCCGATCTTTTGTTTCAAAACACGCTGGGGGAGTCTTTTTCAACTCCAAAACTACTCCCTTCAAAAGTTTTATTTTCCCACAATATTGCAGGGGAAAAAATGTTATCATCTGCGGATAACGTTATTGAGGATAAGACTGCTGGGGTTATTTTGCTGCGGATGAATTCTCCCTTTCTCCTTCCCCTTTTCTATGTTGTCCGACCACCCTGGAACTTGGTCAGTGATCCATCGAAGTTCTGCTGGGGATCCTCTTAGAGCTTGGTCCATAAGTTCCTCAACCGTTGCTTTCCAACTTTTCTTCATATTTCCCTTAACTTTCTAGGCCAGTTTGTCATTTGGTCTTGCAACAAACACCTTTTTGTCTTATTGCCTTATCTTTGTCCTGTCCTCTTCACATCTCGCTTTGTACAGTTTTGGTAACTAGTAGTAAACTCTAAAAAACTCCTTCTCAAAAACAATTTTCTGGAAAAAGTATTTTAGACAATGAAATGAAAAGATAGCAAAAGAGAAAATCTTTCTGAACAAATGCTGGGGAGAAAAGAAAAAGAAAGATCTTATCTGGACGGTATGGCTAGTCCCAACGATCATGTCGTGCATTCCGGATTAATCAACCCAGTTTATTTGTATCAATTAATCTTTCTGATAGCCTCATTTGTCGGGAATAAACAGACGCCCAATTTTTGCCATATGCGGATCCTTTCCGCCTAATCTCATCTTGTCGCCTCATACTGCCCTTCGAGGGGTTTTCACTAGTAAGACTATCTCCTTTCTCTCAGCTCCCGTCGCCTTATGGTGCATGTGAAGGTTTTCACCACAAGACTCTCTCATTTTATTTCTCTCAGCTTACGTCCCCTTATGGTGCCTGTAAAGGTTTTCATCGATAAGACTCTCTCATTTTATTTTTTTCAGCTTGAGATCACATTGTTACCGATAAAATTCTCTCTATTTGGGCATTCTTTTGCCTATCCATTTCTTCAGCTTCTGATCCTCGTCCGGTCGGGGATCAGTATATTACCCTTGGCTTTCATCTGGCTGGCTTGGCACCTCTCAGATAATAATCTGGAGGTCTTTTTGGACATAAGATGCGGGTTTTGTGTGGGTAAAGAAAGAAAAAGGTTATCAGGAAATTCAAAATAACTTGATGGATAAGAGATTACAACTCTTGGAATCAAACTTTTTCCAAAATAAAAGAAAACATAACTTCTGCCCCAGTTTTCTTGCTTGGGGACTTCTGATTTTTGTGACACTTTTTCGCATTACGACCGAGCCGTGAGACGCCTACGTTTCCTTTTTGAGGAATCAGGTCGAACGTAGTTCAATATTGCATTGTTTTTCTTGCGATTTTCCTTTTTGTTTTTGTTATTATTTTCTTCTTCTTCTTTTTTCATTTTATCGTTTCCATTAACGATTCCAAGAGAGGGGAATGAAGGGATAAGTAAGGCTCAAAAGGGGGAAACCAAAGGTTAAAAGTGTTTGGACAGAAGAAAGAATTGCCTCCGTCATTTTATTATCCAATAAGTACCAAATTCAAACAAACAAACAAATAACTATCAAAATCAAATAAATTACTCATAATATCTCTTGACTGCATCAGGTTTGATAGCTATGTCGATGCATCTTCCTTCGACATTTGTTAGACACAAAGCTCTGTTGGATAACACTCTGGTCACAATATAAGGCCCTTGCCAATTTTGGGCGAACTTGCCTTTTGCTTCGGCCTGATATGGGAGGATCTATTTCAATTCACCCTGTATTGTGGCCCGCGCCTGAACCGGACCGGGCCAGACCCGCGGTCTTGGCAGGCCTAACGGGCCTGGTGGTCCTAGGCCTGGTGTTACTCTTAAGCCTGTGACAGGCTGGTCCACACAATTTAGCCCGTGAGCCTGGGACCGTTTGGCCCGGGACCGTCAGCCATGCCTGGGCCGGTCCTGACGGGCCTAAGCGGTCCCAACGGCTATGTTATTAAAAAAAATGTAAAAACCACCAACTGAAATATATTAAAAAGTAGCCGTTTGGGCTACATTTGACCGTTTGGAGGTTTAAAAAATGACCATTTGGCCCCCAAACTTTAATTTAACCCCAAACTTTATATAATTATACTTTTACCCATTTCTCAATTATTAATATCCCCTCATTCTTTTATTTTTATTCGCCAATTCATCAATATCTCTCAATCTTTCTACTACAATTGCTTAATTTATTGTTGAAAATTCGTGAAAAATTGTGAAGTTGTTGAATTGAAGTTTTCAAGTGTTCAACGATTTTCAATTTTCAAGAAGTTGCTGGGCAATCCGGTTAACTCGTTTCAACTCTTACGTTTTAATAATATATTTTTTGTGTGGTTTAGTTTGCATAATTATAATTAATATGGCATATTCTTTGAACAAAATATTTGGTAAAGGAAAAGGTAAAACCGGTGGAAGTAGTGGCCATAATACTACCCTTCCCCCGGTTCCCCGACATAGAAAAGATAAGCAAGTTGAAAGTAGTCACCAACCTATACTTCCTCCTCCTCCCTTAATTCTTGATAGTGATCACCCTTGTTTTCAATTTACCGATAGTGAATTTCTACATGATGTTGTAGTAGGTGATAGATAGATGATGAAATTATGAATGCTCTTTATCCTAATGAACTTATCTTAGAGGAAAATGAGGATGATGCTGATGAAACCCAAGAACCAGATTTAGATCATACACCTATTAGTCCTGTTAATAACCCAAGTAATGCACCGGCTGACCCACCTGTAGAAACTCCTACTTTAAATAGACAACCTGCTAAATGTCAAGAAACATTATTAGTTTGGAAGTTTTATTCTCAAGTAAGAGAACAAAATTAGGCTAAGTGTAAAACTTGTGGGAAATTACTGGTGCATAAATTTACTGGAGACCGTAGCGGCACTGGTAGTTTGACTAGGCACATAAAAACACACCCTAGAGATAAGGCTAGATTTTTGCAAATGCAAGCGCAACAAGAGGGGACAAGTGTAGATTCTGCGGTTAACCCTAGTACAGGTTCAAATCTAGTTCAAACAGGAATTAACACTGTCACCGGAGGTATTTTATATTACGATCCAAATAGAGTTCGTGAAGAATTAGCAAAGATGATTACTGTTATGTGCTTAACTTATACTTTTGCTTGTAATCCTAATTGGGTTCATTATATTAGAAGAGTAATCCTTCTTATAAAGGTTGGCCTCGCGCAACAGTTAAGGCCGATATTTATAAATTTAAACATGAATATGAACAATATTTGCGTAATATTTTTACTCATATACCTAATCGGATTTCTATTACTGCTGATATTGGTAGAAGTGGTAATGATTGTGACTATCTAACTGTTACAAGTCATTGGATAGATAAAGACTGGACAATGCAAAAACGTATAATTGCATATAGAATAATTAATTCACGTCACACGGGTAAGTTTATAGCTAACACTGTTTCAGATATTTGTAGATATTTTTGCTTTAGCGATAAAATAATGGCAATTTCTATGGATAATGCTTCAAGTAACACTAGTGCTATAGGCATGCTTACAAAAGCACTAAATCGTGCATTTACTAATATTTTCCATGTTAGATGTATTTGTCATATTTATCATCTAATTGTCGCTGATAGTATGCGAATTTTAAACATAGAAATTGAAAAGGTTCGAATGGCTCTTAATTGGCCTTTTCATTCAAACCGTAGAACTTGACTTAGAGAGTATTTTAAAAATGGATGAATATGGCCTTAGAGAAAGAAAGGTTCCTAAACCTTGCCCGACTAGATGCAATTGTATGTACGAAAGTTTAGAAGTTGCATATGAATATAGAAACCCAATTAATGCAACGTTTAATTCTCGGGTAGGTGGTGAGGATGATGATGAAATGCTTACTACGCAAGATTGGACGAATGTTAAAATTCTTTTAGATTTTTTAGAACATTTTCAAGTTGCTACAAATGCATTTTCTCGGCAATATTATCCTACTATTTCAAACTGTTTAGTTTATATTGCAGCACTACCTAATTTTTTTGTTGAATTTGGCGAGGGTGGAGACATTTATGAACTTGCTAAATGAAATGAAACAAAAATTTAAAAAATAATTTTGTTTCCTATCCCTCCTATTTTTGGTGTTGCTGCAATGTTAAATCCTACAATGAAATTGGGAAGTCCTCACTTTTTGTATTCAAATATTTATAAGGCTTTAGATATTTCAAATGAGGAAGTTGTTACACTTTCAGATGCAAAAGCATCAATTAAAATTAATGCTCAAACAGCTTATAATGCTTATCAACTTGCCTTAGAGCATGCTAGGCCAAATAATATCTCTTTGGGAGGAAAACGGAGTTAAGAAAAACTCTTGTTTATTAACTATGAATAATAATGGAAGTACTTATTTTTTTGCAAAAACTAAATATCCAATTGATAAAACTGGAAGAAAGTTCCAACCCCTACTTCGTCTAGCTCACAATCGTCTAAAAGAGCTACGGGCTTAACAATTCTTAAATCTTGGACAGAGCTTCGGGGTGCTCAAGGTGATAATTATGATGAAACTTCACATCTAAATGAGCTTCAAGTTTATTTGTCTCGGGGACTTGAAAAGGAGAATCCATACGGCTCTTTCGATCTTTTGGAATGGTGAAAATCAAGGGAAAAACATTTTCGGTTCTTGCAAGGATGACTCGGACATTTTATCAATTCAAGCTTCAACAATTGCATCGTAGAGCGCTTTCAGTCAAGCAAGATTGCAAATAGGTGGTCATATAGTGTCGATGAGGGATAGCTTGGAAAAATCGGTACTTTTTAGAGATTGGATCCGCGCGGAAAGAAGAAACTTTGGAATTGCAGAATCACAACCGGCGATAGATGAAGCTTATGAAGAAATGATAGCAGAACTTTCGGAGGATTCGGCTTCGCCCAGAAGTGGTGATGAACAAGCTTCTTTTCCTCCACCACCAACACAACCTCCTCCCAACCTTGACGGATTTATGAGATTTGTTAGAGATACAATATAGATTATGATGTAACTTGTACATTGGCACATCTTATTTTAGTTTCTTTTCCTTTTAATGGTGGTATTAGTACCTTGTTGTGCTCATACCATTGGGGGAAGGATGACTAAGAAAGATATGCCATTTTTGGTAATAAAATCTATAAGACATACCCTTGAATATCTTTTTTCTCAATATTTCTTTGCCTTTATTTCGAATTATTTATAAGCCAAATCCCCCGCTTTGGTTGCCAAATCCCCCGCCACATATTATGGGCCAATCGATAAGCTGTGAGTACTGCTCAGGAATGCTAGGGCATGATACTGAAAAATGTTGGAGGTTGAAGCGGGAAATACAAAATCTCATTGATGCCAATAAGATCGAGGTCCAGACGCATCAACCAGAATCCATTTCCAGCACACCACGAAGCTCACATGATTGATCTTGTGCATGAAGGAGGGAAGATAAAGAAACCATCACAAACAGTGATGATGATCCGGGCCACCCCAAAAGAAAAATCGATCGACAAGGAAGCAGAGGTACAGGTGGAGAGGTTAGAAGTCAAACCTGTGGTGATATTGGGGAAGAATCCAGCCATTACTCCAAAGAAACCAGAAGCAGCCAAACTAGTAGTATCGGGAGCAACATCTACACCCGTATTTGTTGTAAAGGGGGTCTGCCGGGAACCGGTCATCATCAAGCCTGTAGTCCAACTGCCAATGATAAACAGCAAGGCCGTGCTTTGAATATATGAGAAGGCGGTGATAATGTACAAAGGCAAGCAAGTGGAAGAAGGGATATGTAAGGCTCATGGGTTAACTCGTTCGGGGAGATGCTTTGCTCCCATCGAGTTAAGAAGGTCTAATCTAGCGGTGGCAAAAAAGTGGTAACAGAAGAAGAAGCTGAGGAGTTTCTGAAGAAAATGAAGACCCAAGACTACTCCATTGTGGAGCAGTTAAGAAAGACTCCAGCACAAATTTCATTGTTGTCCTTGTTGATTCATTCTAGCGATCATTGCAAGGAACTGATGAAAATCTTGAACGAGGCTCATGTTCCGAATAAAATCTCTGTAAATCACTTGGAGAAGATAGTGCACAAGATCTTAGAAGTAAACCGGGTGACATTTTCTGATGATGAGTTGCCAACAAAGGGTACAGAACACAACAAAGCCTTGTATTTGACTGTGAAATGTGAAGAATCGGTGGTCACCCGAGTATTGGTTGATAATGGGTCAAGTGCCAACATCTCTAAGTTGGCTACTTTGAACAGGTAGAAAATTAATCATGATCGGATTCACAAGAACAGCGTCTGTGTCCGAGGTTTCGATGGAGGTGGTACCAACACGGTGGGCGATATCATACTGGAATTGACCATTGGTCCAATGGAATTCACCATGGAATTCCAAGTGGTTGACGTGGCAGTATCATGCAATCTTCTACATGGGCGACCTTGGATCCATGCTGCCAAAGCAGTACCTTCTACATTACACCAGATGGTGAAATTTGAATGGGACAGGCAGGAAATAGTGGTGCACGGGGATGACGGTACAAGCATTGTGGGTGATGATATTGTGCCATTCATAGAAAATTAGAATGACAAAGGGCCATGGGTTTGACGTGACTTCAGTGAACAAAATTTCTAAAGGAGAAGAACTCCCACTCCCTAGAATAGCTCCCGCAACCGTCATGATGGTTTCAGAGATGCCGGGTAATGGGTTCGTGCCAGGAAAAGGTTTTGGGTGCCGAGCTTCAAGGTATTACTCAACATGTCTCCTTGCCCAAGAATTTAGTGACCTTTGGACTGGGGTTCAAACCTACTGCGGCAGATGTAAAGCGAGCTAAGAAAATGAAAAAAAGAGTTTGGGTTCTTCCCAAGCCAGTTCCGCGCCTTTCCAGATCCTTTGTTAAAGCAAGTGCCAAGAGGTCATCGGTCCCGAAAATTCTCGGGCCATTAATTGTGATGGACGGGGATTTGAATCAGAGCTTCGAAAGGTTGTTCGCTGATGTCAACATGATAGAAGCTGGAGAGGGTTCCAGCAGAGAATACATACAGTTTGTAGGGCCTAGGGCCAGTATCAACAATTGGATGGCTACTCATGTTCCTACCCGGGGGAGTCCTGGTAGTAGGATTTGATTTTCTTTCTTGTTTTTTGGATTATTCCAAGGTGTAATCCAAATCTCATTTTATTTTGTAAAATGTGAACCCTGTTATCCTATATTTTTAATAAAATGAGATTTTTTTTTTCTTATCTTGTTTTAAATTTGTTTTATTCTTTTTTCTTTCAGAACAGTTCTCTTTTTACTTGTTCTAATGACATGGCATGCACAACGGATTTTCAACCCAGTCTAAATAATCAATCTGAAACCAAATTAACTCCACAAGAGGACGATTTTGACAATGAATCAGAATACGATGAAGATGAGGCCTTCGAAGAGATAAACAGAGAGTTAAGCCAATTCGAAGAGAAACCTAAGCCCAATTTGAACGCCATTGAAGCTGTCAATTTAGGGGATACTAAGGATGTTAGGGAAACCAAAATAATCCACATTGTGCCGGGCATCAAGGAAGAACTTATCAAAACACTTATTGAATTCAAAGATGATTTTGCTTGGTCGAATGATGACATCCCGGGTTTAAGCACCGATCTAATGATTCACAAATTGCCCACTGACCCAACATGCCTTCCTGTCAAGCAGAAATTTAGGAAGTTCAAGACAGATATGAGTGTGAAGATTAAAGAAGAAGTGACCAAGCAGTTGCAGGCAAAGGTTATTCTGGTAACTCGATATCCTGATTTGTTGGCTAATGTGGTGCCAGTGCCGAAGAAAGATGGGAAGATCGGGGAATGCATCGATTACTGCAATCTGAACAAGGTGAGCCCCAAAGATAAATTTCCATTACCCAACATCCATATCTTAATCGACAATTGCGTCGGGCGTGAGATCGGATCCTTTATGGATTGCTATGCCGGATATCATCAGATTCTGATGGATGAAGAAGATGCAGAAAAGACGGCTTTCATTACACCATAGGGAACTTATTGCAACCAGGTAATGCCATTTGGTTTAAAGAATGATGGGGCAACATACTTGAGATAAATGACTACTGTGTTTCATGACATGATACACAAAGAGATTGAAGTAAACGTGGATGATGTAATAATAAAATCCAGGCATCAAGAAGACCATGTAGCAGACCTACGGAACTTCTTCCAAAGACTTCAAAGGTATGATATTAAGCTCAACCCGGCCAAATGCACCTTTGGGGTTCCATCCGGAAAGCTTCTAAGATTCATTGTCAGTTGACGAGGTATTGAGTTGGACCCAACAAAGATCAAATCCATCAAGGATTTACTACCGCTGAAGAAAACATAGGTGATGAGTCTGTTGGGAAGATTAAGCTATATCAGTAGGTTCATCGCTAAACTCACGGCAACTTGTGAGCCCATATTTCAGCTGCTGAAGAAAGGTGATGCGGTAGAATAGACGACATAATGTCAGGAAGCATTTGACCAACTCAAGGGGTATCTGTCAAAACCACCCGTGTTGGTTCCACCCGAACCAGAAAGACCGTTGATTCTCTATCTAACGGCATTGGAGAATTCGTTTGGTTGCATACTGGGGCTACATGACAGTACAGGGAGGAAGAATCAAGCCATTTATTATCTCAGCAAGAAATTTACAGTATATGAGGTCAAGTACACTCAACTCGAGAAGACCTGCTGCGCCCTACCTTGGGTAGCACAAAAGTTGAAACATTATCTGTCATCATATACTACTTATATCATTTCACGCTTGGATTCACTGAAGTATATTTTCCAGAAGCCTATGCCTATAGGAAGGTTAGCGAAATGGCAGGTATTACTCACAGAATTTGACATCGTCTATGTGACGAGGACGGCCATGAAGGCCCAAACATTGGCGGACCACTTAGTTGAGAATCTTGTTGATGAAGATATGAGCCATTGAGGACGTATTTCCCTGATGAAGAAGTGATGCATATAGATGAGGTAGAATCAACTGAGGAACTAGGATGGAAGCTTTTCTTTGATGGAGATGCAAATTTAAAGGGAGTTGGAATAGGAGCGGTACTCATTTCAGGAACAGGAAACCAATATCCTGTTACGCCGCAACTTTGTTTCAATTGTACCAGCAACATGGCTGAATATGAAGCATGCATTTTGGGGATACGGCTAGCTGTAGACATGGATGTCCACGACATCTTGGTCTTGGAGGACTCGGACCTCCTGGTACATCAGATTCAAGGTGAATGGGAAACACAGGATTTGAAGCTTATACCACATCGACAGTGCTTGCACGATCTGAGCAAGCGATTTCGATCGGTGGAGTTCAGACACATTCCAAGAGTTCACAATGAGGTCGCTGATATATTGGCCACCTTAGAATCAATGTTGCACCACCCAGATAAGTTTCATGTGGACCCATTGCATATTCAGTTTTGTGAGCAACATGCCTATTGTAACATTATAGAGGAAGAGATGGATGGCGAGCCATGGTTTTACGATGTCAAGGAATACCTCCTGATGGGGATATACCCAGAACAGGCAACTGGAGATCAAAAGAGAGCCATTCGGCGATTGGAAAAAGGATTTTTCCTTAGTGGATGAATGCTATACAAAAGAACCCCAGATTTGGGATTACTGAGATGTATAGATGTCGGTCAAGCCACGATAGTAATGACAGAGGTCCATGCCAGAGTTTGTGGGCCACACATGAGTGGATATGTATTGGCGAAGAATACTCTTCGTGCAGGATAGTGCGAAAATGCCATCAGCTTCAGGTACACGGAGATCTGATTCATTCTTCGCCAACAGAATTGCATACAATGTCAGCACCTTGACCATTTGTTGCATAGGGCATGGATGTCATTGGACCTATTGAACCGGCAACTTCCAATGGTCGTAGGTTCATTCTGGTAACCATTGATTATTTCACCAAATAGGTAGAGGCCAAGACTTTCAAATCAGTGACCAAGAAGGCAATGGTGATTTTGTCCATTCCCATATCATCTGTAGATTTGGGATCCCAAAGGTAATCATCACAGACACGGTGTTAATCTTAACAGCAGTTTGATGAAATAAGTATGTCAACAGTTCAAGATTACACACCGCAATTCCACCCCATATCGTCCTAAGGTGAATGGTGCAGTTGAGGCAACCAACAAAAACATAAAGAAGATTTTGAGGAAGATGGTGGAAGGGTCTAGACAGTGGCACGAAAAACTACCCTTTGCATAGTCGGGTTATCGCACTACTGTTCGTACTTCAGTTGGTGCAACTCCTTATTAGTTGGTATACGGAAATGAAGCAGTAATACCGCAGCAGAGATCAAAATTTCGTCCCTCCGGATTGTTGCTGAAGCCGGGATTGACGATGATGAATGGGTCAAAGCTCGACTGGAGCAGTTAAGCTTAATAGATGAAAAGAGATTGGCAGCAGTATGTCATGGCCAGTTGTATCATAAGAGAATGACAAGAGCATACAATAAGAAGGTGTGCCCCTTAAAACTTGAAGTAGGGCAGCAAGTATTGAAACTAGTGTTGTGATTTTGTCCCGGGCCCGGGCCTAAATGGGCTTTACGGGCCGGGTTTCGTGGGCCTCGGCTTCACGGGCCTGGGCTCTAGCGGTCCCGGGCCCGGTGGTCCCGGGCTTCGTGGCTGAATGGGTGAGACTAGCCCGTGACGGGCCTAAGCCCATGTGGTCCTGGGCTTAGAGGGCCGGGCTTCGTGGGCCTGGCGGGCTTTTTTGTATTTTTTTTGTGTGCTTAAGACAATATCTTGTATTGTAGTTATTATATAGTATACTAGTATAAAATATTTTGATAGTATACTAGTTATTAGCATAGTATATATAATATATATATTTCATTGTATATTGTATTGTAGTAATTAGTATATATTGTATGTTATGTATATATATATATACCCTTATATATTTTCTTGTAGTATATATTGTATGTTATGTATATATATTATCTTTTATATTTTTTTGTAGTATATATATTGCGTCTTATGTATATATATATATATATATATATATATATATATATATATATATATATATATATATTATAACTTATATAGTTATATATTTTATTGTAGTATATATATTGTACTCTTATGTATATATATTCTCTTATATATATTGTATCTTATGTATATATATTATTACTTATATATTTTCTTGTATGTTATGTATATATATTCTCGTATATATTTTCTTGTAGTATATATTGTATGTTATATATATTGTAGCTTATAAATAATTCGAAGTAAAGACAAAGAAATATTGAGAAAAAGATATTCAAGGGTATGTGTTATAATTTTTATTACCAAAAATGACATATCTTTCTTAGTCTTCCTTCTCCCAATGGAATTAGCACAACAAAGTACTAATACCACCATTAAAAGGAAAAAAACTAAAATAAGATGTGCCAATGTACAAGTTACATCATAATCAATATTGTATCTCTAACAAATCTCATAAATCTGTCAAGGTTGGGAGGAGGTTGTGTTGGTGGTGGTGGAAAAGAAGCTGGTTCATCACCACTTCCGGGTGAAGCCGAATCCTCCGCAAGTTATGCTATCATATATTCATAAGCTTCATCTATCGCCGGTTGTGATTCTGCAATTCCAAAGTTTCTTCTTTCCGCGTGGATCCAATCTCTACAAAGTACCGAGTTTTCCAAGTTATCCCTCATCGACGCTTTATGATCACCTATTTGCAGTCTTGCTTGACTGGAAGCCCTCTCCAATGCAACACTTGAAGCTTGAATTGATAAAATATCCCGAGCCATCCTTGCAAGAACCGGAAAATGTTTTTCCCTTGACTTTCACCATTCCAAAAGATCGAAAGAGCCGTCTATATTCTCCTTTTCAAGTCCCTAAGACAATAAACTTGAAGCACATTTAGATGTGAAGTTTCATCATAATTATCACCTTGAGAACCTCGGAACTCCGTCCAAGATTTAAGAGTTGTTAAGCCTGCAGCTCTTTTAGACGATTGTGAGTAAGACGAAGTAGGGGTTGGAATATTTGGCCTAGCATGCTCTAAGACAAGTTGATAAGCATTATGAACTGTTTGATCATTAATTTTAATTGATGATTTTGCATCTGCAAGAGTAGCAACTTCCTCGTTTAAAAGATCTAAAGCCTTATAAATATTTGAATACCAAAAATGAGGACCTCCCAATTTCATTGTAGGATTTAACATTGCAGCAATACAAAAAATAGGAGGGATAGGAAAAAATATTTTTAAAATTTTTGTTTCATTTCATTTATAGTAAGTTCATAAATGTCTCCACCCCCGCCAAATTCAACAAATAAATCAGCTGCAATATAAACTAAACAGTTTGAAATAGTAGGATAATTTTTCCTAGAAAATGTATTTGTAGAAACTTAAAAATGTTCTAAAAAATCTAAAAGAATTTTAGCATTCGTCCAATATTGTGTAGTAAGCATTTCAACATCATCCTCACCACATACCCGAGAATTAATCGTTGCATTAATTGGGTCTCTATAATCATATGCAACTTCTACACTTTTGTACATACAATTCCATCTAGTCGGGCAAGGTTTAAGAACCTTTCTTTCTCTAAGGCCATATTCATCACATTTTTTATAATACTCTCTAAGTCTAGTTCTACGGTTTGAATAAAAAGGCCAATTAAGAGTCATTCGAACCTTTTCAATTTCTATGTTTAAAATTCGCATACCATCACTGACAATTAAATGATAAATATGACAAATACATCTAACATGGAAAATATTAGTAAATGCAGGATTTATTGTTTTTGTAAGCATGCCTATAGCACTAGTGTTACTAGAAGCATTATCCATAGAAATTGTCATTATTTTATCGCTAAAGCAAAAATATCTACAAATATCTAGTCAGTGTTAGCTATAAACTTACCTGTGTAATGTGAATTAATTATTCTATATGCAATTATACGTTTTTGCATTGTCCAGTTCTCATCTATCCAATGACTTGAAACAGTTAAATAATCACAATCATTACCACTTTTACCAATATCAGTAGTAATAGAAATCTGATTAGGTATATGAGTAAATAAATAACGCAAATATTGTTCATATTCATGTTTGAATTTATAAGTATCGGCCTTAACTGTTGCGCTATGCCAACATTTATAAGTAGGATTACTCTTCTAATATAATGAACCCATTTAGGATTAGAAGCAAAAGTATAAGGTAAGCACATAACAGTAATCATCATTGCTAATTCTTCACGATCTCTATTTGGATCGTAATATAAAATACCTCCGGTGACAGTGTTAATTCCTGGTTGAACTAGATTTGAACCTGTACTAGGGTTAACCGCAAAATCTACACTTGTCTCCTCTAGATGCGCTTGCATTTGCAAAAATCTAGCCTTATCTCTAGGGTGTGTTTTTATGTGCCTAGTCAAACTACCCGTGCCGCTACGGTCTCCAGTAAATTTATGCACCAGTAATTTCTCACAAGTTTTACACTTATTATTCTCTTATTTGAATAAAAAAAATCCAAAATAATGATGTTTCTTGACGTTTAGCATGTTGTCTAATAAATGTAGGAGTTTCTAAAGGTGGGTCGGCCGGTACATTACTTGGGTTATTAGCAGGACTAGTAGGTGTATCATCTAGATCTGGTGCTTGGGTTTCATCATCATCCACATTTTCCTCTAAGATAGGTTCATTAGGATAAAGAGCATTCATAATTTCATCATCTAATCTATCACATACTACAACATCATGTAGAAATTCATTATCGGTAAATTGAAAACAAGGGTGATCACTATCAAGAATTACGGGAGGAGGAGGAGGACGTCTAGGTTGGCGACTACTTTCAACTTGCTTATCTTTTCTAGGTCAGGTAGCCGGGGGAAGGGTAGTATTGTGGCCACTACTTTCACCGGTTTTACCTTTTCCTTTACCAAATATGTTTTTTAAAGAAAATTCCATATTAATTATAATTATGCAAACTAAACCACACAAAAATATACTATTATAACGTAAGAGTTGAAACAAGTTTATCGGATTGCCGAAAAATTTCTTGAAAATTGAAAATTGTTGAACACTTGAAAACTTAATTTACCAACTTCACAATAATTCACGAATTTTCAACAATAAATTAAGCAATTGTAGTCGAAAGATTGAGAGATATTGATGAATTGGTGAAAACAAATGAAAGAGTGAGGGGGTATTTATAGTTGAGAAATGGGTAAAAGTATAATTATATAAAGTTTGGAGTTAAATGAAAGTTTGGCGGCCAATGGCCATTTTTTAAACCTCTAAATGGACAAATTGTAGCCCAAACGACTACTTTTTAAAATCTATCTGATTAGGCCGGCCAGGACCGGCCCAGGCCCGACTGACGGTCCGGGGCTCAGGGGCTAAATTGTGCGGACCGGCCCGTCACGGTCTTAAGAGTAACACCAGGCCCAAGACCACCAGGACCGGCCCACTAGGCCCGTTAGACCCGCTAGGACCACGGGCCCCGTCCAGTCTGGTTCAGGCCCGGTCCACAATACAGGGTTACCCATTTGGTGAAATAATCAATGGTTATCAGAATGAACCTACGACCGTTGGAAGCTGCCGGTTCATTAGGTCCAATGACATCCATGCCCTATGCAACAAATGGCCAAGGTGGTGACATTGTATGCAATTCTGTTGGCGGAGAATGAATCAGATCTCCGTGTACCTGACACTGATGGCATTTTCGCACGAAGCTGATACAATCACGCTCCGTAGTGAGCCAATAATATCCTGCTCGAAGAATATTCTTCGCCAATACATATCCACTCATGTGTGGCCCACAAACTCCGGCATGGACCTCTGTCATTACTATCGTGGCTTGACCGACATCTATACATCTCAGTAATCCCAAATCTGGGGTTCTTTTGTATAGCATTCCTCCACTAAGGAAAAATCCTTTTTCCAATCGCTGAATGGCTCTCTTTTGATCTCCAGTTGCCTGTTCCGGGTATATCCCCATCCGGAGGTATTCCTTGACATCGTAAAACCATGGCTCGCCATCCATCTCTTCCTCTATCATGTTACAATAGGCATGTTGCTCACGAACCTGAATATGTAATGGGTCCACATGAACCTTATCTGGGTGGTGCAACATTGATGCTAAGGTGTCCAATGCATCACCAACCTCATTGTGAACTCTTGGAATGTGTCTGAACTCTACCGATCAAAATCGCTTGCTCAGATCGTGCAAGCACTATCGATATGGTATAAGCTTCAAATTCTGTGTTTCCCATTCACCTTGAATCTGATGTACCAGGAGTACCGAGTCCCCCAAGACCAAGACGTCCGGGACATCCATGTCTGCAGCTAACCGTAACCCCTAAATGCATGCTTCAAATTCAGCTATGTTGTTGGTACAATAGAAACGCAGTTGCGCCGTAATAGGATAGTGGTGTCCTATTTCTGAAATGAGTACCGCTCCTATTCCAACTCCCTTTGAATTTGCGTCTCCATCAAAGAAAAGCTTCCATCCTGGTTCCTCAGTCGATTCTACCTCATCTATATGCATCACTTCTTCTTCGGGGAAATACATCCTCAATGGCTTATATTCTTCATCAACACGATTCTCGGCTAAGTGGTCATCCATCGCTTTGGCCTTCATGGCCTTCCTCGTCACATAGACGATGTCAAATTCTGTGAGTAATATCTTCCACTTCGCTAACCTCCCTATAGTCATAGGCTTCTGGAAAATATACTTCGGTGGATCTAAGCGTGAAACGAGATAAGTAGTATATGATGACATATAATGTTTCAACTTTTGTGCTACCCAAGTTAGGGCGCAGCATGTCTACTCGAGTTGAGTTTATTTGGCCTCATATACTGTATATTTCTTGCTGAGATAAATAATGGCTTCCTCCTTCCTCCATGTACTGTCATGTTGCCCCAGTATGCAACCAAACGAATTTTCCAATACCGTTTGATAGACAATCAACGATCTTCCCAATTCAGGTGGAACCAACACGGGTGGTTTTGACATATACCCCTTGATTTGGTCAAATGCTTCCTAACATTATGTCGTTTATTCTACCGCAGCACCTTTCTTCAGCAGTCGTGAGTTTAGCGATGAACCTGCTGATATAGTTTAATCTTCCTAACAGACTCATCACCTTCATTTTTTTCTTCGGCGGTTGTAAATCCTGGATGGATTTGATCTTTGATGGGTCCAACTCAATGCCTCATCGACTGACAATAAATCGTAGAAGATTTCCGGATGGAACCCCAAAAGCGCATTTGGCTGGGTTGAGCTTAATATAATACCTTCTAAGTCTTTGGAAGAACTTCCTTAGGTTTGCTACATGGTCTTCTTGATGCCTGGATTTTATGATTACATCATCCACGTACACTTCAATCTCTTTGTGTATCATGTCATGAAACACAGTAGTCATTGCTCTCATGTATGTTGCCCCAGCATTCTTTAAACCAAATGGCATTACCCGGTAGCAATAAGTTCCCCATGGCGTAATGAAAGCCGTATTTTCTGCGTCTTCTTCATCCATCAGAATCTGACGATATCCGGCATTGCAATCCACAAAGGATCCGATCTCACGCCCGGCGCAATTGTCGATCAAGATATGGATGTTGGGTAATGGAAATTTATCCTTACTGCTCGCTTGTTCAGATTGCAGTAATCGATGCATGCCCCGATCTTCTCATCTTTCTTCGGCACTGGCACCACATTAGCCAACCAATCAGGATATCGAGTTACCCAAATAACCTTTGCCTGCAACTGCTTGGTCACTTCTCCTTTAATCTTAACACTCATATCTGTCTTGAACTTCCTCAATTTTTGCTTGACGGGAGGGCATGTCGTATCAGTGGGCAATTTGGTGAACCATTAAATCGGTGCTTAAACCCGGCATGTCGTCATACGACCATGCGAAAAAATCTTTGAATTCAATAAGTGTTTTAGTTCTCCCCCGATGCCCGGCTCAATGTGGATGCTTATTTTGGTTTCCCTAACATAGTATCCCCTAAATTGACAGCATAAGTGTCGATCAAATGGGGCTTAGGTTTCTCTTCGAATTGGCTTAACTCTCTGTTTATCTCTTCAAAGGCCTCATCTTCATCGTATTCCAATTCATCGTCAAAATTGTCCTCTTGTGCAGTTAATTCGAATTCAGATCAATTATTTAGACTGGGTTGAAGATCCGTTGTGCATGCCATTTCATTAGAACCAGCAAAAAGAGAACTGTTCAGAAAGAGAAAATAATAAAACAAAATTAAAACAAGATAACAAAAGAAAATTCTCATTTTATTAAAAATGCAGGATAACAGGGTTCACACTTTACAAAATAAAATGAGATTTGGTTTACACCCTGGAATAATCCGGAAAACAAGAAAGAAAAATCAAATCCTACTACCAGGACTCCCCCCGGGTAGGAAGAGGAGTAGCCATCCAATTGTTGATACAGGCCCTAGGCCCCACAAACTGTATGTCTGCTCTGATGGAACCCTCTCCATCTTCTATCATGCTGACATTAGCGAACAGCCTTTCGAAGCTCTAATTCAAATCCCCGTCCATCCCAATCAATGGCCCGAGAATTTTCAGGACCGATGACCTCTTGGCATTTGGTTTAACAAAGGATCTAGAAAGGCGCGGAACTGGATTGGGAAGAACCCAAACTATTTTCTTCATTTTCTTAGCTCGCTTTACATCTGCCGCAGTAGGTTTGAACCCCAGTCCAAAGGTCTCTAAATTCTTGGGCAAGGAGACAGGTTGAATAATACCCTGAAGCTTAGCACCCAAACCTTTTCCTGGCACGAACCCATTACCTGACATCTCTGAAACCATCATGACGGTTGCGGGAGCTATCCTGGGGAGTGGGAGGTCTTCTCCTTTAGAAATTTTGTTCCCGTCGAAAACCTGGTACACCCATGGCCCTTTGTTTTTCTCATTTTCTATGAATGGCACAATATCATCACCCACAATGCTTGTACTGTCATCCCCGTGCACCATTATTTCCTGCCTGTCCCATTCAAATTTCACCATCTGGTTTAATGTAGAAGGTACTTCTTTAACAGCATGAATCCAAGGTCGCCCAAGTAGAAGTCTATATGATACTGCCACGTCAACCACTTGGAGTTCCATGGTGAATTCCATTGGACCAATGTTCAATTCCAGTATGATATCGCCCACCGTGTCGGTACCACCTCCATCGAAACCTCGTAGGTAGACGTTGTTCTTGTGAATCCGATCATGATTAATTTTCAACCTGTTCAGAGTAGCCAATGTAGAGATGTTGGCACTTGACCCATTATCAACAAATAATCAGGTGACCACCGATTCTTCACATTTCACGGTCAAATACAAGGCTTTGTTGTGTTCTGTACTCTATGTTGGCAACTCATCATCAGAAAATGTCACTCGTTTTACTTCGAAGATCTTGTGCACTATCTTCTCGTAGTGATTTACAGAGATTTTATCCGGAACATGAGCCTCTTTCAGGATTTTCATCAGTGCCTGGCAATGATCGCTAGAATGAATCAACAAGGACAACAATGAAATTTGTGTTGGAGTCTTTCTTAACTGCTCCACAATGGTGTAGTCTTGGGTCTTCATTTTCTTCATAAACTCCTCATCTTCTTCTTCTGTCACCGCTTCTTTCCACCGCTGGATTAGACCTTCTTAGCTCGATGGGAGCAAAGCATCTCCCCGAACGAGTTAACCACTGAGCCTCACGTATCTCTTCTTCTACTTGCTTGCCTTTGTACATTACCACCGCCTTCTCATACTTCCAAGGCACGGCCTTGCTATTAATCATTGACAGTTGGACTACAGGCTTGATGATGACCGGTTTCCGGCAGACCCCCTTTACAACAAACACGGGTGCAGATGATGCTCCCGATACTACCCCAATATCACAACAGGTTTGACCTCTAACCTCTCCACCTGTACCCCTGCTTCCTTATTGATGGGTTTTTCTTTTGGGGTGTCCCGGATCATCATCACTATTTGTGATGGTTTCTTTATCTTCCTTCCTTCATGTACAAGCTCAATCATATGAGCTTCATGGTGTGCTAGCAATGGATTTTGGTTGATGTTAGGTGCCTCCGGCATGTGGACCTCGATCTTATTGGCATCAATGAGATTTTGTATTGCCCGCTTCAACCTCCAACATTTTTCAGTATCATGCCCTAGCATTCCTGAGCAGTACTTGAGCTTATCGATTGGTCCATATTTTGGGCGGGGGATTTGGCAACCTAAGCTCGACAGGACTCAACAAACCTAACTGCCTCAATTTGTGAAACAAGGAGGTATAGGTTTCTCCCAATTCAGTAAAGGCTATTTGTCTCTCTAACCTTTCATTTCTAGAATCTTGATTTCCACGGAAACCTTCCCCTGGAGGGTTCCTCTAGGACCTTGGTGGAGGATAGGCATTTTGGGATGGTGGGTATGTGTTATGTGGAGGTGGATAGGTGTTCTGTGGAGCATATGTGTTTTGGGGAGCCAGCGCACGCCATTGTGAGCAAACCGGAGGCTGAGTGTATGTTTGGGCTTAGTGCACGAAGAAGTGTGGTTCTGAAGATGGATAGTAGTGTTGTGGTGGGTTATAAGGGGAATGTGGATAATTTGGATGGTGGGGTTTGGGTTGGTTGTAGTAGGGCTTGCTGGACCTGGACCAACTACCTGCTTCAATTGTAGCAACTTCTTCTTCTTTTTCCTCCCAAGCGCACCTCATGTGCCGCTCTGAATAGCCTGAGTTGTTGCCTTAAGCACCTAGTAATTCACGATTTTATCGTACTTCAGTCCCTCCTCTATTATAACCCCTATCTTTACTACTTCATTGAAGGACTTTCCCAGTGTCGTCACCAAGTGACCGAAGTAAGTTGGATCCAGCGTTTGTAGGAACTCGTCCACCATGTCCCCCTATCTCATGGGAGGATCAACCCTAGCTGCTTGTTCTCTCCAGCGGAAACCGAATTCACGTAGGCTTTCTTCGGGCTTCCACCCAGTCCTCAGTAATGTGAGACGGTCAGGGACTATATCGAGATTGTATTGGAAGTGACCTGCGAAAGCCTGCGCTAGATCATACCAGGTGTACCATTTGCTGGGATCTTGGCTGGTAAACCATTCAAGTGCCGATCCACTTAAGCTTTGGCCAAAGTAAGCTATCAGTAGCTCATCTTTGCCACCTGCCCCTCTCATTTTGCTACAATAGCCATGTAAAATGATCGCCATGCCCCTCGTATAAATCAAACTTGGGGATCTTGAACCCTACTGGTAATTGGACGTCAGGGAAAGGGAATAGATCTTTGTAGGCCACGCTGACCTGATTGCCCAACCCATGCATGCTCCTGAAGGATTGCTCCAGGCTTTTGAACTTCCTTATTACCTCATCTTGCTCCGGGACTTTACCCGGCTTATCAATCTCCGCTGGGGCTTCCAAGTAGGGATTATAGGTATGGGGCTCTAGTGCATTAGTGTGGGTTCGGGGGGATAGTATTCTGCATCGTGAACCTGAAACAATGACTCACTATTTGATCTTTTGCAGCATGGCTGGTGGCCCCCACATAAAAACGGGAACATTTGGTTGTGGGAAATGTTGATGGGGTGGTGGAGCTTGGGTATCATAGGGGCTTCTCCCCTGATAATAGCGGTGAATCGGGAGGCTTGTTGATGGGCCAGGGTGAGGGTATTCCGGCATATCCCCTAATGTAGGAGTAACGGGTAGCCAGGCCCCTTTTGTGCCTTAGCCAAGGCTAACTGCATTTCATTCATTTCCAACCTCATCTTTTCCATTTTTTCCATGGCCTCCTTCAATATTTGACTTGTCGCCTTTTCTGACTCAACACTGTTGTCTGATCCAGTCATGCTTTCTGGTATGGGCCCTTTTGATCTTGTCTGATAATGGTGCGATGCCCATATGCTCTAACAAACTAACTGGTATTAGATTGAGAAAATAACAAACTTGTTAGAGTTAAAGTTTCAACAAATATTGCAATTGCACGTTAAGGGATGCAACCGACAAATAGACTCAAAATATTGGAAATATAAACTCAAACTAAGCATGCTTTAATGCATTAAACTTCTGTGCCCGCGGGGCCTTGTTCGGCCTGGCTGTGGACCTCGGTGCAAGACCTTATTGCAGATCCTTTAGTTCACCCATGATCCGATGGACGTAACCTATGACGGAGGGGAAGAGGGTGTCCCGGGGCATTTGCTCACATGTTAGGCACCTCATGTAGATGTAAGGCCCAATCTCATCAATCCTTCCCTGAATGTCATCCCTTCTTTGAACAATTGCTCTATTTGCCGGTTCTTTAACCCTAACGCTTGGGCATTGTCGGTGAGTCGATCTTGGAATTTTTCCATCTGTTCCTCCATCCTAGCCATCGAATCATAACAGCGTTCCCTGTCTGCTCTAACCTCTTGGGCTTGTTTGAAGACCCGTTCCTGAAGAGTGGAGTTTGTTTCTCTTAATATCTCGACGGTTGCTTTGTAATTTTTTTTTAACTTGTTGTAGGTGCTCTTTCTGTGCTACCGCATCCTTTGTCCACCTGGCCCGAATTCTTACCAAGCTAGCCTCCGATCTTTTCAAATCCTCTTAGCTTTTACTGACCTGCTTGTTCAACCCGTCTATGAGCCTCTTGTCAGACCGACTTTTCTGTTGGTTATCGGCATTCATCTTCAGTTCTCGGATTTGGGCCCTGAGAGTGTCATTCTCTTGGGAAGACTTCTTTCTATCTCCTTCGTCAGCTGCTGCTTGTAAACCGTTTTCATACCGGAGATCCTGAACCTCCCTTTTCCAATTCCCTAATGCGGGCCCTGTACTCGGGTTCTGTATCTACCCAAGCACATGTTCCTGTAAGTCCCCAACGAACCCCTGAATGTGAGGTTTTTTGACTGGTCGTTCTGGTTCTTCTTTAGCAATTCCCTTCCTTCCATACCAGGCTAGGTAATCGGGTAAAACTTCTCCCCTGGACAGGTCATGCACTCGAGTGTTCGCCGTGAAATGCTGACATTCATTCCATATAGAACGAACGATTTTCTTGTGAAACTGGCCATTGGTCCTGACCTCGATTGCGTATATGCTTAGATCTTCATCAGGGTGTACCACCAAACACCTTCCCAACTATCCCATCAATCGATAGGGTGCGTAAGGCTGAATGCCTCAGAGCCCCATCAAAAAGAAGTAAGGAACTGTGGCGAGCATGTACACAACTTCTTCGATCGGTAACCAACCCAACGTCCATCCTATTTGTGCAGCACTGATGGCCATGAGATGAGATCCTACCGGCAACTCAATCCCTGAGACCCTCTTGTAGTACCCTTCAATGCGACTTTTCTTTGTCAGCATATAGCTCAGATGCTGAGGCTGATGACGCAAGTGTTCGATCATCCACATCTGTACTAATAGGTTGAAACCTTCAAAGACGTCTGCCCCTGCTTTACAAGCTGTGGGGCTCGATATATCTCGGATAATATAATGGAAGAGAGTATGCTTTTGTCGTTGGTGATTAGGACCTTGACCACCCCAGCTATCTTTAGATCAATATTTCTGCTCTTCGTGGGAAACACTATAAGACCCAGGAATGATACCATGAAGGCGAATCACCTATGTTCATCCCATTTTACTCGGTTTCCTCGGCTGCAAACCCCACTTTCTGGATCATCTAATCCTGATATGTTCCCATACCTTCGGTATACAAATTTTAGCATAGAAAAACCTCCATCCAGCTCAGAGTAGGGGACCCATTTGCTTATCTTTACATGAATTTATGAGAATTGACGGCCCTTGGAGCAATCAATTATTTATGCCGTAGTCCCTCAGTGCTACCCATGCATCCTGTTATCTCCTCTAAAGTAGGAGTGAGTTCAAAGACCGAGAAATGGAACACATTGTGGGTCGGATCCCAAAATGAGGTCAAGGCTTTTATGATGTCCCATGTAGCACTGGTACTGAATAAATCAACAAAACCCCCCAGGTGCAGTCTGATCTTATCTTGTTCCGGTTTTTCGAAATCTTCCCACCACAGACATAATTCCAGAGGGATCTTGCCCAGGACTTTTAACGGCATACTTGGACCCATGTTCATTCTGCACATTTGTTGAGGTGTATTTAAGCAAAAACATACTATACTGGACTCAAATAGACCTAACTATTTAAAAAAATTAAAACAAGACAAAAGACTCGATTTTGAACACGGACTTTCAACGCCTCGTGGGCGACGAATTTTCGAGGATGTGTTGACTAAAAAGAAAAAGGTCGAAGGCGAACGTTTATACCAAGCCAGCCTTCCGGCGTCCCTTTCAAGAACATTCGGCTATTATGGTATAACGGTGTTACCCGACGTATTGAAAACTATTTTTCAAAACGTAATCCGCCATTGTGGTTACGGACATACAGAGCCTTGGCTAATTTGGTCAAAATCCAAAAATGACCAAAAGTGGTTGTTTGCACAAAATTAGCCTTCCGGCATCCCTTTAGGGAACATTCGGCTATGTTTTGACAAAAAATCTCGACGGACTCTTTCATGAATAAAATTTTGACACTTTTTGGTTATTTTTTGTAAAATGGGAAGTTGGACCCTATAAGGGTTACCTACGTATCTCACATCCGATTAGAATCAAACCGACGTAGTCCGGGTAAAGGGGAAAACAAAACTAGATTTAAAAGAAGAAAATTCCCTTCTTTCTTTTTTCAAAACACCCTTTTTTCTATTTTTTCCAAAATTTGACAGAGTTTCGACACTACTTGATTTTTTTTTTTGAAAAATTAGTAGTTATCTTTACACTGCTATTTCTCTCTCTCTCGGGCTTTTCTAATATTACCAATTTTGTAAGCCGGTCAGCATGTGCGTCTGAACAAATAGATACATAAATCAAACAAGATGCAGCAGGATGGTCTTTTTGTTTCAGGTTGTTATTCCTAGACGTGCCCAACCCCTATGTTGAGCCTCCTAAGTCAAATGAAATATGATGCAAAACAAGCATTTCCTACTAGGGATCCGGCATGAAAATATGTTATACTTAGCTTCAACCTAGGTTATTGTTCTAGACCTGGCTTTTTACCCGAGCGGACAACTCAAGCCGAGGATGGGAACTGCGTACCGGTAACCAAAAGATCCTCCGATTTTGCAATCCCACCTAATTCTCGAACTAAATTGGGATTATGACACAAACATAAAGAAGTCATGACCAGCGTGCACTCTACAAGAGGGAGAAGAGAAGGGTTCGGCATAGTTTATACGTACAGTCCATGTAATATCAAAGTGGTAAAAATCATTATTTTGCACATAGAATAGATCAGGTAAAATAAAACAATTTCTAAGCTCGAATTCTAACCCTGAAGCAGTGGTACTAGGTGTTACTCCCCAGCAGAGTCGCCAGAGCTGTCACACCTCCTTTTGGCGCGCCCCGCGAGAGATGAATGAGTTTTTCCATTTAAAGGACAATCAAACGAGATTTGTTTAATTATTTCAGAGTCTCCACTTGGGAGATTTAGGGTATCTCAAGTCACCAGTTTTAATCCCAAATCGAGGAAAGAAATTGACTCTAAATTACAGTCTGCGTACCAGATATCCGGATAAGGAATTATGTTAACGCGTGAGAAGGTGTTAGGCATTCCCGAATTCCGTGGTTCTAGCATGGTCGCTCAACTGTTATATTCGGCTTATTTATCTGATTTTAACAATTATGTACTTAGTGCAAATTGTGACTTTTTACCGCTTTTATTATTATTGTCATCATTTTTAACAAAGAATTGCATTGTTGTGAAAACGTATCTCGAACCACGTCATAACCAGTGTGCACGTGGTCGTCGACACACTTTGACTCTGTTGAGATTTGAATTTGGGTCACATCAATGTACACCAGGGATTAAGAAGGTAAAATTAATTAAAGCGCATCCTAAAAAGACTAACCTATTGTTATTTTTAGGGAAAGGCCACGAAAACTCATTAAGCGGCCAATCCTGATGTCTATCCAATTATTATCTATTTATTGAAGGCCCCACGACTTGTGATTTATTTCACGAGGCACACCTCTTTTTTTTAAAGGATCGGCCTATAGCGACTATGTTTTTCTACTTCCATCCATCTCTAAAAAGACGGAAAGCTCCTAAATTATTTACCTGCTTACGAGTTATTATAGCTAAGTTTCAAACATAATTCTTTATATTTGAAAATGACCTTATACGCGGGCAGAGTAGTTTTCTATTTTTATGGGCCAAGATCCAACACATATAGTGTGAAACTGGACCTGGTCCACCCTTGATCCTATATGGGGCTACTTAACTTATTTTTACACATGTTTGGCATTTATAATGGAACTGAAATATGCATTACTACTATCTAATTAAGCAATATTCCTACCAGTTTTAAAACGGGCCCTTTGTTTAATAAAGTAGCTATTGGGTATCTAACATGCTTTTTGTTAGAACAATAATGTACTAACAGAATATGGCTACTGCAACATCTGTGCCTTTCTAACTAAAAGCATACATAGGGAAGAAGTTTTTACAACTAACTACTACATACTAGTGTTCAGTTATACAGCAACCACCTACGTGATTCTAGTGATTAAAACTAACTAATACATACACAACTGGAAGTCAAAATATAACTAAGATGACTTCAAAGCTTCAAAACTTCATTCTTTGTATTCATGCTTCATGTTTTAGCTACAAGTGTACTAGTATAACAATGTGTACCTGGTATTTGGAATAAATAAGAGAGGAAGATCAGTGGTGAATCAAGCAGTAGGACAGCAACAGTAGCAGTATCCCAACAACAGAATTCGCACTCAATCAACCCAGAATAGATTCAGCAGTCGATGGACAATGTTAAACCAAACCGAAACCAACAGATCAAATAAAAATAGCTTGAACCAAAACCCAAACGACCTTGAAATCAAAACCCAGAAACACTTCCTCAACCTCAACCAGTCTCACAATTTGAGAACCAAAAAGTTATGGATGAACAACTATAAGAGTTCACAATTTGTTTTGATAGAACGGTGTTTTCTTTTCAATAGAACGGTAACCTTCCTAAAAAAACCTGAAGCAACTGAGACTCTTTTCTTTTTGTTTTTAAGACTCTCCAAGACTGAATCTCATGAAAACTCTCGATTGAAAAGAAAAACTCTCCACCCTGATTAAAAAAACCTCTCAGTTCTGAATTTCTTATCTCTAAAAACTCAGTTCTAAGCTCTCAATTTCTGATCTCAAAATTCAGTCTATATTTTTCACTCTCAGTTCTCAATTTGTGATTCCAAAATTCAGTCTATATTTTTCACTCTCAGTTCTCAATTTTTGATTCCAAACTTCAGTCTAATGTCTTATGTATTTATAGTAACTCCTAAACCTACCTTCTTTGAAAAACTGCACTTATCCCACCAACCACCTCAAGAAAATCTGCTTATTTTCAAACTAAATCCCACTAACGAAGTCTTTTTCCTTATTCTCTTCCTTCAATTAAGGCATGATCTAAGGATTTATTACCTACTAGTATTAAACTCTTATTGGTGCTTGACTAACAGACCAGTAATTTAGTCAAATCTGACCATTTTCCATTTCCAAAATACCCATGAAACCTTACTACAATTACTATCATGACCTTAACAAATAATCAGCCTTAAACTAATTTACTCTAACTAAAACTGAACAGAATTGAGCTTCTGATTATGCAGATATAACCAATTCATTACCTAAATCACACAATGATTCAGATAACAAAACATAATGCTGAAATCACAAAGAACAGACAAAATCAGGGCTTCTGTAATTTTTCAAGCATCTTTCAATGACGACACTTATTTAATCGACCATATGTGCCACAATGTGCGACAATTAACGACAAACAATCAACAGAGAAAAAATATACATATGATTGAGCAGTATTTTACAAAAATAGTGGATTATAGTACAATAAACTATTCCACGACATTAATCGATTCGATTACACACAATTGTTAATAACTAAATAGAATCAAGCAGGCATACATGTAATTTTAATTGGCATTTGACAGAATTATGGGATTACAATGAAGCTCGACTAACCTATGACGTTAATTAACTCGAATATGTAACTTAATACAACTACAACTAACAACAAACAGAAAAATAATTGACCAAATAAAAGGTCTGATGAAGAAGAAGCAAGTATTTATAAAATAAAAATAGAACAAAAGAAGTAGGAATACCTTAAAAAAATATCAGAAACCAAAACAAACTCGGGCCAATTTTGGAGTTGAAAATTTTGAGGTCAAACGGACCTTACGAGTGTTTTCAATTGAAAACAATTCGTCTAAGGTCCCTTGAACACCCAAAGTCTTCAATTTGGACAGAAATCTGGCTTGAGTTTTTCTAGGGTTCTTGGGCTCAGATTTGGGGCTTGAATGTTTCTGAGCAGATTCGAATAGAACCATCGTGATTAATGGTATGAGGGAGGTCTGGGGGTTGTCAGGTATCGATTTGGGGTGGATTGGGGTAGGTTAAGTTTTTGCTCGAATCTTCAAATAAAGATTCCAGAAGTCTGAGGATGATTCGAGCTAGGCGGTTGGTGGGATCGTGTTCAGGGTGGTTTGGTGGTCTTATGGTGTTGGTTTGGTGACCATTGGACCTCCGGCTGCCGGGTTTACGACGGAGATAAAGGGGGGCGTGTTAGGGTTTTGCTATGGGGGCGTCTCTGAGAGAGACGAAGATAGGGGGTGTGGATTGGGGGGTCAGGTAGGAGATTAGGGCTTATATCCAGGTGGGAAAATGATCCTGGCCGTTAGATCATTTAAAATCAACGGCCCGGATGAGCCAATGTGAGGGATATGGTGTCGTTTGGGGTAAAACTGGGGCGGACGGGTTTTGGGAATGGGTCGGGTTGGTGAAACGGGCTAGGAAATGGAATGAGGGCCGTTGGATTGATGTGGATTGAGTGGCCGAGATTGATTGTTCTTGAAACGACGTCGTTTGGACGTCTGTATTTCTAGGCCAATTGGACCGGGTAAATGGGTGCTTTGGGCCTGGGATTTCTTTAAAAATGGCCAAGTCCGATTTTTTCTTCAATTTTACTTCTCTTTTCTTTTAGTTTCTTCCTAAATTAATTTTTCCTAATTTTAAAACCAAAAAAATCCTAGATTAAATCTTACAAATCCAAAATTAACTTAAAAACTACTAATTAACTTCTAATAAACATTATCGCACACAATTAAATACTGATAAAATAAAAATTACACAGTTACTCATAAACGTACAAGAATGCATATTTTTTTATGATTTTCCAATTATTGCCAAATGATTTACGATTTAATCCCTAAAATGTTATAAAATTAAACCTAATCGTATTTTTGTATTTTTCATTTCATATAAATCAATGGCTACTTAGTTCTTTAAAAATGCAAAAATTAATTCCTAAATGCACACGCACCATATTTTTGTATTTTCTTTAATAAAAATGAAAACAAACACACAGACAAATACAAAAATAAAAATAAAAATGGCACAAATCCACAAAATTTCTAACAACGCAAAAACTATCTTATGTTTTGAATCTTTTGGAGTAGTTCGTGTGAGGCAAAAATCACGTGCTCACAAGTACAACCAACTCAATAAGTTACAAATCTAATCTTTTGACTAAAAGTAGTTACGATATCAGTAGTTACAGTTCAATATAGAGATAATCGTACAGAAATGAAGGCATGGTTTCAAGTTCATCAAATAAAAACTCAGTATAAGCAAAATAGATCAACTCTAAGTGATATGAGGGATATCTATATGCCACTATGCAAGTTGTATGTGATGCACTTAAATGGAAGCCTCGCGTACTCACACTCTTAAAGTACTCAATCACTCAGTATTATATATGGTCAATCTAGCTCAGGAATAATCCATCCCAAGTTTATATATCAAGTGACAATCAATCACTCAGTACTGTATAAGGCCAATCCAGCCCAGGAAAAATTCATCCCCAAATATAAATGATTCGGGCATGATTCATGCCCAGGAAGATCCATCCCTTAAATAAATTAATTGTGCTCACAATGGATGTATAGACTCCGGAGGGGCTCCTCCAGCCCAAGCGCTAACATAAGCCAGATCCAGACATAAATAAATGAAACATGATGTGCATGCAGTCCGATCCCATAAATATAACTCACAATTAAGCCCTCAACCTCGCTCGTCCTCAAACTCTCCAGTCTCTTGGGCTCATAACGCTCATACTAAGCATCCCTAATCAGTGATACAGGATGTGACATCGTAAAATAATGAAGAGTGAGATATGATATGAATGATACATATGACTAAGTGCATGACTGCAATTAAACAATTAACTCAATAATAAGGAATGAACACTGTGGGTCCAACAGTACCACTATATAGCCTAAACATGATTGGCAGCTCAATTTTTTTATTACATTATGAAACTACGGATAATAACAAGAAAAATCAACTATACATTTCCACGGAATAGACCAAATCACAGTTACATGGTGCATGCTCATACACATGTCACCTAGCATGCATGTCACCTCAACATCAATCGCATAACAGGAAATTCGGGATTTTATACCCTCAGAACCAAGTTTAGAAGTGTTACTTACCTCAATCATGCAAATCTTTATTCCAATATGCTCTTGCCTCGCGAATCGGCCTCCAAATGTCCCGAATCTGGCCACAAATAGTTCTATACAACCAACATGAGCTAATGGAATTAATTCCATAAGAAAACACTAAGTTATTAACCAAAAGTCAAAAGTCGACTTAAAAGCCATCCCTCAAGCCCACGTCTAGAAATTCGATAAAAGTTATAAAATTTGAAAGCCTATTCAACCACGAATCCAACCATATCAAATTTTCCAAAATCCGACACCAAATCTTTACCCAAATCCCCAAATTAATCTCTATATCTAGTCTCAAACTCTTAAATTTCACCTTAAATATACACAAACTAGGTGGAAAATAGATTATTGAATAAAAATGAGCACAAGTAATTTACCTCAAGAAACCCATTGAAAATTCTCTCAAAAATCGCCCAATCTCGGGCTTAAAATGTTTAAAACCCGCTTCTACGGTACCCCTTTTGCGGTCAACCATCAGCATTTGCAGAAGTCACTTAATGCCGACAACCGCTTGTGCGCTTGCAAATCCCGCTTCTGGGGGTACACAAATCATCCGCTCTTGCGGACCAGCCTCCCCAAGTCCTTTTCCTCTTCTATGATCCTCCACGCGCAGGTGCGAGTTCGCTCCTGCAGAAATCCTTCCACATCTGCGCTCCACAGTCCCCAATCTAACCTCCATTTATGCACTTCCCAGCTCGCACCTGCGATCAATGCTCCACAAGAGCGATTACATCAACAGACTCCCAACTTCAGCAATCATTCAAACTCGAAATTCGGTCCGTTAACCATCCAAACTACACCCGAGACCCTAGGACCTCAACCAATTATAACAAGCCCTAAAACATAACACGAACCTAGTCGAGCTTTCAAACCACACCAAACAATATTAAAATACGAATCGCACCCCAATTCAAACCTAATGAAACTAAGAAAATCCAACTTCTACAAATGATATCGAAACCTATCAAATCAAGTCCGATTAACCTCAAATTTTGCACACAAGTTACAAATGATACCATGGACTTACTCTAACTTCCGGAACCCCAATTCTAGCCCAATAACCGCAAAGTTCACTCTTGGTCAAATTTTCAAAATTTCAACTTTCGTCATTTCAAGCCTAATTCAACTATGGACCTCCAAATCACTATCCAGATACGATCCTACGTCCAAAATTACCTAATAGAGCTAACGGAACCATCAAAATTCCATTTGGAGTCAATATCCGATCAACCTTTTCAAGTTAAGCTTCTAACATTGAGATTAAGTGTCTCAATAATAGGGAACGGGACTACAACTCTCACAATGACCGACCGGGTCGTCACAGAAAATGTAGTACGATAACAGTTCTCAAGTGATTACTTTTAACAATTTCATGTCTCATATGCTCTCTTTAGCATCCGCTGAATTTATATCTAATATGCTAATTATTATACCGCACTTTCGTAAATGTTAAATCTCAAAATATGAACAACCACCTTAGCTTATGAATTCATGAAAACTAGACATCTCAAATATCTCACAGTTCAAAAACTTTGACACTAGAATATGTAATTCCGATATGCTAGACTGAAAGAAGTGAATAATACTTTGATCATGGGTAACGAGATGCTCACCATCGATAAGCTAGGCTCTAAAACTTCTCAAGAAGCGAGCTCACCCTCAACAGTAATATTTGAAAGAAACAAGATGGAAAGGGCGAGCCCGTCGCTCGATAAATGATTAATTTTTCTCATAGCTGTTTGGGATAGGCTACATAATAAAATACATGAATTAACTCATAAAACTCATACGTACATTTCAGGCGTATCAAATTATAAAATAGGTTAATATTCGATAAGTGATCAAATTAACTCATAATGAGAAAATTTTCATCAAATCCGAACTTAATCATCTATTTCTTTGAAGAGAAAAATATAAATTATAGGAGTAGTATTAAAAGAATGTTTATTGATTCACTTTATTCGCAAGAGGTACAATAACGTCTCATGTAGTATTAACTGAATGTCTTTTAAACCAGGCTCATTCTCGGCACACAAATTTAAATCAACATTTAAACTTAACAACTAAGTATTATTTGTTATAAATTAAAGATCGTAAAGTAAAGACAAGTACAGAGAGAAGTTGATATATTATTCGAATTCAAACTAATATACATAACGAACTAAAATTTCTTCTATTTATAGAAAAAAGGAAGTTGCTAATGCAAGTTGCTGTGCAAGCTACTACTGCAAGATGTTGGGTAAGTTGTTACTGTACCAGATATGATAATCCTCTACTGAAAGTAATGTTTATCCATAAGGGATTACTGAAAGGATAAGCTTACTATACCTGGTATGGATAATCTTCTACCGGGGTAATGTTTATCCATAACGGAGTATCGAAAGGATACGCTTATTATATCCGATATGGATAATCTTCTACTGGAGGTAACATTTATCAATAACCGGGTAACGAAGTGATAAGCTTCTTCATGAGGCTTATTTCTAATAGAGTACAAAATAGAAAAACATATTTTTGGCGGAGTCTCATATAGATAAGCTTCTTCAGGAGGCGTATTTACAACGGATTACTAAATGAACATCCATAATATAATATATTTATAACACCCCCCTTGGATGTTCATTAAAAGATAATGTCTCATTAAAACCTTACTAGAAAAAATCACGTGGGAAAAAAATCCTAGTGAAGGAAAAAGAGTAAACATATTTAGTAATACGCATTGCTAGGTGCCTCAGTAAAACCCTTATAAGGAAAACCCCATGAAAAAACCTTAGTAAGGGAAAAAGAGTGCATCGCGTATTTTACTCCCCCTGATAAAAACGTTGTTTCAAATATTTGAGTCCCTACATTCCAATCTTGTATTCCATCTTCTCAAAAGTAGAAGTAGAAGTTGGCAAAGATTTAGTGAATAAATCTGTTGGATTATCAGCTGAACGGATTTGTTGCACATCAATGTCACAATTTTTTTTGAAGGTCGTGTGTGTAGAATAATTATGGTAAAATGTGCTTCGTTCTATATCCTTTTATAAATCCTCCCTTCAATTGGGTTGTTCATGCAGCACTGTCTTCGTATAAAATTGTGGGTCTTTTCTCACATTCCAAATCACATTTTTCTCGAATAAAGTAAATTATTGATCTCAACCATACGCATTCCCTATTCGCTTCATGAATAGCTAGTATCTCAGCTGATTTGAAGAAGTAGCAACAATATAGATTGCTTTGTGGAGCGCCATGATATGACAGTACCACCATATGTAAACACGTACTCGGTTTGAGATCGAGCTTTATGGGGATCGGATAAATAACCTGCATCTACATAACCAACAAGGTCTGCACTATCTTTATTAGCATAAAATAAATCCATATCAAGGGTTCCCTTTAAATATCGCAATATATACTTAATCCCGTTCCAATATCTCCGTGTAGGAGAAGAACTACATCTTGCTAGTAGATTAACAGAAAAATCTATATCAAGCCTTGTAACATTAGCAAGATACAGTAGTGCACCAGTTGCACTAAGATTGGGTACTTCGGGACCAAGGATTTCCTCGTCCTCTTCTGGAGGTTGGAACAAATCCTTCTTCACTTCAAGTGATTGAACAATTATTGGTGTACTTAATGGGTGTGCTTTTTTCATGTAAAAGCGTTTTAAGACTCTTTCGGTATAAGCAGATTGATGGATAAAGATCTCGTCTGCTAAATATTGGATTTGCAGGCCAAGACAAAGTTTTGTCTTTCCAAGATCATTCATCTCAAATTATTTCTTAAGATATTCAATTGCCTTTTGGAGCTCTTCTAGAGTTCTAACAAGATTTATGCCATTCACATAAACAGCAAGTATAACAAATTCTTATGTCATTTTTTTTATAAAAATATATGGACAAATAACATCATTTATGTAACCTTCTTTCAGCAAATATTCACTAAGGCAATTATACCACATGCGCGCAGATTGCTTTAAACCATACAAAAATCTTTGTAATATGATTGAATACATTTCATGAGATTTTGCTTCAGGGTTTTCATATAAACTTCATTATCAAGTGAACCGTACAAATAAGTTGTAACTATATCCATTAGATGTATTTCAAGCTTTTTATGTAGTGTTAAACTAAAGAGATATCTAAATGTTATGGCATCCATAACAGGTGAATGTGTTTAATCAAAATCGACTCCAGGTCATTGTGAGAATCCTTGTGCAACAAGACGAGCTATGTATCTTTCAACTTTATTTTTATCATTTCTTTTTCGCACCAAACCCCATTTATAACCAACTGGTTTTATACCAGCAGGTGTTTGGACTACTGGTCCAAAGACCCCTCTTTTAGCAAGTGACTTTAATTTTGATTGAATTGCCTCTTGCTATTTTGGCCAATCAGATATTTGTCGACATTCTTCAATATATCGAGGTTCAAGATCCTCACTATCATGCATAATATAGATCCTCACAATCTTACATAATATTAAGTGCAAAAATTATATGCAAAAATATTATCCACCACTATTTCAGATCAATTTAAATTAATCCCATCACTGATCCAAATTGTTAAAAGTTCTTCACTCACATGAATTTCGGGTTCATTGATTTCTTCAGGAATCTCAAAACTAATTAGTTCATGGGTCTCTTCAGGATATCCCTTCATAGTATCGTTTTGATCATTTGTCAATTTTCTTTTTTGAGGATTTCGATACTTAAAACCCAAAGGCCTACCACAATTCAGGTGTGCTTTTAGTTCACTACCTTTCATGCTAGCAGATGGTCCTACAGGGACATTAATTCAGATAGGCACATTCTCTGCAGGGATATGTGACTTAGTTACCCTTTTCAAATCACTAAATGCATCTGAAATTTGATTTGCTATATTATGTAAATGGATGATCTTCTGGACCTCCTGATTACATATAGGGGTACTGGGATCAAAGTGAGATAATGATAAAACTTTCCATATAATTTTTCCTTTGATTTCTGTTTTCTCTCCCCCTAATTGTGAAAAATTTATTTCATCAAACTGACAATCTGCAAATCGAGCAGTATATAAATATCATGTCAATGGTTCAAGATAGCGAATAATAGAGGGTGATTCAAACCCAACATATATTCCTTTCCTTCTCTATGGTCCCATCTTACTACGCTATGGTGGTGCTACTGGCACATATACAGCACATCCGAAAATTCGCAGATGGACAATATTTGGAACTGAATAAACTGCGGAAGTCTCAATATTATATAAACTGAAAACTGGTGCGGAAATCCAAATACAACCTCTACCCAAGACTGGTATCACGAACTCACGAACATTTAAAGAGTGCAAAATATAAAGTTTGAAATAAAGTACAACGATGATTGTTTCGGTACAATGATAACAACGAAATAAAGATAGAAGAGACTCCGGGCCTGCGGATGCCTGCAAGGCTACCTCGATGTCTCTGGACAGAAAGCTCACTCCCGGAATACTACTGCCACTCAAATGCTGCTCCAACACCTAGATTTGTGCAAAACGATACACAGAGTGTAGCATCATCACAACCGACCCCATGTGCTGGAAAGTGCCTGGCGTAATTCCGGTGAAGTAGTGACGAGGCTAGAACCAGACTCCAGATAAACCTGTGCAAATATATATATATATATATATATATATATATATATATATATATATATATATATATATATATATATATATATATATATATATATATATATATATATATATATATATATACATACATATAAAATAGTAGCGAAAAGTAAACAATTAAAGCTGGAAGGGGGAACATGCTTATGGGGGTAACAGATAAAAACAGATTATCAGGAATAACAAAGGGAACTGCATCCGATTTCTACTAACACAAAATAAGGGAAAATAAACCACTTTCACTTGTCCAAATTTCTCTTGTTGCAGGCGTGCAACACGATCCCATTTCATCATGCCACGTGGTAGGCGTACCACCTGCTCTCATTACATAGTATCACATGGTCGACGTGCCACACGTTCCCATTTTATAATATCTCGTGGTCGGCGTTCCACACATTCCCATTTCATACCATCTCGTGGTCGGCGTGCCACAAGATCCCATTCATAATATCTTGTTGTCGGCGTGACACACGTTCCCATTTCATAATATCTCATGGTCGGCATGCCAAATGTTCTCATTCTATAATATCTCGTGGTCGGCGTGCTACACGATACCATTTCATAATATTTTGTGGTCAGCGTGCCACACGATCCATTTTCTTTTAACGCAAAACACAAAGTAATCCCGGTAAGGGAGGAAAAATGTTATAATAAACTATCCCGGCAAGAGAGATTCATCTATAACCAAACTCATGCAATTTCTACTTAACAGAATTAAATCTATACTTAGTCTCAACAATTACTGGCTTGGTATTAAAGACTTTCAACCAATTCCTCATAAACAACAACTAAGAATTCGATAATTTAACAATTTAGGACTCACGGTCATACTCGACACTGTGTATAGATACTCGTCACCATGCCCATATACCGTACTCGACAATTAGCAATTAGCAAAGAGACTCTACTCCTATTCCCTCAAGCCAAAGTTATACCAAACACTTACCTCAAACTTTCACTGCTAGTCAATCCTCTAATACCACTTTATCTCTCGAATCTGGTTCCAACACAATCGAATCTATGAAATAATGACTTTATAATATCAATAATAGCTAAACAAACTAAACCCAATGCCTAAATATAAATTTCTAAGCTTTCTTCTCAAAATTCCCAAAAATCAACCCCGGGCACGTATGGTCAAAACCCGAGGTTCAAACCAATTCCATGTCACCTATTTCCCCACGAGCCCGAATATACAATTTGTTTTCAAATTCGACCCCAAACGAGGTCTAAATCAAAGAAAATTAAAAAGCCTTAACTCTACCTTTTTTCCCCAATTTCAACCCTAGATTACATTATTAGAGCCAAGGAATTCAGTAGATGTTGACGGAAAATGCAGAATACGAGTTAAGATTTACTAACCCAAGAGTTGATGGTGAAATGATGCTTCAATGGCTGCCCTAGAGCTTTGGAGAAGAAGGAGTTTGAGAAGTGTTATGAAATTCCCGTTTGCATTCTATTTTGAAGGATTAAAATAATTGGGAAAGAATGCCCTATGCGATCGCGAAAGAGGTATTGCGATCGCATAGTGTCAGGAAATTTGACTATTGCGATCGCAGGATGTCGATTGCGAATGCATAGAAGAAATAGACCCCAACCCGGATTTAGCTTATGCACATTGCGATCACGGATGGATCAATGTGATCGCAGAGAATGATGATGACTACTCTATGCAGTCGCACTGAACAAAATAGGACACCTGGAGTTTAACATTATGCGCTTGCAGAAGGCCTATGCGATCCCATAGCACTGCATGTCAGAACAACAGAACTGAGTTTTTTGCAACTTTTCTAAGTTTGGAAACACCTCCGAAATACTCCCGATCCCTCGGGGCTCCTAACCAAACATACACGCTACTCAACCACATCCTACGAACTTAACCAAGCGATTAAATCGCCAAAATAACATCAAAATCAATGAATCAAACCTCAAAATTAACACTTTTCATTCAAACTTCTTAAACTTTAATTTTTTATATTTAGGTCTGAAATATGTCAAATGACATCCGATTTTGACCAAACTATACAGAAACATCTTAAACCATATATTAGACCTGTACCGGGCGTCGGAACCAAAATACAAGCCCGATACCAATACTTTCTAATCCAATTTCATTTCAAATTTTTATATTCATTTTCAGAAAAATAATTTCTTTCAAAAATTCATTTCTCGGGCTCGGAACCTCGGATTTCGATTCCAGGCATATGCCCTAGTCCCATATTTTTTTTACGGATCCTTCGAGACCTCTAAATCACGTCAAATCCCATATATAAATTAAAAAGCATAAAGAAAGTATAAAATAGTTAGTTATGTTGTAGATCCAATTGCAAGCACAAAAGAATTTTTCTTTGCTATGTATATGATTTGTGCTTTGCTTTATGAAGTCGAAAGAGGGTGAAAGATGAGAATTCTTGATACGGTTCCGTTAATTATGATTTAGGAAAAATAATTTGTTGTAACTTAAATTGCTATCATCGTACTCATATTTACAATAGTTGCATTGCTATTTCATTGTTGAAGTATTAAAACTTTTTAAGGTAGGCAATCGTAGCTTTATTTTTTTAATGTTGGACCCTTACATTATTTTATAAAAGGAAGAAAATACACATTTGATAGAAAATTAAAAGCGAATAGGTCCAAAAAAATAGAAAATAAGAGAAAATGGCAAATAATTGAAATAAAAGATAAACCTCTTTTCAAGCATAAAAGATAAGTTACTAAGAAAAGTATTACCCTGTGAGCCTCCAATCATGCCCATTAACTCCTGTACAGTTATATTATGCGCCGTTATTTCACTCAATTTCTCTCTTAATAATCACAAATTATGTCAATAATAAGCAAGCAATCGAAATGACCTTTTGCCACACCTTCCTCAATCTTGATTGACCCATGAGTAACCCCAAGCAAACATTATTACACAATAATAAACATTGATTATAAGGAAGGAGAAGAGAGAATCAAAATATTAAGGTTATTATGGGGGGGAATTTTAAGAAAGGAGAATTTTTTGTTGTTGGTTGTACATCTTTATTGAAGGGGGAAAAGGTGCAAAATTGAGAGGAAAGAAATACCAAACCATTGGACATAAATTCTGAAAAAGAAAAGAGGTGTTAGAGGATAGAGGCTCGAACCTTCAACCTCAATTAGGTAAAGGAGGTGCTTGACCAGCTAACAAAGAAGTGTGAACTATTCTGTTCATTTTTTACTTTTCAAACACATTAATTATGTTTATTAGCACTGCAATTGTTGGGCTTAAAAGTTTTACTACTAGCATTTAGTGGGAATATTTCACGTGCCCACCTACTACTCTGTCGATAATATTTATTCAGACCTAAAATAAAAGATACATTATTTATTGCTCTATACAATCTGTGACGCGGAGATTTAGTTCTGCCTAAAGCTTCTCTTAGTAGCGACACCCACATACACCCAGAGTCGTCAGGTATGTTGACCCTTTTCTTCTCTTCTTCTGCCCTTTGATTTTGGGGATTTGCTGAATCGCTATGTATGTCTCTTATTCTACTTCTATTACCTGTTTGATGAAATGCCAATTAGAGTATTTATATCAAGTGGTCTTCAAAATTTAAGTAAATAAATGTTGCTTTTATTGATAAATCTATTGGGTGTTCGTTGGCAAGTTATTATTTGAATTGATTAGCTTATTTATCTAATTTGAATGATTTCTGTCCAATTATGTTGTTGGGGTTTTTTCTCAATTTGTGCTGCTTTTTTGTATGAGATACTTTTGAGATTCATATGGTAACCAGTGGCTTGTTTTAATTAGCTTATTTATCTAGTCTGATTTATTCCTTTCCAATTATGTTTTGGGGTTTTCTCAATTGTGCTGATCTTTCAAGGATACTTTTGAGGTTCCAATGCTAAATAAATGGCTTGTTTTGATTGCAGATTGCTTGATGCTTTGACCCCATTAATTAAACAAATAGTATTTAGGAACTTATAGTGTCTTTCCCCAGTAAATTGCATATAATAGAAGAAAGGGAGAGGAAGTATAAGGAATTAGAGGATGTTAGCTAAAACCCTCCCACTTTCTTCCCCAATCTCAAAACCCTCCAATTTTCCAGATTCCAACAGTCTCATTTTCCCAAAATCTGTTCCACTCATCAAATCCAATAGAAAAACTATTAGCAATCCTTTTCAGGCCTCATGTCTTAAGACTTCCTTTGAGTCGATTGTTGCACCTGAAATCCAATCTTTCCCTGCAGCCACCCGAGTAAAAATCCTTTCTGAAGCATTACCGTTTATTCAGAAATTTCGGGGCAAGACCATTGTAGTGAAATATGGAGGGGCTGCCATGAAATCTGAGGCTCTTCAGGCCTCTGTTATTGCTGATCTTGTCCTTCTTTCCTGTGTTGGTATGCGCATTGTCTTTGTTCATGGTGGCGGTCCTGAAATCAACCAATGGCTTGGTAAATTGGGAATCAAACCCAACTTTTTGAATGGCCTTCGTGTTACTGATGCCTCGACCATGGAGATTGTCTCGATGGTCTTGGTGGGTAAAGTCAACAAACACTTGGTTTCCTTGATTAACAAGGCTGGGGCAACTGCAGTGGGGTTATCAGGGATTGATGGCCACCTGCTAACTGCACGTCCCTCCCCAAACGCTGATCAACTAGGTTTTGTTGGGGATATTGCTAGTGTGGACCCTAGTGTGCTGCGGCCGCTCATTGACAATTACCATATCCCAGTGATCGCTTCTGTTGCAGCTGACAAGACGGGTCAATCCTACAATATCAATGCAGACACGGCAGCAGGTGAGTTGGCAGCAGCTCTTGGAGCTGAAAAGCTAATCTTGCTGACAGATGTGGCGGGAATTCTGGAGGACCGTAATGATCCAGGGAGTTTGGTGAAGCAGATTGACATAAAAGGAGTGAAGAAGATGACTGACGATGGCAAGGTTGCTGGTGGGATGATCCCTAAGGTGAATTGTTGCGTCAGGTCTTTGGCTCAAGGGGTGACGACTGCAAGTATTATTGATGGAAGGCTTCAACATTCCTTACTCCTTGAGATTCTCACTGATGAAGGGGCTGGAACAATGATTACTGGCTAGACCAGCTATTGTGAATTGAGCAGCTTTTTTATGAAGTTTCAAATGGTTTAGCAAGATAGGTTTTTCAAAGCTCTAGACCTTTATGGTACTCTCTTATCAATATGTTGTCACTCTGCCACAAAATTTTGGTAGACAAACTGAAGCATTTGTCTGGGTTTCTGTTGTATTAATGGTCCATCGTAATGGTTTTTCTTGTATGAATAAAGATTAAGTGGGTATTACTTGCATGTTGGCTTTGTGAAAGTTAGTTATTTCGTGTGTTCGTATATTGAGAAAATCCTGCACCCTCACTCCAACTCCCATTTTTGGTGTGCTCTTGTACTGAAAAAGTCCTGCATCCTCATTCCAATTCTCCTCCTCCCCCACCCCGCCCTCACCCAAAAAAAGGAAACAGAAGTACTAGAAAAAAGATAGCTTATCCTGAAGATGAAAAGAAACTAGAAAATAATGAATAAAGCCGTAACATTCATCAAGATAAATGTGAATGATAAATGATGATTGGAACTTTGAATGGATATTTCGGCCTGAAGGCATTATTTTCTTCAATATTCCACTAGGAGAACCATCTTTTTCCTCAATCACGCTTCACATCATTAACTTTTGTACTTGGGGAAGTCATTGGCCAAGCAACATGTAATTTACTCATTGTAACTCTTTATCGACCTGATACCAAATCATAATAATGGTAAATCAACCATCATTATTTTCTTTTTATTCTGGCGATCTTTATGCGTCAGGGGAAATTAATGATTTGGCTGTAAACAAAATATTCAGATATTATTAGTTCTTGATGTAAGTATTAAGTAGTAACCTTGTCCTGTTTTGTTATATTTGGATCTTATACCATTATGACTGTTTTTCTGTACAAAAGTTTATTTGTTTACATAGTATTTCAGACTTTCAGTCCTCATCATTGTAGAAAGTTTCTGATTTGGTTTCTCGGGCAGTACACAGCTTGGAGTTGCTATCATATACACATGGATGAATTTTGTGTCAAGTCACCACACGATGGGGCTCTTGCTGGAACACTAATGGCTAGCTTGCCTTAAACTTAAAGTGCTGTTCTGTACAAGGTGGACAACATCTCTGCACAGTTCTTTCACTTCTGGGATACTCATACTTTTGTTATGTGCTTCACTCTCTTTCAAAATTTCACTGACTAAAGATATAATTAGTCAGTTTTGAGATGAAAGAGACACCATAATACACATTATTGTGATATTTTTGTCGCTTTGTAAATGCTAATTGGTGACCTTATTCAGGGACATTGATGCCAGAAGTCCAGCTCATCATGTTTTCAAGATATAGGGGGTAATGGTTTCTCCGGTTACTGGATTGATCATCCTAATTTCTTAGGGTATACATGGACAAGTGTTTGACGATCCTAATTTTCTGGGTTATATGCTTTAGTGTTAAGTAAAAACCTTCTCTTTTTTGATGAATGTTGTTATGTAAAATTAGATTGGCTTTCCAAGGATAATTATTTTGAGCTAAATTGAACTTGCTAAATTGAACTTGATAGGAAAGTCTGGAGGTCTAGTATCAGGGTTGTAGGATAGGGGCCCCTAGAGTTTTTCGTACTACTCACCCGGGGTTGGGTGATCCATAGATATTATGTGTTTTGGATTGTGTCTCCCTTATGGTAGTTATTTATGGTAGTTACTGTATGATATTATTGCATGCTATTTATTTATGGTTCTTATGTTTAGATAGTTATTTATGCTATTTCTGCTGGGCTTACTAATGCTCTTTTGTTTTTGTTTTTGTTTTTCCTCTCCTTCACTGAGCCGAGGGTCGACTGGAAACAGCCTCTCTGTCCTTTCGGGTAGGGGTAAGGCTCGTCTACATATTACCCTCCCCAGACCCCACTTTGTGGGACATTACTGGGTAGTTGTTGTTGTTAAATTGAACTTGCTGTGTTATTAATTGTTTTGCATGTTTGTACTATTAATCTTACTTTCTGTCTGTTCTGTGCTAACTTAAATTCTGGGTTTATTCTTACTTCCATGACATCAAAGTGATTTTTGGACATCTTTTTATAGATCTCTTTGGCTGTATCGTCTTACCTCCAAATAGGCCTAATCTTGGTTTTGATAGACATGGAATTTCATTTTTGATGTTCACTTGGTTCTGAATTTGGTCATGTGGTTTAACAGCCATCCTTTTTACAGGCTCGCTTGTTGGTATAATGTATGTGCTACTTGATTCTTTATGTTCTATCTAACTGGGAAAAACAAAGAAATTCTCAGTTCATGAATCAGCAAGAGACCACACATGAAATGAAAAGACTTAACCACCAGAACTACATAAGGCTGACCCTTGATACTGAGGCCTTATTCAGTCTAGTTTGATGAGGAATGCATTGTTTTTACACGTATAGATTAGTGAATCCAGCAGCATGGTTCGACATGTGTGCTTAATGCAATTAAATTGCAGACATATGACATGCATTGAATTAGTATTTTCTTCATAGAATGTTTAAAGCACCAGTTAGTTGAACAAAATGTAACATTCTTTTCCAAAAATTCCATTGGCATCCCATTTAAAATAATGGCCCAACACATGCTTTTGATGGTGCAATATACGTTGGACAATACTTGTGCAACGTATCCTTAACCTAAAATTGAAGCATCACTGCGTCAGTCCACATGTAGTTTCTGTTAGATATGTAAATAGTAGAACCCTAATCCAATGTATTAGGAGTAGGTTAGGTTATGTGTATTAATATAGAGCTCATTGTGTCATGTTTAATATCAAGAGTTATATTTTTCTCCCGTGCTTTCTCACATGGTATCAGAGCTACAGTGAGAATATTATAGCTGTGCATCATTCCAGCTACTTTCGGGAAGAAAGACCTCGTCGCCGTGCAATTTTCTGGCGACTTAAGAGGCTGTCCGTAACTAAACTACCTCTTTTGTTGGTGTTGTGCAAAATCCGAGACCACCACGAGGTTCGGAAGAGAATTCCGACCAACCCCAGAAAAAATCACCGGAAAAGAACCATTCACGCGCCCCCACGCGCCGACGGCGCGTGAGCCCACGCGCCGGCGCGTGGCACCTCTTCCGGCCATTTTTTCTGGTGACTCCTTCAGGACAGTTTGCTAGCCCTTCAATTCCGACCCTACCCATCCTTTTTTCGTTCGATTCCGACAACTTTCAGTTTTTTCCGGCGACTTTATTGACTTTTCCGGCAGCTACAGTACTTTCCGGCCAGAATTTCTACAGGACAGTTTGCTCAACCTTGAATTCCGAGCCTATCCATATTTTTATTTTTCAATTCCGACAACTTTGAATTTTTCCGGCAGCTACAGTGTTCCAGTTTTCCGGCAGCGCCAGTTGTCAGTTCTCTGTTTCAGTTTCAGCGAGTTTTCAGTTGATAATCCAAAGATGTCTTTGGGACTAGATGCTTTCGGATCTAGAAACCAGGGTTCTGGCAGTTCCGGTATTATGATTACCTCAGAACCTTTAATGGGAGGTTCAAACTACGTAGCTTGGGCTTCGTCTGTCGAGTTGTGGTGTAAAGGCCAAGGTGTTCAGGATCATCTAACCAAGGAGTCTAGTGACGGAGATGAAAAAGCCAAAGCACATTGGGAGAAGATTGATGCTCAATTATGCAGTATTTTGTGGTGATCTATTAATTCCAAGTTGATGCCCTTGTTTCGTCTATTCCAAACATGTTATTTGGTTTGGGAAAAGGCTCGTACTTTATACACTAATGACATATCTCGTTTCTATGATGTGATATCGCGGATGACAAATTTAAAGAAACAGGAATTAGATATGTCTACTTACTTGGGTCAAGTGCAGGCAGTTATGGAGGAATTTGAGATGTTGATGCCAGTTTCTGCTAGCGTTGCAAAGCAGCAAGAGCAACGACAAAAGCTGTTTCTAGTTCTTACTCTTGCTGGGCTTCCTAATGATCTTGACTCAGTACGCGATCAGATTTTGGCTAGTCCGACTGTCCCCACAATTGATGAATTATTCTCTCGCTTACTTCGCCTTGCTGCAGCACCAAATCACCTAGTGAGCTCATCACATACACTTGATTCATCTATCCTCGTCTCCCAATCCGTGGACAATCGGGCTTCTCATACTATGGAGTATAGACGAGGAGGAGGTCGTTTTGGAAGATCTAGACCCAAGTGTTTCGTATTGTTATAAACTTGGTCACACTCGTGACGTGTGTCATTCTCTACATGGTCGACCAACAAAAAATGCTTATGTTGCTCAGACCGAGCCTACAGGTAACCAGGGATTTTCTATATCTGAAAGGGAGTATAATGAGTTCCTTAAATATCGAGCAAGTAAGCAGACGTCTCCACAAGTAGCCACTGTTGCTCAGCCTGATACTTTTGTTGCTGGTAGTTCTTTTGCTTGTGTTTCCCAGTCTAGTCCTCTTGAACAATGGGTTGTGGACTCAGCTGCTTCTGATCATATCTCTGGTAATAAATCCCTTTTGTCAAATATTGCGTATTCCCAGTTTCTTCCCAACGTTACTTTAGCTAATGGGTCTCAAACTAAAGCAAAAGGAGTTGGACAAGCAAATCCTCTACCATCTGTCACTCTAGATTCCGTTCTTTATGTCCTTGGCTGTCCTTTTATTCTTGCATCTGTGAGTCGTTTGACTCGTGCCCTCCATTGCGGAATATATTTTATTGATGACTCTTTTATTATGCAGGACCGCAGTACGGGAAGACGATTGGAACAGGACTTGAATCAAACGGACTCTACTACCTTAACTCACTAACATCCTCTAAGGCCTGTCTAGTTGCAGATCCTCCAGACCTACTTCACAGTCGTTTAGGACATCCTAGCTTGTCCAAGCTTCAGAAGATGGTGCCTCATTTGTCCAGTTTATCCACATTAGAGTGTGAGTCATGTCAGCTCGGGAAACATACCTGCGCCTCCTTTCCTCGTAGTATTGAGAGTCGTGAAGAGTCTATTTTTTCTTTAGTTCATTCGGATATATGGGGTCCTAGTAGAGTATGTTCAACCTTGGGATTTCGTTATTTTGTTAGTTTCATTGATGATCATTCAAGATGTACTTGGATTTTCTTAATGAAAGATCGTTCTGAGTTGTTTTCTATATTCCAAAATTTTTGTGCTGAAATTAAAAATCAATTTGATGTTTCTATTCGCACTCTTCTCAGTGATAATGCCTTAGAATATTTATCCTCTCAATTTCAGCAGTTTATGTCTTCTCATGGAATTATTCATCAGACCTCTTGTCCTTATACCCCTCAGCAAAATGGGGTTGCAGAGAGAAAGAATAGGCACATTATTGAGACTGCTCGCACACTTCTCATTGAATCTCATGTTCCGCTGCGTTTTTGGGGCGATGCAGTTCTCACATCGTGTTATTTGGTTAATCGGATGCCTTCATCTCCCATCCAGAATCAGATTCCGCATGAGGTATTATTTCCCCAGTCACCCTTATACCTTGTTCCCCCTCGTGTTTTTGGGAGCACTTGTTTCGTTTATAACTTAGCTCCTGGGAAAGATAAGTTAGCTCCTCGTGCTCTCAAGTGTGTCTTCCTTGGTTATTCTCGTGCTCAGAAGGGCTATCGTTGTTATTCACCTGATCTTCGTAGGTACGTTATGTCAGCCGATGTCACATTTTTTGAGTCTAAACCTTTCTTTACCTCTTCTGACCATTCTGACCATCTTGATATATCTGAGGTTTTACCTATACCGGCCTTTAGGGAGTCTACTATATCTCCTCCTTCACCTTCCGCTACAGAAGTCTTACCTATTCCAAATGTTGGAACGTCTACTGTGGCTCCTCCTAGACTCCCTGCACAAGACACTCCACTCTTGACATATCATCGTCGTCCTCACCCAGCATCAGGCCCGGTTGATTCACGTCCTGCACCTGACCCTGCTCCTACTGCGGACTTGTCTCTTCCGATTGCACTTCGAAAAGGTATACGGAACACCCTTAATCCTAATCCCCATTATATCGGTTTAAGTTATCATCGTTTGTCATCACCCTATTATGCTTTTCTATCTTCTTTGTCCTCTGTTTCCATCCCTAAGTTTACAGGTGAAGCATTGTCTCATCCAGGGTGGTGACAGGCTATGACTGACGAGATGTCTGCTTTACATACGAGTGGTACGTGGGAGCTCGTCCCTCTTCCTTTGTTGGTTGTCGTTGGGTGTATGCAGTCAAGGTTGGTCCAGATGGTAAGGTTGATCGTCTTAAGGCTCGTCTTGTTGCCAAGGGATATACTCAGATATTTGGGCTTGATTACAGTGATACCTTCTCTCCTGTGGCTAAGATAGCATTAGTCCGCGTTTTTCTCTCTATGGCTGCTGTTTGCTATTGGCCCCTGTATTAGCTGGACATAAAAATGCATTTTTACATGGTGACCTTGAGGATGAAGTTTATATGGAGCAACCACCTGGGTTTGTTGCTCAGGGGGAGTCTCGTGGCCTTGTATGTCGCTTGCGCCGGCCACTTTATGGTCTAAAGCAGTCTCTTCGAGCCTGGTTTGGTAAGTTTAGCACTGTTATCCAGGACTTTGGCATGACTCGGAGTGAAGCTGATCACTCTGTATTCTATCGGTATTCTGATTCATGACTCTGTATTTATCTAGTGGTCTATGTTGACGACATTGTTATTACCGGCAATGACCAGGATGGTATTACTAAATTGAAGCAACATCTCTTTCAACACTTTCAGACTAAGGATCTGGGCACACTAAAGTATTTTCTGGGTATTGAGGTCGCACAGTCTAGCTCAGGTATTGTGATCTCACAACGGAAGTATGCCTTAGATATTCTTGAGGAGACAGGAATGGCAGGTTGTAAACCTGTTGACACTCCAATGGATCCGAATTCTAAACTTCTTCCAGGACAGGGGGAGCCTCTTAACGATCCTGCAAGATATAGGCGGTTAGTTGGCAAATTAAATTATCTTACAGTGACAAGACCTGACATTTCCTTTCCTGTGAGTGTTGTGAGCCAGTTTATGGGTTCGCCATGTGATAGTCATTGGGATGCAGTTGTTCGTATTCTTCGGTATATAAAATCAACTCCAGGTAAAGGTTTATTGTTTGAGGATCGAGGCCATGAGCAGATTGTTGGATACTCCGATGCTGATTGGGCAGGATCACCTTCTGACAGACGTTCTACTTCTGGATATTGTGTCTTAGTAGGAGGAAATTTGGTATCTTGGAAAAGCAAGAAACAGAATGTGGTTGCTCGGTCTAGTGCAGAAGCAGAATATCGAGCAATGGCTATGACGGCATGTGAGCTAGTTTGGGTCAAACAGTTGCTCAAAGAGCTGAAATTTGGTGATGTTAGTCAGATGGGACTTGTGTGTGATAATCAAGCTGCTCTTCATATTGCGTCAAATCCAGTGTTCCATGAGAGAACTAAGCACATTGAGATTGACTGTCACTTTGTCAGAGAAAAGATACATATTGCTATAAAGTTTGTAAAGTCAAATGATCAGCTTGCAGACATTTTCACCAAGTCCCTCACTGGTCCTCGTATTAACTACATATATAACAAGCTCGGTACATATGATTTATATGCACCAGCTTGAGGGGGAGTGTTAGATATGTAAATAGTAGAACCCTAATCCAAAGTGTATTAGGAGTAGGTTAGGTTATGTGTATTATATATAGGGCTCATTGTATCATGTTTAATATCAAGAGTTATATTTTTCTCCCGTGCTTTCTCACAGTTTCCGTCTGAAATCTTCTTCATTCCATTGCCTTCTAGCTTCTCTATTCATTGATTGTCTTCAGTTTGATTTTATGTCTTCCCCTCTCTATCATTTTCCTCTTTCGTCTTCATTCCTTTGTGGTTTTCTTTCTCTGTATTTTAAGATGGAAAGAGTATTTAGTGAGCACTTGGCAAAGAAACCCTGAAGAGGCGAACAATTAGGCAAAGCACTTCCACCATGTTGTCTTGTTCTTCATCCGATTTCACTCATCTTTCTCCTAATTGCAACCACGCACTTCAGAACTCTCCACCCTATGAAATGGGATCTTGCTATGCTATTATTGATAAGAGATCCTGGATCAAGTGTGAGATAGAAGAGTTTCTCAGATAAGTGTGATATTTCACAAAGCATGGTTGTACTTGGTATTCTCTGTTTCTGCTTCAGATATGGAGTATGTATTTAGACTTATTGTTCTTCCATGCAATTGATATGGAGATAAAGGAAGTAGATGAATCAAGTTTCCTCAAAATTTATGAGTTGTATAATTAGATTTTGAAGCCAGCGCACAATATGAATGTTGCAGCTGAAATGCATATTGGTTGTTCTAAAAGTGCAATGCTGAATTTGATCTTTTATTTGACTTTTTTTTCTTGACATTGTTGTATTTCCATGTTGTGATACTGTTTGCATCTTTTCTTTTCCATTTTTGCTCACTCGTTTTAGAATTTGCTAATAATCTTCCACAATCTGGAGGTGCTGTTTCTCTTAGAAAAATTGGTATTTGCCATGGTAAAGTGACTTATTGTCTACTAATCTTACACAATATCGATCACAGACACCAGCCCTGAGTCCATTCATGAAGGATTTAATCTGCTTTTCTATGAGTTCTTGTTTGATTATATGCTTCCTTGGATAATTGTGTGTTGTGACTGCAAATCTTTGGAACTGTTATACCTGTGTTATAGTCTTATAGTTATCATGCAGCTTATAATGTGAAAATGTTAGAAGAATATGTGAACTATGATTTTCTGAGACAATATATTGTTTAGGGTAAAGCATTCCTCATGGATCCAGATCCTCTTTGATGTAGGGTAGAGATGATAATATTATTCATACATATCAAATGACATGAATAGCTACTTTGGATTATGGAACCGACACAAAAATAGTGAGATTAATCACCTTATTGAACTTTGAGATTCATCAAATCCTTGGATGATTCTCTTTATAGGTATATGGCTATAGGTATTGAGAATGAGCAGTATTCTCATATCAGATGGGGTTGTTCAAGTTGCATTTCTGGCTTTACATTGATAGAGAATCATTCCAAGAGTGATGAAAGATAAAATATAATTTTTTGTAGTACTGCAAGTTAGAGGAGATAGTAGTTAAAAGGTAAATAGTTCCCTGTGAATAGCTGTTACTGAATCAAAAAATAATGTAGAAACAAGTATAAAACATTGATAAGAAAACATGCAATTAACAGTTAGTGACAGCTTCCTGCATTGTCACACTAGCAAGAAGGTCCAGGTAATTGTTGCTTTGTTGTACTTTATGTTGATGCAGAATTACTATCTTCTCTGTTTGCAAGTTGCTGTATTCAAATTTATATAGGCGGAGAGAAATAAGAAAAGCAAGAAACATGAAGATGGCCATTATCTTTTACCTTTGTTGGAATAAGAAAATCCTTATATAACTCTTAGATAAACTTGGTTATCATATCATGCCAAATAACAGCCTGTCTTGCTATTTTGGCAGCCATTAAACGGTTGACAAAGTCAATGTACTGGAAATTCTTTCAATTACCACGGTCATGGGAACTTTTGGCCAACTACATGGTGTATTTGGGTGGAAATTACCTATCGGGTAAATTAACTCTTGCTTAGGATTCAGCACTTTCTATACATCCTATCCAGTAACCTGTAACCTAGATTTGTTGCTTCCTGGCAAGTATTCAACTGAATACATTCTTCCGAAAGAATCTGCTGTGTATCTGCTTAAGTTGACAGCGAAATACATAAATAAGAGTCTACCGCAAATTCTCTTCTGATTGTAACTGTAACTGTCTCTTCATCTTTGATCTTTGTTCCTTAATAATCTCTTCCGGCGAGGTAATCATCTTGACTTTAGGCAGTTCAGATTAGTGATGAGATTTCTATTTGCAAAATGAGATTTTGTCAGGAGATGGTGCCCCAAGATCATAGAAGTACCATATCTTACATCATCAGAGAATGCATGCACTTTGTTGTCTTTGTTGTCTGCCACTAGTCTATCTGGTGTTCCCGTGTATTGGTTAAGACAGGGCGGTGTACCCTTGCAAGGATCATTCAAGTTATAAAGATGGTGATCAATGCTTTAGCTGCTTTTGCTATGATTTGGATATGGTATGTGACTGGAGCTGCAACTTATTCAACACCTTGATGATGAGACCTTAAACTTGTTATCTTTCAATTCTTATATTGCATGTTAAAAGATTTTTATTTGAGCTCATTCTGCTATGGCCATCGTTGGGGTTATATGCATGCTGATTGCTGGGTGATCAGTGCTTTAGCTGCTTGTATACTGCTTGTAGTATGTTGTGTTTGCATTTTTAACTGTGGGTCTTTCACCAACTAATGATTCACGGCTGAAATGTAGAGATCTGACTTTATGGCTTTTAAACAAGTTTGCACGATTACCTTCTCTTTTTCATTGATTGACCGACTTTTCTCTGAAAGAGATTGCACAAAGCTGTCCTGGATTACGCCCTATTGACCTGACCATCTTGCGTAAATTGAGAGACTTTGCAATCGGTCATCTTGTCACTGGTTGTAGAACAGTTGACAAGCTAAGACTCTGTCAGCATGCTTTCAGGTTTTCAAAATACATCATTGAATACAGAATGCTTTCCAAGTGTAGCATATGTAGTGTCCTTAACCATAATCTTTTGCTTGCAATATTCGTCATCATTTTCTATTGCTTTTTACTCTTTTCTTCAATGTCGTTGCTTATGCCTTGAGAGCAAATTTGTCAAAGAATATCACCGTACATTGCTACAAAGGAGGGTCGTTTCTTCGCATGAAAAGTTCTTCATTTTGAATATTGAAAAGATGTTTCAAAATGCTTGGTTTCAAATTTCCTTCTCATATTCCTTTTGGGGAGTGGTTGGCTGCCCAGAATCATATAAGGTAGATAGTGGATACATTTTCTTTTGTATTTTACTTTTATTTTGTAAGTAAAAATAGCATATCCAATTTGCGGAGAGATAACAGTCTTTTGTGCTTATAGGAGTGGGTGCATGCGGCACATTGTAATTTGTATATATAAGGAATGTCTCATTCTGTCAGATTATATGAGCTGGATTTGACATAGTTCACACTTAACTCCTATAATAAAATTTCTACCTATATCGAGCATGTAGGTACCCTTTCCATCTTTGCATGAACATGTTTTTGAGTATGTCCATACATGAGATTTTAGCTCTTTGTAGTTGGCACATGCCATTTCACCTGCTCCTTAGTTTCATTTGTAAAACAAATATTTGGATTTGTTAGAAACCGGAGAAAAGGAAATAACAGACGAAGAATAGGAATATGCAGGGAAATGATTTTGCAGTTCTGTCTGTTTTTCAACTTTTCTGGCTTTCTATGTATTTACTCTCATATGATTCCTGTGTTGTCTTCCATGTTTGAAGGCTTATAATAGTGATTTCAAGCTATATATAGGATCCTCTCAGTAGCATTCTTGAAAAATGACAAAATAAGTGTTCTGTTTGAAGTCTTAGAATAGTGGTTTCAAGCTTCATATAGGATATTATAAGTATGTATTCTTCGAAAAGTGAAAAAGAGCTATCCTTTTCAGTAGTTTGTTCTGAATTCCTTGTACTCATAAACAGTAAAATTGAATGTGGCATAAGCTTACTCTTAATCATTATAAACAGCAACAACAACAACCTAGTGGGATCCCACAAGTGGAGTATAGAGAGTAATGTGTACGCATACCTTACTCCTACCCTGGAGGGTAGAGAGGCAGTTTCCGAAAGACCCTCGGCTCGAGAGCAAGAAACTCTTAGTCTTTATCAATGACAGTTATTCAGCTGTTGCTGCTTATGTTAGTAAGGTATTTGACCGCACATGTTCATCACATTTTTCTTATTGTGTTTGTGTGGTCATAGGAAAATGTGTTATGGGTTCTGATTGTGCTTCATGTTTGCTGAATTCCAGTTGGTATCTGCTTCTTTATGCCTTGATATCTGATAAATCACCAGCATTCACACTGGAGTTAGAATTCTCGATTAAGCCTGCTAAATTCGGTTTAGATCAACATTTTATATTTTTGAGAGAACTAGCAAAAGGAACCTTGGATTTGTAATCTTAATTCTTAACCTGCAGATTTCCTTTGCTTTCACTTTCCAGGCCTCTTGTTTCCTCTTCATGTTTTTCGGGGTACTTGGAAATTTGGTAATCGAAAAAGGTCAATGAATTATTGCCAGACTATGTCAAGGAATCAAAGTTTTTCAATCTCTTTATATGATTTTTACTGGTTTCACACAACACTGCAATGTCACTAAGCCAAATGCTCACATTTTTTGATTAGACTGGATTTGTCTTGGTGCCGCAACTTGACAAATGAAGCCCTGGATTTGATTATTGATAACTGCATGTCATTGGAAGTATTGAAATTGTTTGGCTGTACTCAGGTATGCCCTGTTTAGTTTGGTAAATGAGAAACATACTTTGCTCACTGCCCCAAAGTTTGCCTGACCATTAAAGGACAAAGTTAAAAGTCCTACTTTCTTTTTCCTGTGCTTAGACTGCCAACAGTGATTGGTGAAATGAAAGGCACCTGCTCGTACCAGAGTGTCGAAGACATTGGCTGTCTTTCTCGATTATGTAGAAATATAGGAATTTCTTGTGCTTGTACAATTTGATTTTGTGTTGTGACTTTGAGTTCTTTCCTGAACTTTAGGTTTCATCACCGGTCACTTTATCGAGATCCATTCATCTTAAGGTTTCATCCGAACTGAAGAAAGAGGCACAAAAAATTTGTTTCCATGCCCCAGATTGACGTAAAATCTGGAGAATAAAATTTAAACCACTGTGGAATATCACAAAATGCCTGTGCTCTCAAGGTTCCTGTTATTTCTTTTGCTACGGTCCTTTTCTATCTGTCCTTTGAGCTTAGGGTCTATCGGAAATAGACTCTCTATCTTCAGTTTTTCACAAGGTAGGGATAAGGTGTGCATACACACTACTCTCTCCAAACCTCACTTGTGGGATTATACTAGGTTTTTTGGTTGTTGTCATTGTTGTAAAAGTTTACCAGTATAGGTTACTTGTTAAATTCAGTGGACGTAAATGCAAATAGATATGAAACCATTATTGGTGGTAGGCAGGTATTGTATTTGACTGTTCATCACCTAAGCTCAAATGTATAGGCATGGGAGCGCATCATACTACCTCCTAAATGCTTTTCACTTTGCCTTAGTAGTTTCCCTTTGTAGTAAAAGGGCTCTTCTGAGAGCTAAGATTTCCAATTGCAACTCAACTCTTCAACTTCTTAAGAGATCTTATCTAAGCATGGCTTGTTGTTGGTTCGAATTCTCAGGCAAGCGATAGACAATGGATGCAGTTTTTCGACACACTGCTATATGATTTAATAATAATACATCTCTTTAGTAGAACTTTCCTCTGCAGAAACATTCGTCTACGTGTGCTTATTCCAGAATCTGATAGATTCTTACCCTATCTTATATTATTTCCAAGATTACACACAATGAAAGATGTTTTACTCAAAACATTCGTTTACCTTGTAAGCCAAAAAACAATCAAAAAAGTGTTTGGGTAAATAGTAATCAAGTATAATGAGTTCTAGATGGGATTACTTTGCCAAGAATGCGATAGATTTGAAAATACACAGAGAGATGATATTATTCAGAGTAAAAGCACGTGATCGTTACAAAGGTGAAGGCCCCCTTTATATATTAGGAGACCTTCCTCGAAATAATTAAAAGAAAAGTACAAAAATTGGTGGCTTCCTTGTACGTAGGAAGCTAGGCCTTAAATGATGTTCTTTAACCTAGTGGACTGGGACGTCCTTATTTTGGTCGTCCTCGCCTGAGGCGACGCAATCTGAGGATGGCATTGTCATGAAGGACATGTCTGCTTAGACGGGAATGGGGTGAGTCGGATTTTATTCCATACAGCTAGTCCCTCCGTCCGGTGGAGGCGTGCTCGATGGACGTCTTCAATGGACGGATACGTATGCCCTTATGGCGATGTAAAGCCGTTGACACTTGTCTCCTTTTTAGAGTGACGTCACCAGTCACGTGCGTCATCATTACTTTTGCTCTCGAGATGGATCAGAGCGTAACATGACGTTTGGTTTCCCGCGCCAACTTTTGATAGATGTCGCTTCGATTTTCGTGTATCTCACCTCTATAAACAGCGGAGCGGTTTGAAATGATTCACCACTCGAACCTTCGAAGTACATTTCTCTCTTGCTTTCATCTTGTTTCCCGGCGACCACTGCTTTTCTCAAGAGTTGTTGTTTCTACGGGTCGAACTTTGCATTATCAAAACACTCTTCTCTGTAAACTCGACCATGGTGAAACGGTCTCAAGGCAATAAAAGGTACAGAAATAATGCCCCATCTAGGGTTTTACTCTCCTCCGATGGTGAGGCGGAGGTGGTCGAAGAGGTTCTCGTTCCTCTATCAGTGGTGAATGTTCTTCCGAAAAATATTAATAAAAGGAATGATTTTAGTCATAAAAGCTCACCTCCACCCTAGGAACATAGTGAATTGACGCTCTCTCACTTGGATGCCCTCAAGATGGCGTATGGGTTTCTTGATCATGTCGATATAGTTCCTGCCGAAGAGGACTATGCCAACGTACACAAGCACGGGTTCTGTACGTTCTACGATTATGCATTCCGTATCGGCTACATTTTCCCGCTCAATCCTCTAGCGGAGGAACTTTATCGCTTCTTCAAGGCGTGCCCGGCTCAACTCACCCCTTACACGCTGAAAGTGTGTAGGTTACTTACCACACACGCGGAGAAAGCCGGATGCGTGGTCACTATCTACCACCTTCTGCAAATGTTCAATGTGAGTTACCTGAGGGGTTCGATGTTGCATCTGCGCGCCGCGACAAGAAGAGCTTTGTGGTTCAGTCTGATGACGAAGACAACAGTGGATATTGGAAGATATTTTTCTACTTCCGGACGGAGAATCTGGTGGTTAACCCCGGAGGGTTTCCGGAGGTGTGGAACCCGGAGTGTAAGTATCCCTTTGTGTCTTCTTTTAGTGCTTTACGTTATGATGGTATAGCCTCTTACGGCTCTTCTACTTGCTGTTTGCAGTGGCGGCTTGTATGGCCGTAGATTCCTCGACCCTTTCTTGTGCGGACGACATTAGGTTGTGAGTGGAGAGGATGATACCGCATGTAGAGGAGTGTCGTACCTGGGTCAATTTTGTAGCATGCAGCGGCCGACTGGTAATGATCTTTCCTTGTTCTTTCCTTTTTCCTTGTCTTGACTCGAGGGTCCTTTTGTTCAACATATCTTTTCCTTGACAGGCCGGAGCACCTCTAAGAGGGCCAAAAGGAGGAGAGCTGATGCCGGCCCGTCTAGGGCGGAACCGGGCTCTGAAGAGGAGGATGTGCCTGTGGAGGTTTCGGCCAAAAGCAGTGCCCTCTCGGCTACCCAGTAGGAAGTTACGCCGGGAGTAATACCTGAGGCGGATGACGAAATAACGGCATAAGTGGCATCGGAAGAGGTTCTAGTGGTGGCACCTGAGGTCACATCCGGCAATGAGGTGTTTCATTTGGGGTCGCCTTCGCACCCGGTGGAGGCGGCTCCTGAAGATGAGGAGCCTCTTGAAAGTAGGAGGCGCCGGTTGATCACCGGGAAAGGGATCGCCACAGAGGAGGAGAGGGTACGATTACCTCGTCACAAGTTGGGGCGCCCGTTCATGGCCGATGCAATCCGCTCGGTGAGGGTCGTTCCTCGAGGGAGGGTAGACGTCGGGGCTGGCCAGCATCCTGCTCGGGAGGGCGGCTTGTCGGCTGCAGCAGCGGGGACAAGTGCGTCCGCGGAGAGGATGGACAACGATAGGATCTCGCCGGCTCGTATTGAGATGACGACTGGTAGGTTCACTCGTCGCATTATGATTCCTAGCGGCTATTACCTTTTGGAGAACTGGGAGGAAGCGGCCGGGGACATGACCCTTCTTTGTGCGGGTGCCAGGGGTGAGGCATTGGCGAAGGTCAGTGACAGGGGCCTGTCTCGAAGGGTAGCAGGAGCGACCTTGCAGGTAAATTTGGATCTCCTTCCCATTGGTGTTGTAGGGGTAGTCCGCCTGCGTGCTAATCCATCCTTTGATATTTTTTAGGTTCTTGTTTTGGAGGTGGAGAGGGGGCGACGCCTGGCGAAGAGGGCGGTGCCCATAAAAAATTATTGCATAGGTACAAGTGGGTCCGCGTGGCGCATCAAACGTTGGACGACGTGTACAAGCAGGACCCCGAATATAGGCTATTCCGCGAGGGCCTTACCCAGATGGAGGAGCAACTAAAGAAGAGGCTGGCCGAGTTGGAGAGGGCGGATGAGCAGCTCGTGGCAGCGGTCGCCCGGAATACTAAGTTGGAGGCTCTCCTTCAGGCGAAGGATGACGAGTTGGAGCTTGGTCGTGCCGTAGAGGTGGAGGCTGCTGAACTTCGGGCGCGGGTTGTGGCCTTGACTGCTGAGCTCAGGGCTAAGGAGGCCGAGATCGAGACTCTTGCGCGGGTCGCCCGACATGAGGCTAAGCGCTGGGATGCTCATGACATGTGGGTGTACCATGATGCCCTGCTAGTCGTGTTTGGAGAGCTCCTAGCAGGTGGTCTGGTCTCCGAGGCAGACGTGGATGTAGATATGTGATTTTCGATCCTCCCCGATACTTTTTATGTTTTTAACGTAAGATATTTAATGTAGGCCTAATATAGCTATTTTAGCTAATCTTAGCTCTTTTACTTTATTTCGTTACAAAAAAAAATTACAAAAAAAAAGGTATATAAAGTTTAGTTTATGTATTTCTCATAAACTTGAAAAATACAAAAATAGCACCCTTATTTTTAATTTTTATATAATTTCAAAAATACAATATATATATATATATATATATATATATATATATATATATATATATATATATATATATATATATATATATATATATATATATATGGTTACATTAATGTTTTGTAGTTATTTCAAACTTAAAAATACAAAAAGTAGTACTTTATATTTTACCTTTATATAAAAACGAAAATTACAAAAAAATAATTTTATTTTGTAGCTATTTTAAATCTTGAAAAATATTAAAAATAGTTTTGTTTTAATTGTTAAGTCTTATTTTGATAGTTATTTTGCTTACGTAGAATTAATTAAATAAGATCGTGCTTTAGTTTCGATTCCGGACAAAGAATAATATTTGAGTTCAAACTACTCATTTGTAGACCTAATTTTTGGACCTAACTCATAACAAACCAAACCTACCGCACCTTACGTGTAACACGAGATAATGGGAATAATGAGAGACATTGGGGAGCCAATGTTTTGGGGAAAAAGCAAACACTCTCATTCTTTTTTTAAATCTCACATAACACACACACACATTGGGGGATCACTGTTCGGTCTTCTTCATTGAAGAAGAAGAGAACAAATCACAAAGACCTCCTCACGCCTCTGAACAGTCCCCTTCACTGTCAAAACAGCCTCGTCCCTCAGCTCCTCCTTCACGACCGCCCCACCCCACAGCAACTCCACCATCGCCAACTTCCACGACCACCTCTGCTCCATTCCACGAACCACGCAGCCCCCACGTCGGAAACTGAACGAAACAAACAGTCCCATCTTCACCCCACCACCACGTCCAGTACTCGCTCGACGCCGGAAAAACCAGTCCGTCCAGTCGACCCTCAACTGACCATCGACCAAACTCCTGTTCCCGCAGCTGCTGTCCGCGTCGTCTCCAGCTGCACCGACGTCCGGCAGCAACAGCGTCCCTCTCCAGTCGCGCTAACCGTCGTCCTCCTCTTGTCACCTTTGACGAACAGCCACAGCAACAACCAGTGGCTTCGTTTTCTTCTGCTTCATTTTCGCGAACCAAACGACCCCAAACCAGTAGCGACGTCGAGCTTTCCGTCGTTGGAGAGGTTTTCCGATAGGTTTCCGGTCAGTTGGTTCCGGCTTCGTTGTTCTATCCGTATCGATTTGCTCGACGTGTTTCAAGGTTATTTTGCTCAAATGAAAAAAAAATAAGTATTTGTTTACTTGATTCCCTCGTGTTTTACTGTTATTTGTATTTAAATTTGTGTTACATTGTTGGTATACGGTGTGTGAATATTCTGTTGGCTCCATGCAGTAGCTCGTGTTATAGTCTTGGTAAAAATATGTAAATATGCTATAGTGTGTATATAGTAAATTATACCACTTTGTTAAATTGCTGTCTATTGTTCATCGTTTAGGTAAGAGAATGATTGTTTAATGTAAATTATCGGATTGGATAGTCTCAGTGAATAAATTAGGATTTATTTGTCTTTCTTAGAGACAAATAAATTAGGATTTTTGCCTTTAATAAAAATGAGATGAGCCTCACTAAACAAATCACATAATTTGTGGGGCCCTCATAAAGGTATATATTAGAAATACTTAGACTTCGGGACGAGCTGTTTAGAGAATTGCACGGCCTTCCCCAAAGTAATAATGCGCTAGTCACTTTAGCGCGCTTGTGACATTTCTGATTGGCTGTCTTGTATTTCTAATAAGTTGTTTAATAGTTGGCATGTTGAATCGTATACATAATATGATGGGTTTACTTTCTTAAATACGGGTGCACATTTATGTGACCCAAATCCTAATCTCAACGAAGTTTAGATGTGTCAATAACCATGGGTGCATTGATGTGACGTGGTTCGAGACGCATTTTCACGACGTTGCAATTCTCTCTTAAAATAATAACACCCTTTTTGCTTTAACTTTAACTTTGGCTTTTGCTTTCCCTTTAAGCTTTAAGTTTATCTTTCGCTTTTGGCTTTAGCTTTAGATTAAACAAATGTACAACATGTTTTAAAATCAGATAAATAAGCTAAATATGATAGTTGAGCGACCGTGCTAGAACCATGGAATCCGGGAATGCCTAACACCTTCTACCGAGTTAACATAATTCCTTATCCGAATTTCTTGTTCGCAGACTGTTAAACAGAGTCATTCTTTTCCTCGATTCGGAATTAAACCGGTGACTTGGAACACCATAAATCTCCCAAGTGGCGACTCTGAATCTTAAATAATAAATCATGTTCCGATTGTCCTTTAATAAGAAAAGCTCCCTTAACCCACCCTTACCCCTCGCGGGGCACGGGTAAAAAGGAGCTGTGATGTATAGGCAGCGGAGTTTAATCTGGGTTGCTCGTGAGGTGGCCGGTTACCTCTCTGACTCGCCCTCTAGAGAAGGATATAACTCATAATATATTAACTACCTTGAGTCTGCCTCTTGGATTTCTAGGGACTACCTGCCAAGAGATGGTGATGACCCGAGTGCTGGTTGTGCCGGTCAGGGCGACGGGGGTTCCTAGGGTTTGCATTTGTACCTTTTTGTTGTAAATTAGGCCTCTTTCTGAAGCCGAACATGTGTATATACTTTTTGGATATAATAGTACATATATTGTTCCGTTGTTATTCTTCCTTTGTTACTTAGAACTTTTGTCGTGTTTGCAACTTGTAGTTTGAGCTTAACTCGGCTGTCGCCGGGGTCTTCTGTTTTGCCGTAGTCGACATCGGGTCAACTGTTAACGGCGATAGCCTTTTGGATCACTGGTCTTAGCCAAGGTGATATTGATGGCCTTAGCCATGTAGAATCGAATGGCCTTAGCCATGAAGATGTCGATGGCTTTTAGCCGTGTAAGAGACTTCGACTGTCATCGAGTCTTTCGTTCTGCCGTAGTCGACATTGGGTCTACTGTTAGCGGCGATGGCATTAGCCATTTTGAATCAATGGCCTTGGCCATGTAGTTGACTTCTACAGTCGTCGAGCCTTTCGTTTTGCCGTAGTCAACATTGGGTTGACTGTTAGCGGCGATGGCCTTAGCCATTTTGAATCAATGGCCTTAGACATGAAGATGTCGATGGCTTTATCCATGTAGATGTCGATAGCCTTAGCCATGTTGAATCGAATGACCTTGGCCATGAAATTGACTTCGACTGTCGTCGAGCCTTTTGTTCTGCCGTAGTCGACATAGGGTCGACTGTTAGTGACGATGGCCTTAGCCATTTTGAATCAATGGCCTTAGCCATGAAGATGTCGATGGCCTTATCCATGTTGAATCGAATGGCCTTGGCCATGAAGATGTCGATGGCCTTAGCCATGTTGAATCGAATGGCCTTGGCCATGAAATTGTCTTCGACTGTCGTCAAGCCTTTTGTTCTTCCGTAGTCAACATTGGGCCGACTGTTAGCGGCGATGGACTTAGCCATTTTGAATCAATGGGATTATCCTTTTCATTATTGGAGATGGTCGTAGCCTTTTCATTCATTGGATATGGACGTAGCCTTTTCATTCATCGGAGATGGAGATGGTTGTAGACTTTTCATTCATTGGAGATGGTCGTAACCCTTTACACATTGGGCCATATCCCTTTACACATTGGAGATGAAGATGGTCGTAGCCTTTTGCACATTTGAGATGAAGGTGGCCGTAGCCTTTTACACATTGGAGATGTCGCTGGTCCAGTCCCTGTATTAGGTCGGGCTTGAGAGCGTATGGAGAGGCTGACGTGATACACTTGTTCTGCAAATATCTCCAGGTGTTCCCTTCGTCGTCTCGTTAAAAATCTCCTCGATAAAACCCAATTAGGACAAAACTCGAGTGAGGGAAAAAGAGTGCGACTTGGGGGACACCTTTTAGAAATGGAAATATTTGAGGTGGATGACGATCCAGTTGTTCTGGAGTGTTTTTCCTTCCATTGTTTCCAACTGAAATTCCCTTTTGCCAACTGCTACTGTGATTTTGTAGCGCCCTTTCCAGTTTATGCCAATTTTCCTTCACTTGGGTCTTTGGAGGCCAATGTCTTGGCTTTGAGGATGTAATCTCCTACTTTGAGCGGCCTTACTTTAGCCCTCTTGTTATAGTATCTTTCGACTTGTTATTTTGGCCCACCACTCTGATGTGGGCCATTTCTTTTCTTTCCTCATCTTCGTCAAGGTCTTGGATCCTATTTGCGTCGTTTTCCGCGCCACTAGAGTGTGAATACCTTAGGCTTGGCTCGCCGACATCGACGGGTATGACCGCATCGGTTTCGTAAACCAATGAATATGGAGTTTCCCCCGTGCTGGATTTGGGTGTGGTCATGTGTGGCCATAACACTTTGGGTAGCAGTTCGGGCCATAGCCCTTTGGCTTCCTCAAGCTTCTTCTTCAGTATTTCCAGTATTGTTTTGTTGGAGGATTCTGCTTGGCCGTTGGCGGCGGGGTGATATGGTGTGGAGAGTATCCTCTTGATGCGCCATTTTTCGAAAAATTGGTCATTTTTTGACCGACGAACTCTCGTCCGTTATCACAACTGATTTCTTTGGGAATGCCGAAGCGGCATATAATGTTCTTCCATGTGAAGTATATGAACTCATGTTTGTGTATTTGTGCATACGCACCTGCTTCCACCCACTTAGAGAAATAGTTAGTTAAAACAAGTAAAAATCGTACCTTTACCCGTCCTGCGGGTAGAGGGCCGAATATGTCCATTCCCCATTCGATGAAGGGCAAGGGAGAGGCGACTAAGTGTAGGGGATCCCCCTGCTGGTGTATCATTGGGGCATATTTCTGGCATTGCTCACATTGGCGAACGTATTCTGCCGTTTGTTTCTTCATGGTTGGCCAGTAGTAGCCTGTATGTATGGCACACCATACGAGGGTGCGTTTACCTGTATGGGCGCCACAGTGACCCTCATGTACCTCTTCGAGTACTGGCCTCGTTTGGTGAGGGCCTAAGCATTTGGCTAGGGGTCTGCCAAACGTCCTCTTGTAGAGGTCGTTGTTGATCAGACAGTATCGGGCGGCTTGCACGCGGAGTTTCTTCGTCTCTTTCTTGTCGTGCGGCAGTGTTTCGTCCTGCAAGTAGGATACAAACTGGTTGCGCCAGTCCGAGGTTAAACTTAAAGAAAATACCTTAGTGTGGTCGATGGATGAATGAAGGAGGGTGACCACGCTTTCCTTGTTGATGCTTTTGGTAGCCGCGACTAATTTTGCCAGGATGCCTCCTTCGATGTTTCGTGCCCTTCGGATTTGTTCGGAGCGACATTCATCGAAGGCGGCCATTAACCTACGGATTTCCGTCTGGTATTTTTGTAGCCTTTTTTCTTTGATTTGGTAAGTCCCAGCGACCTGGTTTACCACGAGTTGAGAATCGCAATGGAGAAGGATCCATCACGCTCCATATTTGGTGGCTAATTTCATAACTTTGTTCTCGCGTACCAGGACAGCGCTGACGGCGAGCTCATACACGGCTAGATACACCAGAAGAGGTTCACTTGGGTTTGCTTTGGCTAGTAAGGGCGGCGAGGATAGGTACGCCTTCAGATTTTTTATGGCTTCAACGCATTATTTGTTCCATTGAAGCACCTGATCTTTCTTCAACAAACTAAAGAACTTATGGCACCTGTTGGAGGATCGTGAGATGAACCTAGAGAGGGCGGCTATCTAACACATCAGCTTCTGTACCTGTTTGTTACTACTTAGCACTTCTAGGTTGCGTCTATTGCTTTGATCTGATCCGGATTGACTTTGATACCCCTCTGCGATACGAGGAATCCCAAGAACTTTCCTGAGGCCACGCCGAATGAGCATTTCTCAGGATTCAATTTCAGCCCGTATCTTTTTAATATTTCGAAGGCCTCCTTCAAATGGTCGAGGTGGTCTTCCTTTCTGGACGACTTTACTAGCATATCGTCGATGTAGACTTCCATTGTTTTGCCAAGTTGCTCCTTGAACATCTCGGTCACCAACCTTTGGTACGTGTCTCCCACGTTTTTTAGCCCGAGGGGCATCACTTTGTAGCAGTATGTGCCTCGGTGAGTGATGAAGGTCGTCTTCTCCTGATCTTATTTGTCCATCATGATTTGATTGTAGCCGGAATATGCGTCTAGGAAGCTCAATAGTTCGTGTCCGGCCATCGCGTCTATTAGCTGGTCGATGTGGGGCAGTAGGAACAAATTTTTTTGGCATTCTTTGTTCAGGTCGGTGAAATCCACACACATTCGCCACTTCCCATTTTTCTTCTTGACCCATGACAACATTGGAGACCCACTTAGGGTACTTGGATTCCCTGATGGAACCATTTGCTAGTAGTTTGTCTACTTCTTCTCTCACAGCTTCGTTGATGGCGGCGTTGAATTTTCTCCTCATTTGCTGCACAGGCGGGTATAACAGATTAACGTTCAATTTGTGGTTAGCGATGTCCCTTGGTATCCCTGGCATATCTGAATGGGAAAAAGCGAACAAGTCTACAGGTTAGATAAAAATTCACGATACTTACTTGGGTCCGAAAGACCGTGCCTGATGTAGGCCTTCTTCGTGAAGTCGTTGTTGTCTAGATGCACAGGATGGAGGTCCTCGATCGTGGCTTTGCTGGCTTCTATGATATCTGGATCTTTGATGGTGTCCTCTACCGGGTGAACCTTAGTTCCCGACAGATCTGATTTCTATGCTTCTGCACTGGCCCCTTGGAGTTGTTTGGTGTGGGTGTAGTCTTGAGTTATTTTGTAGCATTCTTGGGCGGTGTGGGGTTCACCCCGTATGCTGAACACCCCCCATGGGGTAGGAAATTTGATCACCTGATAAAAGTTGGAGGGGACTGCTCTCATGGAATGTATCCATGGTCGTCCAATGATGGCCTTGTATGCTGTTTCCTGGTTCATCAGGTGGAAAGTGGTTTCTAGTGTGACTCCTCCCGCCAGAACGGGCAGCGTTATTTTTCCGGAGGTTCTTTCCACTGCATTGTTAAAACCAATCAGCGTTATGCAGCGCGGTATTATCTTATCCTCGAGTCCCATAAGTCCAAGGACCCTCGGGTGGATAATACAAGTGCCGCTACCGTCGTCAATCATAACTCTCATAACATCTGTATCAACAATGCGTAAAGTAATAACCAAACCGTTGTAATGAGGAAAATACAAACCGTCGGCATTAGACTTCTAGAAGATGATGCTATCTTCGAATTTGTCATATCGTTCGTGGGCGATAGTTCGCTTTAACTTGTGAGTGGTGGTGAACTTGACGTGATTGATCATCGAGTTGTCGCCGTCCTCGATGATCATGTTGATAGTGCGTGTCGGGGAGGGTGGCCTTGGCGGCCCGTTGAGTTGTTCCCGTCCTCGTGCGAAGTTGAGTTTCCCTTTGTCGCTGAGTAGTTCTCTCAAGAACCCTAGTTCAGCATCCTAACCACCTCTTGCCGTAGGCCTATGCAGTCTTCGGTTTTATGCCCTCGCTCCTGGTGGAACTCGCATAGGGCATTTGACTTTCGGATGGTAGGGTCCGACTTCATCTTTGCTGGCCATTGTACCTTGTTGCCCAGCTTCTCTAGTATGTACACTACCTCTGAAGGAGAAACACAAAAGTTATGTGCAGATAATAAATGAGGCATACCTCGCTCGTTACGTAGGGGCGACATGTTGTTGTAGTACGTCTGTGTGCCTTGGTGGCGGTGGGAGAGATGATCTGATGTATGGTTGATTTCTTTCCCTGTTGGGGTGTGGGATTTGTTCCCGTCGCCCATCACTGCGTCGGTCCATTCTGACCTCTGAAAGTGTCGTCGTTAGTCTCCGGGTAGGTCCGTTGAGGTCGTCTTCATCTGCGCACCTCGGCGCAGGTGGTAGGAGGGTACTTCATGAGGCGGCTTAGTAGCTTCTTGGTCCTCTCGAGCTGTCCCTGCTTAACTCGTTCTGGAAAGCGGCGACAGCCATGCCTTCCAACACGTTTGGCAGGCTCATCCTCACCCTGTTGAATCTGGCCAGGAAGTCCCTGAGTCCTTCTCCCACGGTCTGCCGGACAGCGAAGATGTCGTTGACTCTTGCTTCCGCTTTCTTTGCTCCTGCATGTGCTGTGACGAACTTGTCCGCCATTTCCTCGAACGTGGAGATGCCCCTAGCCGGTAGTTGGGAGTACCACGTCAAAGCTCCACCTGTCAATGTTTCGCCGAACTTCTTCAGCAACACGAACGATACCTGTTTTGTTAAATCGTTACCTTTCACGGCTGTGACGTGATAGTCTAGATGATCCTCGGGGTCCGTAGTCCCGTCGTATACCCTCAGATAGGGAGGCATCTTGAAAGTTTTTGGGATGGAGTATGGTGTGGGATCCTCTGTGTAGGGCTGCTCTGTAAAACCTTCCCACGTCGCGCTTCGGCAGCAGTTTAGGAGCGCTCAGGATCTTATCTACCCTTTTTTTATGTTCTTTCATTTGGTCATGGAGAGATTTGTTTTCGTGCTCCATTTCCTCCATATTTCTGAGGATGGCTGGGAGCGTTCCGTTGTTGGTTTGAGTGTCGGTGAGCATATTGTTGGCTCGCGCGATCTCAGGTTCTTCTTCGACTGTAGCGAGATCCATTATTGGTGTGCATCTTACGCCACATTGTGGTGACTTTTACACAAGGTCGCTCAGAGTGCTTGTGATCCACCCTTTTAATAGCTCCTTGATTTCCTGGGGTGCTTCCTTAGATGTGGAAGTAGAAGCTCCCCTTTCTTGCGGATGCGTCAGATCTCTGGGAGGAGGAGGTGGGGTTCCTCCACTCATTGTGGTGCTGGGGGTTGTGTTCATGATATTATCTTCACCAACCTCGTTGAGTGAATCCATGAGGTTGACTCCAACCTCGTCTATCGCTTTCTTTCTTGCACAGTTGTCAGCCATTTTTGCTTGTGCGATATTGGGGATGGTTGTCAGTGGTTTTTTCTAGGCACAAACTATAACTTTGATTCTCGAAATCTCCACAGACGGTGCCAAATTGTTTTACTCAAAAGATCGGTTCACCTTGTAAGCCAAAAAACAATCAAAAAAGTGTATGGGTAAATCGTAATCAAGTATAATAAGTGCTAGATCGGATTACTTAGCCAAGAATGCGATAGATCTGAAAATACACAAAGTTATAGAAGGCTTAAAATTGTTTTACTCAAAAGATTCGTTCACCTTGTAAGCCAAAAAACAATCAAAAAAATATTTGGGTAAATCGTAATCACGTATAATGAGTGGTAGATGGGATTACTTAGCCAATGATGCGATAGATCTGAAAATACACAAAATGCTTAAGTATCAGAAGGAAGAACAGAGAGGTAGTTTGCTTGATAATAGTAAAGAGAGAGAGTAAAGAGATGACATTATTTAGAGTAAAAGCACATGATCGTTACAAAGGTGAAGGCCCCCTTTATATATTAGGAGACCTTCCTCGAAATAATCAAAAGAAAAGTACAAGAGTTGGTGGCTTCCTTGTACGAAGGAAGTCAGGCCTTAAACGATGTCGTTCTTCAACCTAGTGGACTGGGACGTCCTTATTTTGGTCATCCTCGCCTGAGGCGACGCAATCTGAAGACGACATTGTCATAAAGGACATGTCTGCTTAGACGGGAATGGGGCGAGTCGGATTTTACCCTATACAGATGTCACAACATCACTGATATAATTTCCATATATTTCTTCCTTCAAATATAACCAAAATTTTGGGAATGAAATGAAAAGAATGTGATAAGAGTTTCCTTGTTTAGTTTGAAAAGAAAGGGATGATCGAGTAAATGACGAATTAGAGTCACAATCTGGAGATCCTAGGTTCGAGTCCTAGCTACAATGTTCAGTGTGAACTTAGTTGCTCCAATCTTGGGTAAGGTTTACCAATACATCTACTTGTGGGTTGTAAGTTGTAACAAGCTGCAGGCAGAATAATCGAGTTGCACTAGCTGGCATGAACACCATCATCAAAAAACAAAATAGGGGGTGGGTGTTGTGGGGTGGATTGGAGAAATGAAATGCTTTCTATTAAGGCACGACCAATATCTACAGAAAGTTTGAAGGAGGAAGAGCAAACTTTCCTCACGTTGTTAAAAAAGAATGATATTCTTTCCTACTATATTATTTTATTCCTTTAACCAAACAAGAAATAAATTGTTTTCTTTTTTATGCCCTTCAAATCCCCTCCTTTATATTAATTTCTCCATTATACATCTTCCATTCAACTTTCCCTTCTCCTTTTCCCCTATTTCAGGACAAAGCAAAAAAGTGTAAGAATGAAGACTAAACACTAAATGGTTACATGCATACAACAAAGAATTCAACATTTAACTACTTTGATAAGAAATTTTGTTCACACAAGATAGCACCAATATCCTTAAAACATGCTGATGCATAACAAGATACCTGTCCCTAGGCAACTGATATATAGTACTTAGAAACTATTTCACTACGCGTACGCATACACAAAACCTGAGAAAAGACCGGAGATGCTAGAAATGAGATATCTACGGCACCTTCTAATGGTTCCAAGGTATGCATCTAGATGACTGGAGGATCATCAGATGACACCCTTCTCAGGTGTGGTGACTAGCCATATGCCAACTTGAAACCAAAGGACAAAGGCCAGAAGAAGATGGCCAAGAACTCTGTAAAGAGTGGAACCAAAGGATATGTCGGAGGTTGTTGTTGAGCTCGGACTTCAACAGCAGAAATCACAGCTGTAAGCATCCAGACATGAAAACAACAATAAACTAGCCAAGTAAGAAGGATGGAAAATGGAGTACTGCTTAACTTATGCAGCCATCGATAAAACAAGACGACTTAGACTTGAATTACTTTTTGTGAAAGTCTAAATTTGCCACTACGCCATTGACTTATAGCTTAACTTTACCTACTTAAAAGTTGGCAACAAAAAATACTCTCATTGTCACCATTTTGTATCAAATAGCCCTTTTTTCTCTAGCTCAGCAAACAGAATTGTCCACGTAGGGCACGTGAGTGACACGTGTCATAATAAAAACGAATGTTCGAGCCACTTCAGCCAAACAAAAAAAAAAGTGACCCCTATCTTTGAAAACATGTTAAATGACACAACTAAAGCTAATCAGGTAACAACTACTCAACCTCTTGTTAAATTTTCTGAAACAACTTCCAGTCACTAACTTTTAAAAAGTAAAAGTGATTGTTTCACATCAAGTCATTTTAGAAGAAGGGTCATCCAAACAAGCCAACTAGGAAATCCTTTAGGGAGAAGCTAAGAGTTTCTTCTACCAGTGACCTGTTAGATTTTTCTATCTTCATTAGTCTTTTCTCTATGGATTTGTCGTGTTTGTTTCTCACCATGAAAGAGATATATCCTTCTTAGCCCTCGTTCCGTCTTAGTTGCCTTGTCAGTCATCTTGTTCACTAAAAGAAAAAACAGGAAAACAGGAAAAAAGAAAAAAAGAAGATAGGGAAACTCATGAAGCTTTTCTGAAGTTCTAGCTTCAGTTAACTGCCCTTTTCTTATGCTACCAAATTTGTGGGGCATATAAAACTAGAATCCAGATATAGAATTAAAACGTTATCATATAGTAACAGATTCTCCTCCAATTGGCCATGTTTGACAGCACCACGTAGGATAAATTACAACTGCTAGAATGGTCACAAAACGGAGATGAATTAGCAGACCACTAGGGCAATGCAAAACTAGTTCAGTTCAAAAGATGGCATCACTTGTTAATACTTAATAGTGAAGTAGAATTTCTCATTGAATAACAGAATAATTAGGAATATAATATACAGTAACAAAATTGGATGAAGGATAGTGCTACATATTGTTACACTAGCAAAATTCAAGCTATTATTTTCTTTTGTCAATACCGCTTGTACAATCTTGTAGTTCTCATCTTGCAAATGCAGCAATCCTTTTCGTTAGGAGTGTCAATGGATATTTGAAAACTGACTAAACCGACCGAATCATACCGCACCGAACTGATTTTTAGGTTTCTTTTTAAAAAATCATAGATTTTTATATAAATCCATAACCACACCGATAATTAGGGTAGGTTTTTATTTTATAAAAATAAACCAAAAAAATACCGAATCGTACCGAATAAATTTTACATGCAGAAAATATATTTATTTGGTAAGTTTAAAAATAATAATGCATTAAATTATTTTTGGGTCTTGGAACTATGAAAACTACTACAAAGCCAACAAGTAATTAAACTCAAAATACTAATTCCTAAAACTTATTATGCTACTTCTACTTAAACTAAGTTATTTTAAGTATCTTTATTAGCAAGACACAAAGTATTCTAGCAATTATGAGTAGTAAACTACAATGTATTGAATATGTTTTCTTTCATTTAATTTAGATTTATCTTTTTGAATAGTTTATCTTCTACAGCCTTTATTCTTGAGTCCCATCTTGGTATATCTTTCAACGCGTGTGATTTATATTTTCTTTGCCTTTGTTTAATTTCTTTTATGTTATTGTAGGATAGTTGATGTATTTATAGGATAGTTGATGGATGTATACTCTAGCCATCTTTTTTTTTTAATTCATCACCCTTTAAACAGTAAAAATGTCTAGAGAGTTTTGTTAAATCCTATAAAAGAACGTATATATTGCATTCTATTTCTACTAGTGAATTTTACATGATATTTAAAAAAATACCGAAAATTAACTGAACCGTCCCAATATCGAAGAGAAACCGACATGATTGGGACGGTTTCGAAAAGTCTAATTTTGGTTATACATAATATAATAACCGAAAAAATGATATGGTACAAATTTTATAAAATAATCATCCGAAGCGAACCATTGACACCCCTACTTTTCGTATAGATATATAATAATGTCAATGGGAAATGGATTGAGGAAAAGAACTGCATTAGATAGATGTTAGTAAGTTATCCCTGCAAATGTGGCAGGACATGTAAAACGGCACCTTAATATCTTCAAGACAAGAAAAAGTTAGTTGGCTTACAGGTAAGGTTGAACCTGCTGCAGCATCTTTTTTCCTAGAAATCAATTATTTGTGTTTGCACTCACTTCTTTGTTTTGGTTACAATTACCAGTTTATTCCAAATTACAAACAAAGTTATACATAATATTATTGGAAAACTGATCTTAGTAAGACTGTGATATCATCCAGCTAGCCATGAAGATGTCCCTATGCAATTTGTAAATGTTGATAGTTTTAGAAGATAATAAATACCTTTTACAGGTTAGTGTCAGTTACTCGGAATTGATTTCACTAGCATCTTGATCTCCTTAAACTCTTGGAGAAACTGTCTATGATGAAGAGATGGGAAACCATATGATAAAGAAGTTACTTCCACTTCTTTGGTAGGCTAACTTCTGTCTCTTAGTACATAGCAGTGTCCTACAGAGGCCCACAAGTAGGTAGTATCGGGGTAGGATTCATCTGATCAGAGCCTTCAGGGCATAATATAAGTCAATAAGCAGAAAACAGATATTAAAAGCACTCCTCTAGCTCACCCCATGATCCCCTAGCCAGAATTGAAGTATACAATGCTGCAAGATGTTCAGTTTTCATGCTCAGCATCCAGAATGAGAACTTTTCTGCTGCATTCCAAGTCAAGATGTAGACAACCTTCTTAAAGACAAGCAACCCTTTTTTAATTTTGGAGAATAATAATGGAAGAACAAGTTTCATATTGGATAAGGGGGCTTGTATACCAACCTCTTTAAATGTGTCAGCAAACAACAGCTGTCAAAGATGTGAAGGAATTTCATTAACTCCATTTGATCAATTTGAATTTGTGCAAATCAGTTAACTGTCCTTTACTCAGATGGCAAGGAATGATACAGATTTTTGAGGCAGGAGAGTATATATTGTTTTGGAGACAAATGATACTGATGCTAGTACTACTGAAGGAATTCCCTCAATTCCATATGATCAATTTGAAGATTTTGGAGAATCATTTACTTGTCCTCGGATGGCCAAAGATGAAAGATTTGATTTGGGGGGGGGGGGGGGGGGGGGGGAGTTTATGTAGTTTAGGAATCAATGCCACCGAAGCTAGTTATTAGAATGTAAAACCTGACTGAATCATCTGTGAAAGAGAACTATGATGTACAGTGATGCAGGTTGCTTTCTGAGAATGACACATTCACATTATTTGAAACTGACAGACTAGAGAATAGCCTAGAGTAATCAGCAGGAAAAAGACGCTGAGCTCATCAAGTTGACAAAGGAAAATTGGAATCCAAGTATAAACAGCAATAATTATATTGGTCCTTCTGCCTAGCAAGATATCCGAATGTTTTTACTTCAAACAGAAGCTTTCATCCCCCGCTTCGCCTATCTTCAAAAAGCGATGTCGATAAAACTCTTTAAAAGAGATCCGCTTCTCTGCAGATATAAGAAGATCTATCAAACCTAAACGAAGTAGGAAGGCAATACAAATGATATTGATTACAGGAATCTGCAGACCTGGGTCGATAGACAATAGTCTTGAGCATAAGTCAACAGAATCAGGGTGCAACTGAGGAATAATCAGCTCAGAGAAAGGAAGACACAGAGACGCCTTGATATTCTGTAGTATCTATATTAAAAACATAAATAATTGATAAGTGGACTAATGAACAGAGGGAGGCTTTTGCATTGAAGAAAATGCTGTTACCTGAACACTAGTCCTACCACGGAAAGGAGGGTAACCATTAAGTAGTTCAAACAGAATTGCACCCAGACTCCACATATCAACCTATTCAGAAGAACACGCATCAGCTTGTCTCATCTGTGTTATATAGTTGTATTAACTAGTTTCTTACCTTCGCATCATATTTTTGAAATTGAAGAATTTCTGGAGCCATGTAAAAAGGGGAACCACAAACGGTTTCTGCAAAGTCGTCCGGATTTAACATTCTGCTCCAAGAATAAAAAGATAAAGAGATAGTTAATGATGCCAAGCATTTTAGCTTCCCTGTTTCAGAACTCCATATCAATTTCCTTTACCTTGAGAGACCAAAATCAGCAATCTTAAGAATCGGGTCATTCTCCAAGCTAGATAAGAGAATGTTCTGAACCAGAAATGAACTAAAATTAGAAAATTCCCAGACACAATAAAAATTAAATAAATGAGATGAACATTATATTTTGAGCATAAGTATTCAAAAGTGAACAAAATTCAATAAGAGAAAAATGACGATAGAAACTTGCAAAAACAAAAAGATTACCAGGTAGGGAGGATTTGTGAGTCATGCGGCCTACTTGTAGATTTATTAGCGGTTGTACTAAATTCTGTAGGTTCTATGTTAGTAAACTTCTTCATTTCTTCTTGTAGATATATATCACCATTTCTACTTCTCCTTTTGACACATTTTTCCCGACTATGCATTTTCATGCTTCCCCGTTCCCTTCTTCAACATATCTCAAGAATTAGGCCCCAATTTTATCTCTCAAACTTCATTTCCCCTTTCGAGACCTTTCCCCAGGTTACACGGTTTTTTCCTTTCGATTTCCAAACCTGAAATACACCTAGCATTTCTAAATTACATGTGCATCATAAACATTCAGCTCAACGCGATGAAAGGGCTCTGAATATCAGCTCAAGACATTAATAGGAGTTCGAAATGCTAGTTGAAAAAAAACACATTTCAGACAAATAATTAAGTGCAAAAAAGTGAAAAAGAAAAGCTAAAACTATTCAGCAACCTGATTCCAGCATGCATTTGGTGGACAGATTGGAAGGAAAGAACCTTTAGATGTTTTGAGGATACAAGTAATTCCATCCAGAGGATAAAATTGAATTTTATATTACTTTTCCTCTTTTGGTGTAGAGAACTCGTAAATGATTGTGAATCCATACTTGAAGTCATAGAATCCCTGTAAGTTTCTTGTAGGGGGGTATCAAAATTTTTGTATCTATTCATCGGAACAATCATTGGATAATATATATGAAACATGTTACCAGTTTCAGAGACTATTCAGCAACCTAAAAATAAGCTTGGTTCATTTGGAAAAATGATTCAAGCATCAGGTTTTCATCCACCTCCGCGTGGGACTAGCTAAGCTCTAAGTGATAAGCAAAGTTGCATAATGATATATTGCAATAGCAAATCGAATCAAAGATGTATAAATATGTCTTGGGTGAAAAACAATCTGAGTATACTTCTAGTCCTAGGTGTTTTTCAAATTAGTTGATAACACTTCCGGTTTTAACGGTGCGTATTGAAATGTATGTTGCTTATGAAGACACAAAAGCTTGTACCTCTGGCTTCAAGTCACGATGGATAATTCGGCGTGAGCTTAGTACCTCTAGTCCAGCTCCTACAGTATTGCGATCAAAATGGCATTAGTTGTACAAGATTTGTGAAAGGACATCTTGGTATAAGAAAAAAAGCAGAAAAAGGATTCTGAACGAAAATTTACCAATCTGTTTCATAAATTTTATAGCTACACATTCTCGAACTCTGCCATGATTTCGGATATAAGAAGCCAGATCTCCTCCAGCACAAAACTCCAAGACAAGGAAAATACAGTTTTCAGCCTGAGGGACAGATCAGTTTTCTCAAATTAAGGACTGAGGGAGAAGCACATCACTAGATTTTCTGATGGTTATGATTGGACCTTTTGATCTGAAGCATAAAACTTATACAAAGATTATACTACACCTTCTGCCTAATGAGTATCAAACTTTGCAAGTTAAGCTTTTTAAGGCAAATGGACATAAACAAGCCATACACGGATGCATGTGAAGAAGAACTTCAAAGCTAAACCCTCCAAAACCCCGTGAATATATTCTTTAGGGTCACTGCTTTTACTGTATCTAATGCATAAATTATGAAGCACTACTTCATTTATGACTAAAAGCTATGACGCTGTAATTTACAGCTGAAATCACATGCTCAGAGTGGATAATGACGCACAAAAGAAAGTAGAAAAGATAAAAGTTTTTCCTTGGCCAATCACATCTTTGATATTATGCACCCAATTTAACTTTTCCACTTTCCTATCAACACCTTCCAGACATGGTGCTCTTTGCGAAAGCACCTTCTTTATAAAGGTTTTTAATTTCCAAATTAGAAGAGAGATGGAGAAAGACCACCATTTTTGGTCTGAGTTTATCTCCTTTTTTCACAAAAATTACCCATCCAGGCATCCACTATTGCTCATTAAAAGATCATAAAAGAAACAAAATTCTAAATTTCTCAGTCAAAATTGTTCTTAGCCGTTAACCCCTTGCTACCCAAATATCAATGCTTGAGCTTAGTTGCTCAATTTGTCAGAATTCTAAAGTTAAGACAATTGTTCAATTATTATAATTTGTTTTTGGGATAAATGTGAAATCAGTTGTTTCCATCTGGAAATACCAGACTTGATTCACCGCCAAAATTCAAACATAGCTGTACTCATTTGCAGTTGAACATATATACATATACATATACATACATATATATATATATATATATATATATATATATATATATATATATATATATATATATATATATATATATATAATATATATATATTAGTTTCTGTGTACGTATTTCACACGTAACAACCTAACTAAGAAAAGAAAGATGCAAAAAATAAAACGGTAGAGTAAATACAATACCATAGACATGATTAATAATAAATACTGTTAATTTCATGCGACTTATACCTCATAAAACATCACTTTCTTAGCTAGTTCATGCCATATAGGAGCATATGTCATTATCACTATTACATTTTAATTAATTATATAAATCAAGAAGGCAAGAAAACTTCAGTGTGAATTCATTTATAGATTGAACTATAAGAACTTGTGTTTTGCTGTAATTTTTACTATAGGAATGAGGAAAAGGCTTTTTGGCATGTCAACAAACATGTGTGGTGAAAAGCCCTTTTGTGTTAAATATTTTAGTATGTATTACTATCATCTTTTATGGATCAAAACTAAGAAGAATTTTACTTTCACAAAATAATTTGACAATCAACATCTATATCTAGTTGACCGATATACTCATCTTTGCTAGTTATTAGAGTTGTTTTCTTAATGTATTTTGGAGAACGTACATTTTTAATTAATGATGAAAATTATTAAAAAATCTAGCACTACCATAATTGTTGGGATTAATAACCAATTATTTTGGAAGGAGACCAAATCATCTCTTCTTATACACTCATGCATAATCATCATGAGTGCCAGATCTATTCTAACTCTTGTGTATATTGTTGGCTGAATCTTATTTAATGTTAGAAGTATGATTTTTACCAAGCCTCTGTTTACAGTCTTCGCCCTCGGCGATTTTGGAACTACTTGTAATATATGATGAAAATTACCTCCAAATCTCATTACTTTTTATCAAACGATTTATCAATTTTCATTATACCTCTAAAGCTCTTGTTAATTATTTTATTTATTCTTTTGATAAGTTAATGAATTCCATAAAAGGCATCAAGAAGATGCAAATTCAGAAATTACATAGCAACGGAACAGAGAAAAAGAAGACGACAATGTTAGCTCCATTACAAAGGCCTAATCAAAATTAAGGAGCTAACAAAGTCCAAAAAAGATTCTGGGGAATTGACAGGGGAGAGATTACTCCAGCTACAAAGACTTGTTAAATATCTAGCCTTAAGAACGTGGTTTGGAGTAGTAATGTCTTCAAAGCATCTAGAGTTTCTTTCTGTCCAGACCCACCAGAAAATGCATGCTGGAATCATCTTCCAAACTTTCCTGATGGATTTCCCAACCTTCCATGAGCTCCAGCTGACCATGGCATCTTTAACACTCTCAGGCATAACCATTTAAGACCAAAAACTGAGATGAACAGGTTCTGTTAAGTTGTCCCACATCAGAGGAATTTGAGGTCCTTGGTCTCCTTATATGGCTTGGGCAATCCTCACCTCATAAGCTTTTGGGGTTGATTTAGGCCCAAGGTCCATTCTTATCATGGTATCAGAGCCAGGCCCATCCCAATTATTGTTACCGATGTTGGGCCCCCATTTATGTCGTCCACGCTCCAAAGATCTGGGCGTGAGGGGGGTGTTGAGTTGTCCCACATCGGAGGGATTTGAGGTCCTTGGTCTCCTTATATGGCTTGGGCAATCCTCACCTCATAAGCTAGCTTTTGGGGTTGAGTTAGGCCCGAGGTCCATTCTTATCAGGTTCCATACATCTGCAACAACTGTGCAATATAGAAAAAGAGACTGTTGGTCTCTAAGGCATGTTGACACATGTAGCATCTGTTGACTATGGGGATGTTTCTTTTGCTAAGATTGTATTGAGTGAGCGCTGCTTCATAGAGGGCTATCCAACTAAAGCAAATCACCTTTGGAGGTAGCTTAGTTTTCCAAATTAATTTCCATGGCCAATCGATTAACAATTCATTTTGAATACATTGCATGTGGTAGCTTGCCTTCACAGAGTACTTGCCATCTGCTTTATTTCCCCAAAAGAGTCTATCTGATGCTTGTTCATTAATTAAGATTGACCCTAGTCTTTCCAGTAAGTTGAGAAGATCTTGCAGCTCCCAATCTTGTATGTTCCTCCTGAACAGAAGATTCCAGGAATAATCAGCTCTGTTTTGTGTAATGGTTGACTGTTTACTTGTGGATATTGAATAGAGGTTTCGAAAATCAGCTTGCAATGTTGAGTCCCCCAACCATTCATCTTCCCAGTACCTTATTTTAGCTCCATTGCCTACCTTAAACTTGCATTGGTGATAAAACTCCTCCCCTAGCTTGCTGATATACTTCCACGGTCCTACTCCATATGGTGATCTAGTAACCTTGGTGCTCCAGTGATTTTTGTTGCCATGTTTTGCAGTTACCACCTCCTTCCAAATGCCTTGATCCTCTTCTGAATATCTCCACAGCCATTTCATAAGCAAGCTCTTATTATGGACCATGAGATCTCTAATTATTTCGATTGACTAACGCTTAGCTATAAGTGCTTCGTGTCAAATTGTTAAATTTTCTTTTCTATCCCTTTTAGCACCATCACTATGTTTTAGCACAATTGTAATGGTTATTTTAATTGTTTGAAAAAGTATATTGTATCGATTGCGGATAAAGTATTTAAAACAATTAAGTGTTAAGTGTACACATATTCTAAGAACCTTTTTAACCAAGCACTACAAATGATACATTGCTAACAGTATTCTATGGCCTTTTTATTTTTATCCGAATATAAATTTACTATAAATCCTGAATTTGGACACAATTCATGGCATAAGCGCATTTAATTTAATTGTGAAAATAAGCCAGTCAAAGAAATATTAAACTTCGACATATATTTTATTTCAATCCTAATCTAACATGCATCGGTCTACTTTGAGAAATTTTAAAGAAAAATTAATGCTTGAAAATAAATTGTTTAATGACAAATTAAAGAGAAAATAAAAGGCTATCCCTTCACCAAATATCTGAAATTCGCACGTTTTAGAATTGCCACAGCGAAGGAAATGTTAAGAACATTTAGTTTTAGGGTTTTTAGTTTCATAATTATGGCTAAATATCGGAATAATATTTTAGTTGGATTTAAAATTCTTTGATAGATTTTAAGATATTATAATTTATTCAAAGTAATTTTTTTCATTAAAGAAATATATCAAAGGATATAAAAATCAGTCATCAAATTGAACTCATAATAAGATGTTTTCAAAAAAATAAAATCTAATAGCTTTAATTAAGATTGGGATTAATATTAGATAGAGCACAATTGAATACTAGATGATGAATTCCCAACAAAAATAAATAAAAATACAGCTCTTGTTTTGTATTTGCCGTGGAAGTTTAAGCTTGAAAATAATTTGACTTCCAATGTGAAGAGTATTTTAGTTTTGTGTATTTTTGCTTGGCATTGGAACTCTGTTGTTTATTATCAATTATAAGGAGTAATGTGATCCAGCTAAAATGGACTTGAATGCTCACATAAATTAAAAGGAATTCTCTCAACATGTAAACACCTTTTCCTATCCGCCACCTCCAAATCTTCTTCTGCAAACAACTACCTCCACTTCTTCTTCATCAAATACCACCATGAACATATCCCACACTCTAGCTGACGACACGACATATGCACCGGAACCCCCAGACATCGGATCAATGCAAATAGATGACTCCCACATCCCAAACCAGTCGCACTGTTATTAGATAAAACTCTTTCCCCAACCCTAGCAAACCCAACTACCCAGAATATCCCACTAGACCTAACAGATGAGAATACTTTGGACGATGATAATGAAGATACCTTCATCCCTATTACGGCTAATGATAAATCTCGGCTATACGAGCCATGGAGGTGCTCAGTCATTGTCAAACTATTTGGTAGGAAGATAGCCCACCATATACTTAAGAACAAACTCACAGAGCTTTGGAAACCAACGGAGGAAATCCCCTTAATCGATCTAGGCTCAGAGTTTTTTCTAAATAAATTTCAAAAAGAAGAGAATATGTTCAGGGCTTTACAGGGTGGTCCATGGTTTATACTAAACCACTTCCTATCAGTTCGTAGATGAGAACCAAAATTCAGTGCCTCTTCAACTCAACTTACCTACTCGGCGTTGAGGGCAAGGCTACCTGAACTTCCCACTGAGTTCTATGACTTAGATATACTGCAACGAGTTGGATCCAAACTTGAAAAGCTGCTTAGGGTTGATTCATGTACCTCATCCACCACTAGGGGTAGATATGCACGAATCTGTATTGAGGTGCCCTTGGAAAAGCCTTTGAAAACACACGTTCATATTGGCCATCATAGACAACAAGTCCACTATGAGGGGCTAAACTTACTTTGCACAAATTGTGGTTGTTTGGGACATGCAAAAACTATCTGTCCCTCTATAATATTGGAACCATTGGGAGCTACTACCACGCAGGACCCTACAATACCAAAAATAGAGAAGGATAATGAACGGCATCCGGTGGAATTTCCAAGAAGAGCTACCAATGACTACAAGAATCCTAAGGCAGCCACGAACAGAGCAGTTGGACCAGCTGCATCACGCAAGCATCAGCTTGAGCCAGGTAAGTCCTCTATCTCTTACAGGCCACAACCGGACTCTACCAAACTAGGTTACCCGGCAAAGGCCCAACCCAACATTGCAGGTATTAACTCCTTTAGTTGGCTAGCCCATTTACATAGCATCACTTCAGGCCCAAGCCCTTTAACTGACCAATCGGAACAATTACTTACTCTACAAAATAATTTGCAGGTTGCTTCTAATACTAAACTTCCACTGATTGGCCAAATTAGCTCTCAAAATCTATTGCCACCTACTACTCAAAATTGCTTGCCAGTTAGCTGTGAAATTACAGCTGCTCAATCACCCCAATATTCTACCACATGCATCCGACCTGGGTTTTCACCTCTTAACCACACGCCGCCACCTCATTTACCTTCTCCATGTCACCTTAATGCCACCCCACTAAACCAACCCTTGCATGCCATCTCGGCTCCCACTCCTCCACTACTTGACACCTCCTCATCACCCATAAGCCAGCGTACTGAAGGTTTGCATGCTACAGTACTTCATGCAGACACATTTTCAAAGAACACTCCTTCTAAGGAACAAAATGATTACATTTCATGTGACCCTCCTACTACTTCAAACCCTACACATCATCTGACTAGCCCTTTCACTACTTATCAACAAAATACCTCTTCTATTACTTATCAACAAAATACCTCTTCTATTACTTATCAACAAAAACAACATAACCACCCCACTGCACATTATCTCCTCTTCTACAACCAGACTTAATCATAGAACCTCAGCCAAACTACACCTTAGACCATGCCGCGTCCAGTTCTAACACCCAACCTTCACTACACATCCATGCAGGAAAATATCCAAGCAAACAACCAATTATTCCATCTTCCACGACTGATCATGCAGGGACCCCAGATACCTCACATCTCCACTCCAACCTATAATTCTCAAATCATCTCCACGGATCAGCCTCTCCAATCTTGGTTGGAGATGGGGTTACAAGGTCATGCACTGACATTCACTATGGAGCTGAATGGTCAGGAGCTGATTCTCCTAATCCAAAATCCTTCTCACCTTGCTGAGATTGTAACAGAGGGGATGAGGTTGGGTCTAGATGCATACACTCAGAATCAATGGCTTACAACCCAAACTCCACTTCTGCTGGAGACTTACCCAAACTCCTCGACCCAACACTCGGCTTATCCAATGAACCCCTCGAACCTCCATGCAAATCCAGTCAAGACCCGATGCCCTTCTACCCACCACATCACATGGGACAAGTCTTTGCACCATGGTTCCAGTCTCTCAACTCCTTCAACCCACTCTCCGCTTATGCCAGTCCTCTGAGTCCAACGGACAGCTTGAGCCCACTAGAGATTCCCCCTCACACACCTCCACCCTCACCACACGTACTAGACAGTCCTACAAGGCAAGAACTCTCAGAAGGTTCTACTGGAAATGAGGGAAACAAGGACGGAATTGTAGAGGTTCCCATAACCCATAATTTAGGTGCCATTTCTGTTCTTTACTAGACAACCATAGGCTTGTCCTTGTCACACTGCTTGAAACTCACATGCATGACCACTCTAGACTTCGAGATGATTTTAATTTTACTCATATGGCTCAAGTTCCATCTAATGGTCTCTTAGGGGGTTTAGTTGTTCTTTCGAAGGAAGAAGGTATCACAGTTTCAGAGGTAAGCCTTTCAGCAAATTCATTGCATGGTCCAGGTATGTGCTCACAAACCCCCTTGGTTGTTATCTGCTGTGTATGCTAGTAATTATGCTCATGTTAGACAATCACTTTGGGATAGTTTAATAACTGTTAAAAATAATTTTGATATGCCTTGGCTGTTAGGTGGGGATTTTAATGAAATCATGAATCACAGTGAAAAATTAGGATGCTTTCCTATTAGTAACACTCAAGTATATAGGTTCTTACACCGTCTAAATTCATGCAAATTACTAGACCTAGGCTACCATGGTAGTAAATTCACATGGTCCAATAAACGTAGATTTGGGCATACTATTATAGAAAGGCTAGATCGTTTTCTTGCTAACTATGACTGGATTAATTTATACCCTGACGCGGTGGTAACACAGCTTCCACGAACTCATTCTGATCACTGTCCTCTTCTTATCACCTTAGAACCCCCCAATAGACTACCTCATAAAATATTTAGGTTTGAAACAATGTGGACAACTCACCCCCAATTCCATACTTTAGTCCGTAATATTTGGGCTGGAGTTCATAACTTGCCTAAAACAACTCAAATCTTCCAAGATGTTGTTATGTTGTGGAACAAACAACAGTTTGGCAACATCTTTGCACACAAAAAACAACTTCTTGCAAGGCTAACAGGAATTCAAGCTTCTCCTAACTATCCTTCGAGTTTATTCTTACAAAATCTCGAAATCGATCTCTAATTACAATATAGTAATATTCTCAGGATAGAGGAACAATTTTGGAAGCTAAAATCACGAATAAATTGGTTAAATGATGGGGACGCAAATACTAGGTTCTTTCATTTCACTACAATTAATAGACGTAGGAGAAATATAGTATACTGCCTTCGTGACTCCGTAGGCAACTGGATCTCCCACAACGAATTAGAAAAGTATATTACTGACTTTTATCACAAACTATACACCACTGACCATATCACTTCCTCTATCAACTACAAGGACAATCCTACATATGGATTTTCCTTAAATGATATTCACAATTTAAAACAACCCATTAGTCCTCTCGAAATTAAGAAGGCTTTGTACAGCTTTAAACCTCTCAAATCTCCAAGTCCCGACGGACTTCATCCTTTTTTCTACCAGCAATTCTGGTCTGATGTTAGCCATAAGGTTATTTCGTTTTGCCAAACTATTTTGCATAATAAGACCATCCCTCCTGAGTTAAATCAAACTTATATTTGCCTTATTCCTAAGGTCAAAAACCCTGCCACAATTCAGCAATATCGACCTATTAGCTTATGTAATACTCTTTACAAACTCATTACAAAACTAATAGTTACTAGACTAAAACTTGTGATTCATAAATTAATAGGTCCTACGCAGACTAGCTTTCAACAAGGTAAGCGTGCTTCCGACAATGCTATTATAGTACAAGAAGTATTAAACTACTTTAGAAATACCAAACGGAAAGCATCTTACATGCTGCTGAAGTTAGATCTAGAAAAAGCTTTCGACAGATTAGAATGGGATTTCATTAGAAGAACTCTTATTTTTTTCTAGCTTCCCCCTCCAATGATCCAGTTAATTATATCTTGTGTTACAACCTCTTCAATTTCAATTCTCCTTAATAGCTCTAGAACCCTTTTTTTCACACCAACAAAAGGTATTCGCCAAGGGGATCCTCTATCCCCCTACTTGTTTATCATGTGTATGGAAATGCTCTCTCGTAGCATTTCACTATCGGTAGATTATCTACAATGGCAACCCCTCAAATTATCAGTCAAGGGACCTTCCTTATCACACCTCCTTTTTGCTGATGATATTATCTTACTCTCAAAAGTAACCCAAAAAAGTACTCACGCCATCATTGATGTGCTCAATCACTTTACCATGTGTTCTGGTCAAAAGATAAGCTTTGAAAATCTAGAGTATTTTTTTCCAACAATACTACTCTTGATGATAAATATTACGTCCTAAGATCTGTTCATGTCAAACCAGGTAACGCGTTTAGTAAGTACTTGGGCTTCCCAATGTTTACAAAAAAAACATAAGACTGAAGATTTTCAATTTCTTCTTGATAATTTTCAAAATCGTTTAGCGGGTTGGAAAACGAACTTTCTAACAGTGACTGGTAGAGCTACTCTTATAAGGTCAACCTTGAATAATCTTCCAAATCACATTATGCAATACATTAGAATTCCTTCTCATATTTTTAATAAAATGGAGCAATACCAAAGAAACTTTCTATGGGGCTCTACTGTGACAAAACAGAAATTACATCTCCTTAAATGGGGATGTAGTAATGACCCCAAAAGCTCGTGGAGGTATAGGAATTCAAAAGCTAGGAATAAAAAATAATGCGCTATTAGCAGGTCTGGCTTGGCGACTATTTCAATCTCCAAACGACTTATGGACTAAGACCCTTACTGATAAATACTTAAATAATAAATCTACTACTAATGCCTCCAGAACTTGGCTTAATATTCTTCATGGTTGGAATTCTTGCCAAAAAGGAATAAAATGGAGAATAGGAACTGGCAGGAATGTCAGGGTATGGCATGATCCCTGGATTAAACCAGGCACAACATTACATTCCTTAATTCAGGGACCTTTACCAGCTGAACAAGACACGCTTACAATCTCAGAAATACGTACACCGTTAGGTTGGAATATGGAAAAAATTCCTTTTCAGTTGGATCATAATTTGTTAACTCAAATACATAATACCTACATCTCTTCTTTCAACATCAACCATGACTCTCTTTATTGGAGTCATACTCATAATGGTATATTTTCCACCAAATCAGTATACAATCAACTTGAGGAGAACTGCCTAGTGCCTACAAATCAAAATCTCACTTTTACATGGCTTTGGCAACTACCTATCCACCCAAAACTTAAGGGTTTCATATGGCTCCTTTGTCATAACAGACTACCAACTAGGGTTTACTTACAACATATCCAGGCTATTACCAATGCTATTTGTCCTTTTTGTGAACAAGAGGAAGAAAACCTAAATCATATCTTCTTCGCGTGTGACAACGCTAAAACTATTTGGCAACAGTTGGGACTCACCACAAATATCGATGCCCTCGTAAACATCAAATGTGCTCACACTTGGGTGCGCCAACTATTACTTAATATTCATGCAACCTTCCCCTACCGTATTAAACCTCAAATATTCCTCTCTTATACCTTATGGCATATTTAGAACTTGCGTAATAAAAACCTTTTTGAACATACTAAGAATAGCATTTCTCTTTCTCTTATTACCCACTACGCTGGTGAGTTTACCTACTTAGCCTCGTACAGTCATAAAATAACCTATAAACAAAAAATTGTTAAAGATATAAAATGGCAACCACCTCCTAACCAATGCTACAAACTCAATACCGATGGTGCATTTTCAAATACCAAGGCTGGCTTTGGTGGTGTAATTCGAAACTCATCTGCAAACTGGATTCTTGGGTTTGCTGGAACGGCATCTTATGTTTCATCCATTTTCTCGGAACTATATGATTTAGTACAAGGACTAAAATTAGCTTACGAATATAACTTCACCCCTGTGGAAATAGAAGTGGATGCACAAGGTATACTTACGCTCCTACAATCACAAAATATGGAACTCTCTAACTTAATTACTGATTGCAGGTACTATCTGGACATGTTGGGCTATCCACCGGTTCGACATGTGTGCAGGGAACAAAATATGGTAGCAGATCAGTTAGCTAAAAACGGACACCATTTTGGAAAAAACGGCTTGACACAGATCTTCACGGATGTCCCAAATTTTGCTATTTTGTATTTTGTAATGGATAAGTTACAACAACAACAACAACCCAGTATAATCCCACTTAGTGGGGTCTGGGGAGGGTAGTGTGTACGCAGACCTTACCCCTACCCTTGGGTAGAGAGACTGTTTCCAACTAGACCCCGGGATCCTTCCCTCCAAGAACTTCCCACCTTGCTCTTGGGGAAACTCGAACTCACAACCTCTCGGTTGGAAGTGGGGGTTGCTTACCATTAGAGCAACTCCTCTTATCTGTAAAGGATAAGTTAGAACTACAAATTAGTTTGGATAATAATAGGATGTATATATATGGTTGTTGTTGCGCAATTGAAATTAGTATGACGTAATAACTAATGTTACAATTTTATCCTTTAGACATATAAAAGACAATTAATATTTTAAGGTTATTTTGGTAAACCAATATTATATTCATACTTTTATAATAATATAAATATATGAATATATGATCAATTCTATTCACATAAAATGTTACTTCAATTCAATTCCATTAAAATTTTGTGGAAAATCATAAAGCTATTTGGAATACTATATAAAAATAAAAAAAATAAAAAAAAAGATAGCACAAACCTGAAAGATATCGAAAAGGCGAATGATGTTCGGGTGATTAACAGAAGACAAGAAGGTGAGTTCACAGTCCAAGCAATTTTTGAGTTGGCGAGTGAGGTTGAGGAGGTTGATTTGCTTCAACGCCACCACTTTTCCGCTTGTACGGTGCTCCGCTTTCCACACCGTTGACGACGAGCCTCCGCCGAGCCTACACGTCAGCGTGTACTCTGCGACCGTCCGGTGATCAGCTTCCATTGTATTCTCTGTGTGTTTATTCTTTGGCTTTGGGAAAATTTTTAGAAGAGGTGCCGATGCTTTTTGGCCTTTTTTTTGTTTTTTGGAAATCCACATCGAACAGTTTTCAAAATCATTTAAAGGAAAAATATAGAATTCAAATTCAAGTTCAAATTCGAGTGGATAGGACTACTCCTCTTTGTGTCTCGGATTTGATCCTTGGTAAGAAAAAATCTTTACTAGTGAGCGTTTCGCAACGAATGGGACTCTATGTAGCACAAATCCATATATAATCGGGTTATAGTCGGATTGCACTGCACATATCAAATGGAAACCAAAAAAAAAAATAAGTTTAGAAATAGTTTATGGAATTGGGATTGTATTTTGACATAAATTTTTCTTGAAACTAAGCGAATATTTGGCCATAGATTCCAAAATTTATTTTTAAAAATTAATTTGGATGACTTATGGTTTGAAGATAAAAATATGTTTGAACATAAATCTTCAAAACATATTTTACTTTTTTTAAAAATAAAAATAAAATATGACTTATAACTACAAGTTCTAAAAACTATCACAAATATCTAACAGTACATTTATCAATAACATTCATTTTATTATAGCAAACTATAGTCCTGAACATAAATAAATTTAGTATAAAATTATTATTTTATAATGAACTACATAATACATTATTAGATGACCAAGAAGACGAAGCAGCATTATTATAAAATAATAAATGATGGATTCTTTTATAATATACAAAAGTTTGGGGGATTATAATATACAAAAGTTTGTGGTATTTTTTATTAAATGTAATAGTGATATTTTGGGCCAAGAGTGCTAGTTTTAGGATTTGGGTTTTGGGAATTTGTCAAAATATAAATAAAATCTAGAGTTAGTTACTTCCTGTAGCAAATGTTGATATCTTATTTATTTTAAATAAATGATCTTTTAAAAAATTGTATTACATAACTATCTTTTGATTTTTATAGATAAATATCTATTTATGGTTTCCTTCTACCCTTAAGCTAGGGGTGTCAATGGTGTTCGGTTCGGACGGTTATTTTATAAAATTTTGTACCATACCAATTTTTTCGGTTATTCTATTATGTATAACCAAAATTAGACTTTTCGAAACCGTCCCAATTATGTCGGTTTCACTTCGGTATCGGTACGGTTCGGTTAATTTCGGTAATTTTTTAAATATGATGTAAAATTCACCAGTAAAAGTAGAATGCAAAACATATGTTCTTTTATAGGACTTAACAAAACTCCCTAGACATTTTTTACTGTTTACAGGTGATGAAATAAAAAAATATGAAAGATGGCTAGAGTATAAATCTATGAACTATTCGACAGCAACGTAAAAGAAACTAAGTAAAAGCAAATAAAATATAAATCACACGAGTAGAAAGATATTAACCAAGCCGGGACTTAAGAATAAAGTTTATATTAAATTGTATGAAAGGAAATATATTCAATATATTGTGTTTTGCTACTCATTATCGTTAGAACACTTTCTGTCTTGCTAATAAAGATACTTGAAATAACTTAGTTTAAATATAAGTAAAATAATAGATGTTAGGAATTACTACTTTGAGTTTAATTACTTGTTGTCTTATAGCAATTTTTATAATTCCAACACCCAATAAAAAATTTAATGCTTTATTAGTTTTAAACTTACTTTATAAATATCTTTTCCACATATAAAATTTATTCGGTACGGTACGGTATTTTTTCGATTTATTTTTATACAATAAAAAACCTACCCTAATTATCGGTACGATTATATATTTATAGAAAAACCTACGGTTTCTTTAAAAGAAACCTAAAAATCGGTTCGGAGTGGTACGGTTCGGTCGGTTTAGTCGGTTTTCAAATATCCATTGACACCCCTACCTTAAGCTATAAAATATTGTTTTGATTATTTTTCTCTCTCATTCTTTCAGATTTTTGCCGCTTTCTTATCCTCCTTTTCTTCCTTGTTATTTTCTTGTACGCCACCAAAAACCTATAAGCTTTCTCCTTCTTCTTGCTTTCTACTTCATGAAAATTTCTTATTTTTATATTATTAGCTCAAATTTAAACGTGATAGGTAACCTTTTAGGAGCCGTTTTACCATGAATTTTATTCAACCAAAGTAGTTGAGAAAATATCCAAAGCAGAATTTCGATTCCAATCACAAATACCAGACTCAAAAAAAATGGCTGAAGATTTAGTATTGGGTACATTAATTAGAGATTGGGTATTAATCCCGCTCTCAATTGTTATGGTACTAATTGGAATCCTCCGTTACTTTGTCTCAAAGTTTATGCGTTCTTCTACTCAAGTACCTGATCCTAAAATCATCAAAGAAGGGTTCGTTTCTAACACTATTTTTATTAGGTTATACTTTCTGAAAATCAGAAAAATCCCCAAATTCAAAAAATAACATCTTTTGCAGAGGCACCACCGGGGAACGAAGCAGTAGGGGCAAAGTTCTTCAAGACCAAGTGTGCTCCAAATTTTGAGAGTTTCGAGTCAGAATAGCGGCCCTCTTGACGAGACGACATTTTCTATTAATATATTACAATGTATTTTCAAGGTATCACGCTGCATTTTCATGTATTTCATTGTATTCATTGTGATTTTTCTCATTGTAATTCAATGTATCTCGTTGTATTCCATGTATTTCATTGTATGCACTAATGTATTCCGTTGTATTATATGTATTTTATTGTATTTCATTGTCTCGCTATATGCCATGAACGTATTTATATTTTTTTAAGAAATATAATTTATGTATTCAGATATATTAAAGATAGCTATGTTTTTGGATATTTTTCGGTTGAAAATTTTTTTATAACCGAAAATGCAAAATTTGTGTGTTATAATTGAATTAGGAGTCTATTATGTTAATTGATTCACTTTCCGTTTAAAAATAGTGTAATCCCCTTGTTCTGTCCAGCCGTAGTCCCATGTTTCACGCCATGAATACAATCAAATACCACAACTGATTAGCTGGACTTCCCCGATTCATGCCTATTTTTACTACTGTATTTATAAATACAAAAGCTTAAATACATTTAATACATCTTATTACAACATAAAATGTATCTACAATCCGTAATATAATAAATAGTATCTGTAAATAGCTAATTACCATTAAAAGATAATGCTTTATGAAAATTCTCTAAAATTTATGGCCAAACATGTATCTGTCACAAAAAAATTCAAATATATTTTAGCAAAACCTATGGTCAAACAGGTCCTAAAATTTATTAGCAAAAGTTGATGTTTTCCTTGAAATATACCTTTATACCAATATTTTAAAAGGTAGGAGGGGGATCTTTAAACATTTTAATTTTCAAATTAATAATATAACATTATAACATGCAAGAATATAAAAAATACTATAAAAGTTCATGAAAACGAGAAAGAACTAAAACATTCAATAGAAAATCAAATGTCTAGTATGTTTTGCAAATATAAATAATATAGTGCGATTAAAGTTACTATGAAATATAAATCAACTATAATGTCTTAACTTTCAAATAATTAAAAATCATAATTTCTTAAAGATATTATCAAACTACACATTTTTCCTCCCAAGAAGTAAATACTCAATAATTGTGTCAATCTTTGGTTATCTATTTTCATAAGAAATATTCGAATGATATTCACCCTTACGATGTTCTAAACAAGTAAATATGCAATATTATGGCTTGTTATTTGAGTTATTCACAATCATATTCCTACTGATGAAAAGTACTTTAACCATTCATGTATTAGAAAATTTTGAGAGTCAATAGTGCTAGTTAGTGAATTCGACTCGTTATTTGCATAGGAACTATTGGAGAGCTCCGAGATTGAGTGCTATGAGTATTCAAATCGCACAATCAGATACTTGGAATGTAAGCCTCATAGAACTAAATGCCACACATGAGCCTGAAGACTTTTTAATAGTGTCCCCCCACGGGACGAGCCCCGACGAGTCTAAAAAAACCTTTTAAAATATTGCTCTAATCCATTATTTCCATATCTCATTTCTAAGTTAAAATTAAGAAGTTTAGTTTTACAATGCTAACATTTTTTGCTTAAGTTTTAGTTCAAACACTAATTTTGGTGATTTATTGTAAAAAATGTCTCAAAACTCTATTGTTGGACCTTAGAAAGTGTTCAAGAAGACAAAGTTGATCTTTTTAATTTAGTGTTATTCGATCAACTTGGTAATTGGAGATTGTTTGTGTTGGTATTTGAAACTTGTGTTTCAAATTTGAGTTCATTTGGAGCAGATTTGGGATGATTTGATTGAAATGAAGTTACAAATTAGAAGAACACTTTGTTAAAACAACTCAGAAAAAAGTGTGCCAATTTAATAGACTTTGATGAACAAATTAACAGATAGTTAAAGAAAATACCACATCAATTCTACCAAACTAAAAGAAAAATACCCGAAGAGCATAAATATGATAATCCGGTAGACTTTAATGAAAAACTTACAGTAGGTAGAGTAATAGTAGCATCGATCCTACCAATTCGATATAGAAATCTTAAAGGGCAAAAGTATGATAATCCTATAGACTTTATTAAATAATTTAATCTGGTAGAGAAACTCCTGAAGAATTATATACAATTCCAGGTCAGTTTTTAAATACCATCAATTTCAGGGACATTGTGCTAAGACTAGTCCCAAAAAGCCCCTACTTTGTCAATCACACTTTTAGTTTAGCATACAATTATTTGTTATCTACCATATTCAAAGTCGGATAATGATTCTTTTACTAAAAAATTGCTAAACCTTTTCTTTAAACAATAGAAGGTGAATCCTAGTTAAAATATAATAACCACTAGATCTAACTTTTAGTTGTATTAATGAAGTAAGGCTGAATCCAAAAATATCATATACCAACTACAAATGCTCAATTATTGTCAGTGAATGTTGTAATAAAAATATGCAATAAATGTGCATTATGGCAATAAACGTAATAAAGACAAATTTGTCACCCAAATGTTAGATGACTTGGATGATTCTTCTTCCTCACAACAACGTGGAGTAATAGAAAATGAAGATGGACAGGGAATCTTTGGATCTTGTGAACCAAAAAGTTATATCGAACAATGTAATCAGTGGACAAGAGAAGCTTTATTATATTCTTTGTAGCCAACCCTTTACAATGTGTTCTTATCAGAAATGTGAAGATTCTCTTTTTGTTATTTATCTCTTCCTATTTATAGGGGATATTCCTAAGAAACCCTAAAAGGTACAACAGAAAGAATATCCAACAAAATATTCTTTCTTTCTATTCTAGCCTTATTCTACCGTTGCTTTCGTGCCCTCTTTGCTTCACCTCGACAACAATCCCTCTTAATACGGCTCCTCACCCGTGTGATGTAGCCAGCTTCATCCTTGACCATGTTCATTTGCAGTTATTAAATTCAATCCAAATTTTGATCGATACAGTTAGTCCCTCCGTTATTGAGGTTATGATCTTGGACGTCCGCGATAAGAAGATTTTGTTTGCAATCGTTAAGAGGAAATTTGGTCGTGATGACTGAATTGAATCGGCCGAGGTCGAACTGGTGACGTTGTCAGTAGGCTGCAATTGGTGTGACTAACGTAGGATGACGTCTTGCCACGGGCGTCATTATTACACGTCTTCCCAATGTAGTGTATGGGTTGCCATCGCTTTGATTTGGGTGTCATAACGGCTCTTTGCCTCGATTCCCGTGTTACCTAACCCTATAAATAGAGGGGATGGGTTTCATCTTCGAAGCTTTCAGCATTTCCTCTTTTATATGCATATTGTTCTTTTTTGATCTTCTTCTCTAATCTCCACTTCCAATTCTTTACAGCTTCTTCAATTCTCATCCCTAATTTCTTTCCATGTTGATATTTTCTTTTCCCAGACTTTGGTGTAAACGCTTTGCTATGGAGATATGTCAAATTCCCCTCATATTCGGATGCCACTCCTTTATCGATGGCTATTCCTCCTCGCGGTGAGGAATCTATGGTTGAGGAGCAAGAAATCTTCCCCATCGTGGAGGAGGTGGTTCCTAAGAGTCCTTTGGTCAGAGATAGGTCCGTTTCAAATAGCCAACCTCTGGTTCAAATATCATATTCCTTCTCACGTCGAGATTATTCTGATGGGAGGCGACATAGTACAGGTTCACCGATCTGGATATTGTGCTTTCTATGTTTACCCCTTCCTAGTTGGTTATTATCTTTCTCTCCTCCCATTTGTGGAGGAGTTTTGTTGTTTTTACAACATCTGCCCGGTGCAGCTCTCCCCTTATTTATACAAAGTCCTCCTAATGCTGGCGAAGTATGCAAAGTTGGCCGGCTGTGAGGTCACTATTCGCTATTTGCTGCATTTATTCTCGCCCAGCTTATATAGATATATATTGATACATTTGCAACATCATGAGATCAAAGGGTTGGTGGCCTGGATGGATGATAAAGCAAACCGGCGGTTCTAGCATAAATACTTCGTTATTCGTTATTTTATTTCTTCCTCTTCTTTTTTCATTTTCAGCTCACTCACATCTTCCTTGTTCTTAGCTGAGAGGCGTGTACCTTCTCTTGTTTTTGATATTGAAGATTGGATGGCTCGTGTGTCACCACATGCCGTGGGAATTTGTGACTGGCCACTACAACAAGAAAATACTTTAGCGGCAATAAAAAATAGCATTGGCGGCAATACCAGTAGCCGCTATATTAATTGCCAGCAATTAATCTTTAGCCGCTGATACGAGGGTTGGCAAAGCCTTTAGCGATATTTTTCACAAAAGCTGGTAAAAGGTATAACGTATTGCCGCTAAAACTCATTTGCTTTAACGACTAATATTTGCGGTAATTATTATGGCTGCTAAACCCACTCCAAAACGGCTAATAACGCGCTATTAGCGTCTATTTTTATAGCCGCTAAATTCAACATATTTGTCACTAAAAGTTCATATTTTTAGCGGTACTTATTTTGTGGCAATTAGTGGCAGCCATCTTTCTTCTTAAAATGTATTAGTATGCCTTTTAACATCCATTTTAATAGCTAGTAAATTCAATTAAATTACCGCTAAAAATTATTTTAACAACAATATAATGGCAATAATATCCCTATATAAACGTCTTAATTTACCTTTTATCATCCATTTTTATAGACAATATATCCTGTTAAATTCGTGCTAAAAGTCACAAAATATAATAGTGATAATTTAGCCACCATTAACAATAGCTAGTACATTCTATCAAAAAAATAATTTAAATGACAAAACATATCAATATTAATTAATAAAACCATAATATATCTCATCAAATCTTAATAAATAAAAGAAAATACTAATTCAAAATATTAATATCACGATAACTTAAAAGATAAACTTATATTGTTTGAACTAAATAGTTAAATGCCATTATATAACTAATCCTAATGAATAGCAATCCTCAAGTAATTTCTGCAACTCTTCATCATATTGAAATCCTTCACATGCTAAATTATTAATATCACACTGTGTGACTTGAAATTATAAAATAACTATGTCAATAAATGAAATATAATAATCCTGAATTCCAGGCTCGTTGGAGTAAGGCTGTATCTGGTTCCGGGTCTATTTGGGTCTGCGATTCCGGTTCTGGTGGTTCCGGTTCTAGCGGTTCTGGCGGTTCCGGTTCTGGCGGTTCTGGCGGTTCCGGCAGTTCCCGGCGGTTCTGAAATTTTTTTTATTTTTATTTTTAAATCAATATCTTGTATAGTAGTCATTAGTATATTGTAGAATATATTTTATATGGTGTACTATGTTATTAGTATAGTATATATTGTGTTTGGTAATTAGTATATATTGTGCATAAGTAGTGTATATTTTGTATATAAGTAGTATATATTGTTTTTAAGTAGTATATATTGTATATAAGTAGTGTATATTGTGTTGTAGTTAGTAATTAGTATAAATTGTATATAAGTAGTATACATTGATAAAAGAATGTTGTCATTAGTATATTGTGTTGTATGTTACATATTGTATGTTATATAAATATTCAAGGATTGATATAGAAGTAAAGACAAAGAAATATTAAGACTAAAGATATTCAAGGATATGATAAAGAGCATATTTATTGACCAAAATGGCATATCTTTCTTAGTCTTCCTTCCCCCAATGGAATGAGCACAACATGGTACTAATACCACCAAGGAAAAAAAAACTAAAAGAAGACATGCCAATGTACAAGTTACATCATAATTTATGCATTATTTCTAACAAATCTCATAAAACCTTCAAGGTTTGGATGTGGTTGTGTTGGCGGTGGTGGAAATGAAGCTTGTTCATCACCACTTCCGGGTGAAGTTGCTTCCTGAGCAAGTTCTGCTATCATTTCTTCATACGCCTCATCTATTTCTGGTTGTGATTCTCCTAGGCCAAAGTTCCTTCTTTCTGCGCGGATCCAATCTCGAAAAAGCACTGATTTTTCCAAGCTGTCCCGCATCTACGCTCTGTGATCACCTATTTATAGTCTTGCTTGACAAAAAGCGCTCTCCGATGCAACAATTGACGCTTGAATCGACAGAACATCCCGAGCCATCCTTGCAAGAACGGAAAAATGCTTTTCCCTCGTCTTCCACCATTCCAAAAGGTCGAAAGAGCCGTCTGGATTCTCCTTCTTTAGTCCCTGTGACAAATAAACTTGAAGCTCATTTAGATGGGAAATTTCATCTAAATTATCACCTTGAGTACTCCTGAACTCCGTCCACGATTTAAGAGCTGTTAAGCCAGCAGCTCTTTTAGACGATTGTGATGTAGACGAAGTAGGGGTTGGAATATTAGGCCTAGCATGCTCTAATGCCTGTTTATAAGCATTATAAACAGTTTGAGCATTAACTTTAATTGATGCTTTCGCATCAGCTAGTGTAGCAATTTCTACTTCTGAAAGATCTAAGGATTGATAAATAGTAGAATACCAAAAGTGAGGACCTCCTAATTTCATAGTTGGATTTAACATAGCAGACACACCAAAAATAGGAAGGATTGGAAAAAAATATTTTTTAAACTTCTTTTTCATTTCAGTTATTGCAAGTTCATAAATGTCCCTTCCCTCGCTAAAATCAACAAACAAATTAGCAAGTGCGGCAATATAAACTAAACAGTTAGAAATAGTTGGATAATATTGGCCAAAAAAAGCATTTGTAGCCACATGAAAATGTTCTAAAAAATCTAAAAGAATTTTAACGTTAGTCCAATCTTGTGTAGTTAGCATTTCATCATGTTCCTCACCACAATCCCGAGAATTATACGTAGCGTTAATTGGGTTTCTATATTCGTACGCTACTACTAAACTTTCGTACATGTAATTCCACCTAGTGTGGCAAGGTTTAGGAACCTTTCTTTCTCTAAGGCCATATTCGTCACACTTTTTAAAATATTTTTTAAGTTTACTTCTACAGTTTGAATAAAATAGCCAATTAAGAGCCATTTTAACCTTTTCAATTTCTAAGTTTAATATTCTCATACCATTACCAACAATTAAATGATAAATATGACAAATACATCTAACATGGAAAATATTAGTAAAAGCAGGATTAAGTGTTCTTGTTAGCATACCTATTGCACTAGTGTTGCTAGAAGCGTTATCCATAGAAATTGACATTATTTTATCACTAAAGCAAAAATATCTGCATACATCTGAAACAGTGTTAGCTATAAACCTACCCGTGTGCCGTGAATTAATTATCCTATATGCAATTATGCGTTTTTGCATTGTCCAGACTTCGTCTATCCAATGACTGGTTACAGTTAGATAATCACAATCATTATTACTTCTACCAATATCAGTTGTAATAGACATACGATTAGTTATATGGGTAAATAAATAGCGCAAGTATTGTTCATATTCATGCTTGTATTTATAAATATCGGCCTTATCTGTTGCGCGAGGCAACTTTTATACGTAGGATTAAATACTCTTCTAATATAATGAATCCATGCAGGATTAGGAGCAAAAGAATAAGGCAAACACATAACAATAATCATTTTCGCTAATTCTTCACGATCCTTATTTGGATCGTAATATAATATACCTCCGGTGACTGTGTTTATTCCTGGTTGAACTAGATTTGAACCAGTACTTGGGTTAACTGTAGATCAACACTTGTCCTCCCCTCTTGTTGCGCTTTCAATTGCAAATATCTAGCCTTATCGCTAGGGTGTAATCTTATATGCTTAACTAAACTACCCGTGCCGCTACGATCTCCAGTATACCTATGAACAAGTAATTTCCCACAAGATTTACACTTAGCCTTATTTTGTTCTCTTAGTTGAATAAAAAATTGCCAAACTAATGATGTTTCTGTACGTTTAGGAGGTTGTCTACTAAAAGTGGGAGTTTTTACGGGTGGGTGTGCCGGTTCATCACCTAAGTTATGAGCAGGACTAGTAGGTGTATCATCTAAATCTACTGGAGCTTGGGTTTCATCATCATCATCATCCTGATTTCCCTCTAAGATAGGTGCATTAGGATAAAGAGCATTCATATTATCATCGTCTATTCTATCATCAACTGCTACATCATGTAGAAAATCAATATCGCTAAATTGAAAACAAGGGTGATCACTATCAAGGATTCCGAAGGGTTCATTAGGATTTCTAGGTTGGCTACTACTTTCAACTTGCTTATCTTTTCTAGGTCGGGGAGCTGGGGGAGGGATTGTATTTTGGTCACTACTTTCACCGGTTTTAGCTTTTCCTTTACCGAACATTTTTTTCAACGAAAATGCCTTAATAATTATAATTAAGCAAACTAACAACAAAAAAAATACTATTAGCATGTAAGAGTTGAAACGAGTTTACCGAATTGACGAACAACTTCTTGAAAATTGAAAATCGTTGAACTTGAACACTTGAAAACTTCAATTCAACAACTTCACAATTTTTCACGAATTTGCAACAATAAATTAAGCACTTGCACTAGAAAGATTGAAAGAGAGCTTGTGAGAGATTGAGAGATAATGATGAATTGGTGAATAAAAATGAAAGAATGAGGGGGTATTTATAGTTGAGAAATGGGAAATAGTGTAATTATATAAAGTTTGAGCGCCAAATGGCTATTTTTAAACTTTCAAACGGCTACTTTTTGCAAAGAGCCGTTTGGAAATAATTTTTTTTTTAAAAAATTCTTTTTTTTTTTTGAAAAATGCCCGTTGGGAACCGGCAGAACCGTTTGGAACCGCCAGCCGGTTCCGGTTCTGGCGGTTCCAACGGGTAGAACCGCCCCGCCACGGTTCCCTGGAACCGGTAGAACCGGAACCGCCGGAACCGACAGAACTGGCAGGGCCGCGGTTCCGGTCCGCTTCCGGTTCGGAACCGCGAAAATTACAGCCTTACGTTGGAGCTTGCTTTATAAATCACTCATGACCCATTTTAATAACTTTTGACCCATAATACTCCAAATTTACAATCAAGTGACAATGTCATTGGAAAAGAGCTAGAGGGCAAAAGAAGAGAATTTCTGCATAAAATATCAGTTAAACACAACTAAGAAAAATTGCGATGCACTGTAGATGGATACATAAACAAGCAAATCCTGTTCTCCTACTTTAGTTAGAGCTATGCAGCCATCTCTCTTCCGGAAACCTAAGCATAGTTATGCAATTACAATTCTTGATACATTCTAATTGAATTCTAGATTGTGCTATTCATCTATGGTAAACTACATGACATTTTGGTGTAGTTGAAATATTAACACAAACTTTTTATTATCATGAATCATTTGAAAACCTAGCTTTAAAACTGCTATCTGTAATAAATAGCCATGACAAAGAGGCTTTGTGCAGCGTGGTGCTAATACTTTACTCATAGTTTTAATGTTAATATATTTCAGAACTAAAGTTAACTATAAAGAGAAAAAAATAGCATTGTTACTCTTCGGCGACGAGTAACCAAGCACCAAGCAGAAGTCAAAATATTCTTCCCTTTGTGCAATAGGGACTAGTAACCCAAAACATTTTTCTTCATATAGATCAGAAATTTTAAAAAGAAAAGATAATGTATAACTGTTGAGTTGTCCCACATCGGAGGAATTTGAGGTCCTTGGTCTCCTTATATGGCTTGGGCAATCCTCACCTCATAAGCTAGCTTTTGGGGTTGAGTTAGGTCCAAGCCATATAAGGAGACCAAGGACCTCAAATCCCTCCGATGTGGGACAATTGAACAATAACTTGAGCTTAACCTGAGTAATGCCATACCTCTTCTACACTCACTACAAAACACTACCCCAAGCTGAGATTTCTTAAACTCTAGACTAACAGTTTAGCTTTTGGTCTCAAAACCAACTCAAACTATCCAAATTTTCTAGTTAAATATCAAAACTTAATGTTGACCAACTACTTCAGAGCTGTTGTATATCGAAAATAAAGCCGGAGAAACTAGTTCACAACTGAAAGATTACTACCTGCAACTTTCCAGATTCAAAGGGTACCTATTTTTCTATCTAGATAAGTAGGTTTATTGATAAAAATAAAGTACGCCGAGATGAATATCATTGAGTAAATGATATTTATGATTTATGTCTACTTTGTTGTTTTGATAATTTTTATTATGCTGCTTTTTTCATATATTCTCCTTTATGTATTATATTCTCTATGATTCTTATTTATTTATCCAATACTTTAAATAAAGCTCTATCGCTCTAATTTCTTATAATATTTTTCTGAATAACACTTACATGAACAATACTTACAGGAACTACTATCTAGTTTATTTTCCAAGTTGCTCTCATAATTGTTCAAAAAGGTGTAAGAATCATTTTTTGCTGGTTTTTAAATGGATAAACATTTGAAACAGTTCAATTATAGGCCTCATTTAGAGCGAGGTTAACCTAAATGTTATATTAAGCAGACCAACTAAAATAATCACATTGACGTGAACAAAACAATAACATATATGAAAACGGTCAATTATTATACTTACAAGCGAAAACCTGATGCGGAATTCAAAAGGAGGACAGTATTGACCACCCCTACCTCTCAATATAAGGTCACACATTTTCGTCGTCGTCTAGTTCAATTACTAGTCAGTTGTGACCTCTAGTTTGCGTTGTTCCATCTCCAAAATTAAAAAATTTACTAGCTGCATTAAGTTATACTAGTAACCAGATAACTCCAACAAATCAATAGGTCACGTGAAAAATAGAAGAAAGCATCATCCTAATCACAAGATGTAAAAAAATTAACGCACACTCAAAGCCTTGGGTTTCACATACTGTACCAACATTTTTGAGCTTGCCTAAGCATAGGAAAGATTATTCTAAGGCTAAAAGAGAATGTACAACTAGAGATCAAAGAGCTTACACCTACTTGTGATTAGAATACTGCAAAACTTAGGAGAAACATGAAAGATTGAGCGAAAATATTAAGTTAATGGGAATACATTTGTTTCTTTTCGTTTTGAAGATAAGACATTTCACAATATTATGTAGCAGAATAGAGTTGCAGCCAACAAAACTCAAGACTTTTGAGAAGTTCTTGAGTTCCCGAGACAAGAAACACATTAAGTTAGACCAGAGTTGCTGACAAATGGTTAAAATGGAAACAAGCTGCAAGCAGATAGGAAACATTGATAATGAATTTATATACTTTAAGTCAATATTAGATATTAGATTGGCTTTAGAAGAATAAAGAATAAACATCGAGACATATTGTTTAAGTATCTTCAATATAATATTTTCATTTTCAAATAAAACATTGATAATGAGTAACATCACAACTTAGAAGCCTCACTAACTCAGAGGTACTTCTACGGGTCTTCAAAATTTATATTTGAAACGACTCTAAATTAACTTATGATAAAAAAAAATATTAAATCTTCTCAACCTTCTAATGTCTAAAATTGATTTCTCTTCTTTTAACAATTTAAAATACTAATAGTGAAACACCATACCTAAATCATTATTATCCAAGTGACAATATTTCAATATGACATTTTATCAAATACTTTATAGGCTTCATAAATTTATCCTCTAGTAGCAAACACAAAAAGTAATATTGTATAAGAAAATAAATCAAAATAGATAAGAGATGCTACATGATTTAGCTTTGTATATACTTGTACATTTTGTGTATACTCAGTGTATATTGTAGGTATATTTTCGGTATATTTCCGGCATTGGGTTGTAACTGGGCTGTGATGATTTGTGTGTCTGAGCCCAATGTCCATTATTTAATTTTGGGTCGGATGACCCGATCCGACCCGTCCGTGTGTAATAAGTATATGTATGTAGGTGAGATATTTTCTCACCTACCGAGACTCATTTTCTTCCATTCATTTTCTGTTCTCTCACCTTCCAGAGAATTCTAAAAGCTCTGCCTTCTCTCTACTTTCTCTCTCTAGATTTTCTATGATTTCTCGGTCTAATATGAATGTTTACATGGTATCAAAGCTTCAACGACGATCCGACTATGTTTCTACGTACTTCTTTGTCTTGGATGAAGTCTGTTTCGAGGTTTTGGGGGTGTTTTTGCTGAGACCTCACGGTCGATGAAGATTCCGACCTATCGGACACCTTTCTGAGTCTTTCATCGTGATATCGGAGTGTATTTTCTTCTCCTGAACATTCTGGAAGGGTTTGTGATAATTTTTGGTTGATTTTTGGGTGACCTATCGACTTCTAGGGTTTCTGGTGGTTTAACCTAAAGTTTTACTGCCATCCGGTGGCTCGATTCTCACTCAGTGGACGTTTTGGGTTCCTCTCCGACGTTCCTGATCACATTTCCAGTAAGGTTTTCCAAGGTTACACCTAGGGTTTGATACCTAGGGTTTCTCTGTTGTTTGAAGGCCGATCTTCTCCGGTCGCGAAGAAGGAGGGTAACTCTGTCCTTATCTTCGGTATTGTATGTGATTATTTGACTGTGTATATGTGAGCATCTGGTGTTGTCTGTGAATACCTGATTTGGTTATACTCTGTTTGTTGGTTATTGTGTGTGAATACCTGTTTTGGTTATACTGTGTTTGTTGAAAAGTTGTTCCTTTAAGCCGGTTCATTGACTATGGCTTCTAACACAAATACTGGTGCCTCCTCTTCTGTAGACTCTTCCAGTCCCCTTTTTGTATATTCTTCTAATGTCCCTGGGGTATGTCTCGTTTGCACTCCCTTCTCGGGTAGTGGTGATGGGGACTGGAGACGTAAAATGATTGTTGCCCTATCAGCCAAAAACAAAATCGGTTTTGTTGATGGCACATACTCACGACCTGCCACTAATGTGGCTCAACAAAGGTTGTGGGATAGGTGCAACAACATGGTGATTTCTTGGTTGACTGCTTCCATCTCCCCTGCAATTGCTGAGTCTGTGCAGTACTCTGACACTGCACAGAGCATATGGTCCCAACTCCAGGCCAGATATGGCACTGCAAACAGGACCAAAATCTTTGAACTGAAAAGAGAGTTGTCCCACACCTCTCAAGGGTCCTTAGATATAGCTTCCTATTTTAATAAGCTAAAAGGTCTGTGGGATGAACTTGATTCTATGTGTGCTAATCATGGTCAAAGGTGTGTATGTGCTGCAAAGATGGTATAGTTCAGGAATGTGATGATAATAAGGTCTTTCAGTTTTTAATGGGTCTGAATGAAGCTTATATGGGGCTCAGGAGTAATATTTTGATGATGCAGCCTCCTCCTTCTCTTGATAATGTCTATAATATGGTCCTCAATGATGAGAAACAAAGACAAGTTCACTCTTCTTCTCACTTTGATCCAGCCTCTGTCTCTTTCAATGTACATACAAACAGGCAGTCTGTTGGATTTAACAAGACCACAGTGTCTTTTCCTCCTCCTCCTTTCAGACAGAGAGTCAATTTTGATCAAATCAGAGGACCTTTATTCTGTCGATACTGTAAGAAATCTGGACACTTAATTGATAAGTGCTTCAAGATCCATGGGTATCCACAAAGTACCACTTTTAACAAGGGAAGGAGACCTGCTGCTGCTCATCTGAGTACTGGTCTGGATTCTCCTATTTCTGATGGGCTGTTGTCTGTTCCTCAAGGCAATCCTCCTGCTAGCCATTACTCTGTTGCAAGAATAGATGGCCAGAGCTCTGTGATACCAGGGTTGAGCAGACAAGATTATGACCAGTTGATGAACTTGTTACGCCAGACCAAGTTAGGGGAATCCACTGCTCAAACTCCTCCTCCCATCTATGCTGCAAACTTTGCTGGTACTTTGTTAACTGAGAACCCTATATCTGATTCCAAACTTTGTTTGCTCACTCATATTAATTCTGTCACCTGGATTATAGATTCAGGTGCCTCTAATCACATGACACATGAAAAACAACTACTTTTTAACATCACACCTTTTGACTCTACCATATCTTGTCACTCTTCCTAATGGCTATAAAGTGAAAGTGACATGCACAGGCTCTTTTGCATTGACTCCTACCATTACTCTTCACAATGTACTGCTAGTCCCTTCTTTTAAACACAACTTGATTTATGTTCACAAGTCAGTGAAGCAGTTGCATTGCATAGTTATGTTCACTGAGCATTCCTGCTTGCTACACATGATACAGGACCCTTCTCTGAGGAGGCCACTGGATCTTGGTAGAGAAGCTGCTGGCCTATATAAATTGGCTTGGGTCCCTCCTTCCCCTTCTCCCTCTGTTAGTTGTTCCTCTACTTCTGTTTGTCCTGTATCTGCTTCTTGTAATGATAGCAAAGTTGTTTCATTGCCTTCTGTGTCTGTTTCTTGTAATGATGACATCTTGTCTGATAATAAGACTGTTCCTTTGCCTTCACATGTGAATAGTTCCACTTGTAATAATGATTTTGCATCTGATATGAATTACATTTGGCACTTAAGACTTGCACATACTCCTTTTGCAAGTATGAAATGCATTTCTGGTCTGTCTTTTCCTTTTGCTTCCAATCAACCCTTTCCCTGTACAGTCTGTCCCATGGCCAGACAGACTAGACTTCCTTTTCCTGATAGTTCCATTAAGACTTCTAGACCTTTTCAACTGATTCATGTGGACACCTGGGGACGTTATCATACTCCAACCTCTTCTGGTTGTAAATATTTTCTTACAATTGTTGATGACTTTTCAAGGGCAACTTGGACACACCTATTGGGATCCAAAAGCAATGCTTTTACTGTGCTTAAGTCATTTCTTTCTCTGGTCAGAACCCAATTTAATGCTGTGGTTAAGACTATTAGAAGTGACAATGCTTTGGAATTGGGGTCTAGCAATGAGGGTATTTCTTTCTTTAGCATCCAGGGGATCATACATCAAACCTCCTGTCCTCACACCCCTCAACAGAATGGTGTTGTTGAGAGAAAACATAGAACACTCCTTGAAACCTGTAGGGCATTGCTTTTCCAATCTGGCTTGCCAGTATCTTTCTGGGGGGATTGCTTGTTGACTGCGACCTATCTCCTTAACAGAATACCCACCAGATTGCTTCATAATAAGTCTCCTCATGAAATTTTGTATGGGAAAATTCCAACCTATACTCACTTGAGGATTTTTGGTTGCCTTGCCTATGCCATTGTTCCCATCCCTCAAAGGGACAAGTTAAAGCCCAGAGCCATCCCTTGTGTTTTCATGGGTTATCCTTTTGGCAAAAAGGGTTATCGACTATATGATCTTGCATCTAAGAAGTATTTGGTCTCCAGGGATGTTCTCTTTCATGAATCATGTTTTCCTTTTAAATCTATGCCTCTTTCTACTCATCCTCCTGCTTCTCCTTATCCCTTCTTTCCCTCTGGAGAACATGATGATGCCTCTGATTCTCCCATTTCCCTCTCTCCTCCCTCTTCTCCCTCATCTGTGCAGATGCCTTTTCCTGTCCCTGTCACTGTCCCCAGTGATTCAGTCTTCCCTTCTCCTTTCAATCCTGCTGGTTCACCTCCTGTTTTAGCTTCTTCTCCCCCTATTCCTGCTCCCAGAAAGTCTCAAAGAAATCACAATCCTCCTTCATATCTTAAGGATTATGTCTGTCAACTCCCTGCCTTCTCTGGCTCATCTTCCTCCTCTTTAGAATCTGAGCCTCTATGTTACTCTCAGGCTGCATCTGTTCCAGCATGGCAAGCTGCCATGAGACAGGAGTTTGAAGCTTTGGACACTAACCATACTTGGGACGTTGTCCCTCTTCCTCCTGGTAAGAAACCCATTGGTTGCAAATGAGTTTACAAAATAAAATACAAGGCTGATGGCAGTGTTGAAAGGTATAAAGCCAGGTTGGTTATTAGGGGTGACACACAGGTTGAGGGGATTGATTTTATAGAAACTTTCTCTCCAGTGATTAAAATGACTTCTGTGAAGTGCCGTATTGATGTGGCTGTCAAGAATCATTGGCCTCTTTTTCAGCTTGATGTCAATAATGCCTTTCTTCATGGTGATTTGGATGAGGATGTTTACATGAAACTTCCTCCAGGTTTGACAGTCTCTCCTTCTACTTCTGGTTTTGTTTCTTCCCCTTCTTCTCCTTCTTCTCCTCTGGTCTGTAAACTCAAGAAATTCTTGTATGGGCTGAGACAAGCATCCATACAATGGTATGCCATATTGTCTTCTGCTCTTTATTCCAGAGGGTATCACCATTCTTTGAATGACTACTCCTTGTTCATCAAAGGTAAGCCTGGCTCCTTTGTGGTGGTCGCTGTCTTTGTGGATGACATAATACTTACTGGGGATGACAGTGATGAAGTGACTGCTCTGAAACTGTTTCTGGATGAACAGTTTAAAATCAAGGATTTGGGGTCCTTGCATTATTTTTGGGCCTTGAAATGTCTATTGTCCCTGGTGGGATGCACCTTAATCAGCACAAGTATATTTCTGATTTGCTGCATCAGTTTGACTGTGTCAATGTCTCTTCTGTTGTGTCCCCTTTGGACATCAATGTCAAACTTCATGATGATTCTGGTGACCTCTTGCCCTCTCCTAACCAGTACAGGAGTCTAGTTGGCAAGATGCTCTTCCTGACTCATACTAGGCCTGACATTTGTTTTGCAGTCCAGCATCTGAGTCAATTTCTCAAATTCCCCAGACTTCCCCATATGACTGCTGCCCTGCATGTTCTGAGATACCTTAAAGGCACTCCATCCTTGGGTTTATTTTACTCTGCTCATGCTGATTTTTCTGTTACTGGGTATTCTGATAGTGACTGGGCTGCTTGCCCTGATACTAGACGCTCTGTTACTGGATTTTGTGTGCTTTTGGGTGGCTGTTTGATCAGTTGGAAATCGAAGAAACAGCCCGTTGTTTCTCTTTCCTCTGCTGAGGCAGAATACCGAGCCCTTAGCAAGGTTGTTGCTGAATTGACTTGGCTCTCTCGCTTGTTGGTTGATCTTGGGGTCTCTGTTTCCTCTCCTATTTCTGTTTATTGTGATAGTGTGGCTGTTGTTCATATTGCCAACAATCCTGTTTTTCATGAACGTACGAAATATATCGAGGTGGATTGCCATTTTGTTCGGGACTTGTTGCTTTCTGGTTTTCTCAAGTTGCTTCATGTGCCTACTTCTCGTCAGCTGGCCGCTTGCTCACCAAGCCCCTGCCTGGCACTTTACTTCTTCCGCTGCTCACCAAGTTGCAGGTGGTTTCCCCCTCCAACTTGAGGGGGGGTGTTGAGATAAGAGATGCTACATGATTTAGCTTTGTATATACTTGTACATTTTGTGTTACTCAGTGTATATTCCTATTATTACAAAATGAGAATCAAACAAACGCCAAACTAAAAAACCAAAATAAAACAAATAAAAATAATTATTTCTTTTACTTAACTACGTAACTTCATCTGCTGGGTTAAAACCCTATAATATACCTGCAGGATTCTAGTACTCGTTCGTACATGAACCAACCCATGAGCCTAACAAAATCTCCTGCCAGCATTGATAGTCCCATTATCTCAATTTTATTCATGCCAACATGGAATAAAGAAAAATAGTCAACAACTACCAAATCTATATAAGAATGTGTAAAGAAAATGATAAAGAAAAAATATGAATTGCAAAGGTACTAGAGAGGTAACCGATTGTGATGAAGATATAGGTGGTAAGACGATGAGTTTCGATCTATAACTAGTTCTTCGAGCTTTGCCACTGCTATAATGTCTGTGTTCATCCTTTGCTTCCATCTTGGTTGTAGATATGGGTGAACATATTCTTAAATGATTTTGAAGGACAAAAATAAGAGAAATCAGTATAGTAAATAGAAAACAAGTCAGGGGTGGGATGATTAAAAGAAGAGATGAAACTGAAAAATTGGGTTTCCTTCGGAGGGAAGATGAAAAATAAATGTTAGGCTTTTAGTGACTAATTCGTTTAATTGCCAGCAAAACGATGCTTTTTACCGGCTAATAAGTGTTTGTCGCAAACATTTTAGTTTAGGAATTAAATTAGTGGCAAGAATCTTATTGCCACTAATTAATTGTCGCTAAATCTTTTTTTTTATGGTAGTGTGGGAGTCCTTTTACAAGCGCTTTGGACCCAAGACTTCGTCTAGTAAGTGTTATTTCAACCTTCCAACTTATTTCCATTCACTGTCGCCTTTTGATGCGACCTTCCTTTGGTGTGAGGTCGGCGAGTTTCCAGAAAGGTGAAGGCTCCAACGCCTGCATTTCGCCAGGCTATCGTGTCGGCTGGAATGCAATTTGCTTTAGTTGAGTCTGCTCGAGGAGGTAGGACTCAAGTTTCGCTAATGAGGGACTCCGTCCCTCAAGCTGTTGTCGTACCAGATGGGATATCTTCTCAGCTATTGATGATAGGCTATTATTACGTATTTATTCACTTATTACACTAAAATTTACTGCACTTTAATTGAGTTTGAGCTTTAATCGCTAGTGTCTTGCACCAATTGCGTGTTTTATGCCTTGCAGGACTGATTCTGAGGTATGTATATATTATGGAACAAATTTAAGTAATTTGGTACTCTGAAGTACGAGTAAAAGCCCAAGCAATTAAGTTGGGATCATTTCGAGGATCAACAGATGATAGAGCAATAAAACGAAGAATTAAGTAGATATATTGCATATTATCTAGTAAAATACACATAACGTTTTGCTTAGAACTCCATTTAGAATCCACAATATATGGTTAGAAAGATAACCCAAAGGCTAAAACTTTCGTATTTTAAGTTTTACTAAATTCCAAATGGAAGAGGGTGAAAACCGCGACCGCAAACCTGAGGCAGGTTGAGGTAGTATACTTGCCAAATATCGCGTTCGTGTCGCGCCTCGACCGCGTCCGCGGCCATCCAGGCCTGAAAACCTGTCTTCTTTTGCATAGGGGGAGGTATAATTATTTGGGCCCGACCCTACTTGGTATATATACATGGAAAATGGTATTTTTTGAGGGAGGAGACCAATTTTTGACACAGATTTGACCTAAGGAGGTAGACACAATAGGATCAAGGTAGAGAATTCTTCTGCGAATTTTTCCTTCCTATTCCTATTTTTTCATTGTTGGTTATGACTTTTAGTATTGTAGTTTTATATACTATTATGAATAGCTAATTTTTTATGTAGGGTTTTGATAGAACCTTTTGTAGGATAAATTCTTATTGTATTTTTATATAATTGAGTCGTTAGATTTCTCTACTTGTTCAATTACGTGTTTATTGTTGTTATTGAATGGCCATAGATTGATTGTGCCTATTTATTATATTTATCTTGAGAAACGATATATATTTAGGTGGTTGTTGAACAAAGTCACTCATAACGTATATGAGAAATTAATGCGGCGGGTTTAAAGGCAGGTTTAGAAATAACAAAGCCTTAACGCGATCATAATGAGATGTTAGATAAAGCTAACTAACGTAGTTCGAGAGAATATGTCTACTAAATTATTATAGTTGCTCGAGAGAGAATTACGGCACCTAAAGTGCTCATGATCAGTAGAGAATACATTGGCGAAATTATATGGAACATAGCTAGAAGGATTTCGACAACTGGGAAAATCATAACTCTAGACCTCCTTTAATTTTGTCTCCAACCCTTTATCTCATTAGTTGATAATTTTACTACTTTCTAGTATTTTCTAGTTAATTAGTTAGAAATATAAATCTCAATTTTTATAATTTAGAAAATTGTTCAAACTTGTCTTCTTAGTGATACTAAACAGATATAGCTAAGCCTTAGTTCTCCGTGGGATTTGACTTCAGACTTTTAGATCGGATTATATTTGCAGCAACTGCTTATCCTTTTTAGGACTAGAGTTGGGCGTGATCAAATTTTGATGCCATTTCCGGGGAACTAAATGTGTAATTGTAGATGTATATATTGCTAGGGTTCAAGTTTGAACTTTTATTTTGTTTTATTTTTTTCTGTATTTTTATAACTGTTGATTTGAGAAACATGACATCTTGGAATTATGGGAATTTAGGTGTATATAATTCTAATGATGATCTTCATACATATTGTGAAGGAAACCACCCGTGGAAAAATTTTCAAAACGTTCCTAAGAGCGAGTTATATGCATCAATTCAATCTTATTTGTAGATTGTGTGTGGTGGTAAAAATGATCACTTTTATGGTTGTGCTTATATTTCTTATCTTCCCCAGTCCCTTATTATGATGGTTCTACCTTTTTTGTGAAGTTAATAGGAATAAAGAACATGGGGATGCAGAACTAAAAGAGATTAATGATATATTAAAGTGCTTTCTGAAATAAAATAATGAAAAACAATTGCGGATAGAAAGGCAAGAGTCAACTATTCACAAGTTTGAAGCTCAATTGAGTCAAGTGGTTGGGGATTTTAATGCTCAACAAGCCAATATTGAGGTTAGTAGCCAAGAAGAGCATGAATTTGAGGTGTTAAATGGGGAGGTTAGAGTAGAACATCAACAACCTAGTCAACTATAATTTGAGGATGTCAATGTTGAAGAAGTGAGACTAGAGTCAGTCAAGTACATTGAGGATATAAATTTTGTTGACTCTAGTATCATTGATGTGGAGGATGCTGAAAATTCTGAAGTTCATGTGTGTGAGCGCATTGGTCCTCATTGAAAATATTTTTCTACATTGTGCTTGGATGAAGATATGGAAATAGAGTCATCCGAGCCGATTGAGAAGTCAAGGAATGAGAAACAAGGTGCCTATATTCTAGAATTTTTCTTGCCAGAAAGACAAGACTACATACTTCATGTAAAAGCCAAGAAGTGTAGAATAGTACAATGGTTGTTTGGGCCAATTAGATTTGTTCCTCCACCCCTGGAGCATAGCCGAAAACTTGATACCAAATTAGAGGTTCAATTCATAAGCTTGAGGTAGAGGCAAAAAGTGATTCATGTCATGTTGCGACGTTAAATCAAGCGCTTGTTGGGAGGAAACCCAACTTTATTGCTTTTTTTATTTTATTTATTTATTATATTATTTTTATTGTGTCAGTTTTTTATTTTCTAGGAGCATGGAAAGCAAAGGTATTGGATGGATGCAATAGCAAACCAAATAGTTAGAGCTAAGTATGAGGTACCCGCACGAAGGACCAAGTTTAGAAGAAGTCTGAGAACCCCATGAATTATTAGTGCTTCGTCCTTTGGCCTACCAGGGAATCTCTTTTACCATTTTATTAGTTATGGTGTGCATTGTCCCGTGTGGGGTGAAGAGATTGTGTGGGTGACTTTTCTATGATATTTTAGTTGTGTTAGTTTAATTGGATATTTTTAAAAAATAGGAAAGATTGGAATTTCCCCGACGATGGATTTATTAGACAATTTTCTTGAGGGATTTAAATCTAACAAAAATTCTTTTGTTAGGTAGTGTAACGATTCCTCCTTGGTTTTTCTTTGTGTTACGGTTCTTTTTCAATGGTTTTATTCGAACCAGGTGTAGTTAGTTTTTTTTTTTTGAGGAATCAGAGCCATTGTGTTGTGTTTTGAATTGAAGAAATATCTCTTGACTTTGTTATGCCTTGATAATAGTGAGTACCTTGGTTGTGATTCTTAGGCTCAATTTGACTCTCGTATAAGTATCTTAAATTGTATGATTTTAACTTTGCTTAACTTCTTTGACTAGAGTGTCTTGATAGAACCAATCTTGAGTGAGTTATGTGCCATGTGTGTGTGTAAGTATTTATTATTGTTTGTGCATTGCATTTGATGCTTAGAACTTGTACTGTGTGTTTGCAAAGAGAAATAGTAGTTTTGTTCAGTCTTGGAAGTGATATAGGCATTTTTTTGTTGAGCGAGATATGTATATTTTACCTACCTAATTGTTATGTATCGCAGTTAACCCCTTTGAGCCTGTAATCTTGTTTCTTTGGCAACCACATTACAAGTCTTACCTAATTTTTTTGAATTAACCATCTATTTGGATCTTCTGACCTCTCATGAGTATTTGAATTGTTATGAACTGTGTAAAAGTTAAAGTGTAGGGTGGTTGGTTTGTATTTTGAGTGGAACTAATGAAATCAAAGGGCTACAACTTCCATATTTTACATTTTTTCAAATTCCAGACGGAACAGGGTGAAAAATGCGGTCAAAATCGCGATTGCGGACCTGAGGCGGGCTGAGGCAGTATACTTTCCAAATACCGCATCTGTGCTGCGCCCTGACCCCGGCCGCGGCCATACAAGCCTGAAAACTTGTCCTTTTTTGCACAGGAGAAGGTATAATTATTTGGCCCCGGCCCTACTTGGTATATATACATGGAAAAATAGTATTTTTGAGGGAGGAGACCAATATTTGACACAGATTCGACCTAAGGAGGCAGAGACACAATAGGAGCAAGGCGGAAAATTCTTCTATGAGTTTTTTCTTCCTCTTCCTATATTTTAGTTATTGGTTATGACTTTTAGTATTGTAGTTTTACATACTCTTATGAATAACAAATTTGTTATCTAGGGTTTTGATAGAACATTTTGTAGGATAAGTTCTTGTTATGTTTTTATATAATTGAGCCGTTGGATTTCTCTACTTGTTCAACTACGTGTTTATTGTTGTTGATTGAATAACCATCTATTGTTGTGAGTATTTATTATGTGTTTCTTGATAAAGGATACATATTTAGGTCGTTGTTGAACAATATCACTCCTAACGTATATGACAGATCAATACGGCGGGTTTAAAGGTACGTTTAGAAATAACAAAGTCTTGACGTGGTCATAATGAGCTGTTAGATAAAGCCAACTAGCATAGTTTGAGAGAATATGTCTAGTAAACTATTGTAGTTGCTCAAGAGAGAATTACGACACCTAAAGTGCTCATGGTCAGTAGAGAATACATTGGCAAAATTATAGGGAACATAGGTAGAAGGATACCGAATTGGGAAAATCATAACTCTAGACCTCCTTAATTTAGTCTCCAACCCTCTGTCTCATTAGTTGATAATATTAGCGCTTTCTAGTATTTGCTAGTTGATTAGTTAGAAACATAAATCTCAATCTTTATAATTTAGAAAATTGTTTAAAATTGTAATCTTAGTGATATTAAACAGATATAGCTAAGCCTTAGTTCTCTCTAGGATTCGACTCCGGACATTTAGACCGGATTATATTTGTAGCGATCACATATATTAGGACTAGAGCTGGGCATGATCACCTATCTTTTGCCTCGTTAACGAGTCATCTCACGGCGATGAGGATCACCAAGGAAAAGATGAAGGTTGGAGACCAGGAAGGCCATTGTCACTGACATTGAGTCGGAAAGGTTCATTGCTTTGGAAGCAGAATTAGTGACTACACCAGGTGTCAAGGTCGTATCTGCGGCGGGTGCCATCATGGAGAATATTCCCTATAAGATTTAGGTGGTTCGTAGTAGCGGGGAGCTACGTGAACTACTGAAGGTGGCTCATCATCAATGGCTGGGAGAGATAGAGTTTGTCCCTGCGGGGGATGATTACTTTGGCTCAGACATTGACCCTGACGAGGTACTGACCTTCTTGGAGAGGACTACTCACGTGGATATAAGGATGGAGGGTCCTAATCAGCATATAGTCATTCCTATGGATTATGACCTCTTGGACAACTCAGAACGGGTGGTGTCGACCTTCGCTGCGCTGTGCACAGCTTCCGAGAATAGGACGCTACAGATACTGAAAGATGCGGATCTGTCATTGGGGATATTTGGCATCGCCCTGCGAGTAAGTTTGCTTTTCCCATGTTAGGTTAGTTCATTTCGTATGTGTAATTTTGCTCTCACTGACCTTTTCTCTTCCTCTCTTTTTATACGTCAGACCCTTATCATGGAGATTGAGCGCGATCGGAAGAGTAGTGGACAGTTATTTTCAAGAAGATGACATCCAAATATAGAGAATACCATTCTAAGCACCAAATTCTAGTCGACTTACTCAAACAGGATGGCCAGTTTCTTTCGCTCCGTGACTGGATCAAGTAGAAAAACGAGAAGCTGACGGCGAAGGACGAAGAGCTGAGGGAGAAGGACAAGGAGCTTTTGAGGGCCATCAGCAGATGTAGCATTCTTAAGGGAGTGCTAAAGGCTAAGGAGGACGAGTTCGAAGTGAGCAAGGGAGTGATGATTGAGAATGTCGATCTCCAGGAACAAGTGGCATCCCTAAAGACCAAGTTTGAAAGCGAGGCCAGAGTTTTTGACTTGAGGGAAGAATTGAGCACTAGGGTTGCAGAGCAAAATCTAGCTGAAAGGACCAGGATGGCGTTCATGGTGGAGGTAGCGGCTTTAAAGGGTACCCTACGTGTTTGTAGGTATGATCAGGCTAATAACGAGGAGATGTCAGTGCTCAAGGTGGCGTGGTTGGAGGAGCGGGTTGAGAGTTTTGAGGCAGTGTTATCTGGGTTGAATGAACAGGTCCTCACTTAAAGGCTGAGAAGGAGAAACAACATGCCCAACCGTCTACTTCTCATACTTCTGTCAATCCTAGTGTATCACGGGAATTGTATGAGGTGTGGGATCATGCTGAGGCCCAACTTGACATGTACAAGTCTTTGAAGGCTACCAGGAAGGTTTCCGAGGTGAAGCTTGAGGGCGTCTAGGGCATGTGCTACTCGTGAAGCTTGCGGTTACGACCCTAGTACACCCGGTGGGGATGATGATGATGATGACGCCGTGGGTGGGCTCGCCTCTAATCCTTAGTATGATGATGAGTATGCCGGTGGGGATGATGTCGTGTGAAACTTTTGTACTTAGTTTTTTGCTTTGATATATTTGTGAGGGCGTCCTCGAGTCTTTTGTAAAAAGTACTATAATCCAACAATTGAAATGGAATAATTGCCTTTTTGGTATGTATTTTCGGATTCCCGCTCTCTTTTTCTTCTCGTTTACTATGTGGGAAACCCTCTGATTTTTTTGTTCTTTTGCATATACTTTTTATTTTGTGGAGTCGAATATAGACCGACTTGAGGCCGAATATTAGTTAGATCGAACGAGGTCGAACATAAAGTAATTCGAGCGAAGTCGACATTCAAGTAATTCGAGCTAGTCGAATGTAAAGTAACTCGAGCGATTGAGTGTAAAGTAATTCGAGCAAGGTTGAATGTCAAATAATTCGATCGAGGTCGAAAATTAAACTATTCGAGCAAGTTTAATGTAAATTAATTTGAGCGAGGTCGAATGTCAAATAATTTGAACGAGCTAAATATATCAAACAGTTTGAGCTAGTCGAATCTAAAGTAATTCCAGTGAGGTCGAATGTCAAATAATTTGAGCAAGTTCAAATATCAAACAATTCGAGTGAGTCGAATGTAAAGTAATTCGAGCGAGGTCGAATGCCAAATAATTCGAGCGAGGTCGAATGCTAAATAAATCGAGCGAGTCGAATGTAAGATGTAGAATGATTTGGTGGAGTTGTGCAAAAATGCTAACTTTACTTATTTCATTCATCGGAGAATATAACATATTTTTGTTCCATACAAACATTTGAAAAGTTCAATATACCTAGTCCCTTCATCGTCGGCCTAGAGAAGTAGTTGATAGGCAGGGTGATAAACTATACTTGAACTTCGAGACGTCCCTTTCATCGCCTCATTAAAAAACCTCTCGTATAAAACCCAATTGGGATAAAACCCCGGTGAGGGAAAAAAAGTACGACTTGAAGGGTGTCTATTCTCAGAATTGAAGTATTTGAGGTGGGCGGAGTTCCAATTGTTTGTAGTAGATTTCCCTCTATTATTTCTAGTTGGAATGATCCTTTGTTTGTTGCTGCCGTGATTTTGTATGGCCCATCCCAATTGATTCCTAGTTTACCTTCTCTTGGGTCTTTGCTTGCTTGTGTTTTGGCCTTGTTTACATAGCCCCCGACTTTGAGTGGTCTTACTTTGGCCTTTTTGTTGTAATACTATTCTGTTTGCTATTTTTGGGTGATCATTCTTATGTGAGCCATGTATCTTCATTCCTCCACTTTGTCGAGGTCTTGCCTTCTATTCTTGTCGTTGCTTGGTCCACTATCATTGGAGTATCTCAAACTTGGTTCCCCAACCTCGAATAATATCATTGCATCAGTACCGTAGACTAGTGAATTTAGCGTTTCTCCTGTGCTTGTTTTTGGCGTGGTGTGGTATGCCCATACCACTTCTGGTAGTGGTTCCGGCCATAGTCCCTTAGCGTCTTTGAGTTTCTTCTTCATGATGTTTAGTATTATTTTGTTAGAGGATTCGGCTTGGCCGTTACCTGCTGGGTGATATGGCACAAAGTATTCTCTTGATATGCCATCTCTCGAAGATTTCAACTGTCATTTTCTGGTGATCTATGGTCCATTTTCACAACTGATTTCTTTGGGGATGCCAAAGTGGCATATGATGTTCCTCCATATGAATGTGATCACTTCTTGTTCGCGTATTTAGGCGAATGCACCTTCTTCTACCCATTTGTAAAAGTAGTCAGTTAAAACCAATCGTCCCACTATGAGTGGTCCCATGACGTCCATTCTCCATTTGATAAATGGCCATGGCCATGTGACTGAGTGGTGGCACTCACCCGCTTGGTGTATCATAGGAGTGTATTTCTGGCATTGGTCGCACTTCTTGACGAAGTCAGCAGACTCCTTCTTCATGGTGGGGCAATTATAGCCTGCTCGTATGAGGCATCTGACAAGAGCTCGGTTCCTCGAGAACGTATCTTGTTTGGATTGGTCCTAGGCATTTCACCAAGAGACCGCCAAACGTTCTTTTGTATTGGTCGTGGTTGATGATGTTATATGTTCCCTCCTGCATTCAAAGCTTTTTGACTTCTTTTTTGTCTGATGGGAGTGTTCCCTCCGACAAGTATGTTATAATACGGTTGTGCCAGTTCTAAGTTAAATTTATAGAGTGTACCTCAAGTTGGTCTATTGATGAGTAGAGGAGGGTAACACATTTTCTTTTCCACTTGTATTTTTGGTTGCTGTTGCTAATTTGGTGAGACCATTCGCCTCGATGTTTTCTGCTCGAGGTATCTGGTCGAGTTGGCATTCGTCAAATTCTAGCAATAGTTTATGAATGTCTACCTACTTTTGTAGCCTCTACTCTTTAATTTGGAAAGTCCCTGTTACGTAGTTAACGATGAGTTGTGAGTCTCATCTGAGGACGACTCATTGTGCTCCATATTTGAGATCTAACTTTAGTCCTGCAATTACGACCTCGTACTCGGCCTTATTGTTTAGTCATATCGGGTCACCGTATGGACTGACAGATGACTTCACCCGTTGGGACCTCGAGTTCAAGGCCCAATCATGATTCTGATGCGTTGGAAGTGCCATCGATGTATATGACCCATAGGTCAAGTAACCTGGTAGAGGTACGAGAAGTTTTCTGCTCGACCTCACACATTATTTTTGCACTAAAATTGGCGATGAAGTCGGCCAGTACCTGCGATTTTATCGCTGTTGGTGGCTAATATTTTATATCGTGCTCGCTCAATTCTAAAGCCCAGTTGGCCAATCTCCCAGATAGCTCGAGTTTATGTAGGATGCTCCGTAGAGGGAAATTTGTAACCACCGATATAGGGTGATATTAAAAATAGGGCTTAAGCTTTCGTGAAGCTATATCTAATGCCAAGGCCAAATTTTCGAGGTAGGGGTACCTTGTTTTGGCATCGATCAAGGTTTTGCTAATGTAACAGATTCGAGATTGCGTACCTTTGTTTTTGCGGACCAGCAATACACTTACTGCGACCTCTGATACGGCCAAGTATATTAGGAGGAGTTCGCCATGTTTTGCTTTGGTGAGGACAAGTATGCCTTTAGTTCTCTTAAGGTTTCAATGCATTCAGAATTCCACTGGAGTGCATTGTCCTTTTTATGCATGTTGAAGAATTTATGGAGTCTGTTAGAGGATCGTGAGATGAACCTCGATGGGCATCTATACAGCCGGTCAGTTTTTGTACATGTTTCTTGCTGGTCAATACTTCGGATATTCCCTCGATGGCTTTGATCTAGTCAGGGTTGACCTCGATGCTTCTTTGTGACACTAGAAAGTTGAGGAACTTGCCCGAGGTTATGCCAAAGGCACACTTTTCGGGATTCAGCTTCATTCCATATCTCCTAAGTATATCGAATGCTTCCTTCAAATGGCCGATGTGGTCTTCCTTCCTTTTTTATTTTACCATCATATCGTCTATGTAAACTTCCATTGTTTTTCCAAGTTGGTCCTTGAACAACTTGGTGACCAACTTTGATAAGTTGCCCATGAATTCTTCAACCCAAAAGGCATGACCATGTAGCAGTACGTCCCCTGAAGGGTGATGAAAGTGGTCTTTTCCTGGTCCTCCTCCTCTATGAGGACTTGGTTTTAACCTGAGTAGGCATCCAAGAAACTCAACAACTCGTGCCTTGTCGTTGCGTCGATGAGTTGATATGGAAAGGAGTCTTTTCGGGCAAGCCTTGTTTAGGTCCGTGAAATCCATGCACATCCGTCACTTTCTATTTTTCTTTTTCACCATGACCACGTTGGCGGCCTATTTGGAGTATTTTGACTCTTGGATAGAGCCGTTAGTGAGTAGTTTATCCACCTCATCATGGACGACCTCATTGATTGCGACGTTGAATTTTATTCTTATTTATCATACCAGCGGGTAGAGTGGGCCGACGTTCAACTTGAATAGCAATGTCTTTTAGGATACTAGCATATCTTCATGGGAGAAAGCAAACAGATCGGCTTTATCAATTAAAAATTATGAAATTACTTGGTTACGAGATTTTATGGCCGATATAAGCCTTTTTTCTATGGTCGTTGTTGTCTAGTTGGACATGATCGAGGTATTCTATCATTGACCCTGTGGTTCCATGACGTCAGGATCCTTGAAGACATCTTTTTGCTCGTCGAGTTTGAGCCCCGACTTTGGTAATTACTATGCTCCAGAGACTATTCCCTTTAACTGTTGAGTATATGTACAATATTGGGCGATGCGGTAGCACTCTTGGTTCAGATGCTGAATATCCCCCACAAAGTAGGGAACTTGATTACTTGATATAAGCTAGACGAAATGGCCTTCATGGCGTGTATCCAGGGTCGTCCAATGATGGTGTTATAAGCTATGTCCTGGTTCATGAAATCTAACATGGTTTTCTAGGGTGACGCCCCCAGTAAGAATGGTAAACATTATCTTTCATGAAGTTCTCTAAACCGCATTGTTAAAACTAGTTAGCGTTATGCAACAGGGTACTATATTGTCCTCGAGTCTCATTTGTGTGAGAAATCGAGGGTAAATAATACATGTGCCACTCCTGTCATCTACCATTATTCTTTTGACATTAGTATCTGAAATGCGTAAAGTAAAGACAAGAGGATTGGAGTGAGGAAAACTCAAACCGTGGGCATCTGACTTATCAAAGATGATACTGTCTTAGAGGTCATCATACCGTTCATGGGTGATCTACCCCTTTAGTTTTTTTGTGGTGGTGAACTTCACGAGATTGATTGTTGCTTTGTCACCTCCGCCGATGATCATTTGGATGGTGCGAGCGGGAGAGTTTGGCTTTGTAGGACCTTCTTGTTCTCGTCCACGGCCAAAGTTGGCTCTTCTTCGGTCACTCGTCAGCTCCTTTAGGTGTACTTGGTGAAGCATGTTCACCACTTCTTGCTGTAGCGCTATGCAGTCTTCGGTCTTGTGACCCGGCTCTTGATGAAACTCATAGAGGGTGTTCGGCTTTCTAGTACTTGGGTCAGACTTCATCTTTTGTGGCTACTTGACCTCCGGGCCAAGCTTCTCTAGTGCTACACTATTTCTGAAGGGGAAACACAAAAGTTTGTGAGCAGCAAAGAGTGGAGGCATACCTTTATCATTTCGATGAGTCCCTGTATTTCGATTGGATGACCCTTCTGTATGGTGAGGGGATGGTGGGATGGTTGTTCTGACATAAGGCTGTATCCGGTTCCGGTTCTGGGTCTATTTGGGTCTGCGGTTCCGGTTTTGGCGGTTCCCGGTTCTGGCGGTTCCGGTTCCGCGGTTCTGGCGGTTCCGGTTCTGGCGGTTCCGGAGCCGGAACCGCTACCATACGGTTCCGGAACCGCCCGGTTCCGGTTCTGGCGGTTCCGGAACCGCGGTTCTGGCGGTTCCAGGCGGTTCCGGCTTAATTTTTTTTTTTAAATCAATATCTTGTATAGTAGTGATTAGTATATTGTAGAATATATTTTTATATGGTGTACTATGTTCTTACTATAGCATATATTGTGTTTGGAAATTAGTATATATTGTGTATAAGTAGTGTATATTTTGTATATAAGTAGTATATGTTGTAGTAAAGTAGTATATATTGTATATAAATAGTGTATATTGTGTAGTAGTTAGTAATTAGTATAAATTTTATATAAGTAGTACATATTGATAAAAGAATGTTGTCGTTAGTATTATGTGTTGTATGTTATATATTATATGTTATATAAATATTCAAGGATTGATATAGAAGTAAAGACAAAGAAATATTGAGACAAATATATTCAAGGATAAAAAGCATATTTATTGACCAAAATGGCATATCTTTCTTAGTCTTCCTTCCCCCAATTGAGACAAAAGATATTCAAGGATATCATAAAGAGCATTTTTATTGAACAATATACACTATTTATACATAATATATTTATTCCCTGAACATGACTTAACTGAGTTATCCCCTGTGGTGAACGCTTCTTCTTGTTCCTTGGGGTTAATTCTATTGATAGTTGCACCCACATCATCGGCCACTTCAGTTTTTTCGACATCTTTTGGAGTTCCTGGAGCCGAGCCATATGCTTCTTCCCTGTCCGAGACATATGCTTCTTCCCTGTCCGAGACATATGCTTCTTCCCTGTCCTGTGTGCCTCCATTGATTTCTCAGACAAAGCCCTTACAATAATAATGCAATAAAATCCAGATAACAAAAAAGGTCTTTTAACAATAAGTTATTAAGGATTCAAATTGTTCAGGTATTAGAGAATTGAATTATAGCAGATGTCAGATCCTTTAGATAATGTACTGGACTTACCTTAAAAGTTGATGCCATAAGTAGATCTTGAAGCTTAGGGACTATGTCGTACGATACAATGTTGAACACACCATCAAGATGAACGGACTTCTGTGTGTTTGAAGGCACTACTTTAAATCCTGCCTTATTTGAACCACCCCATTGAGATAATGCCATAATAATTAGCACGTAAGAGTTGAAACGAGTTTACCGGATTGACGAACAACTTCAATTCAACAACTTCACAATTTTTCACGAATTTGCAAAAATAATTTAAGCATTTGCACTACAAAGATTGAGAGAGAGATTGAGAGAGATTAAGAGATATTGATGAATTGGTGAATAAAAATGAAAGAATGAGGGGTATTTATAGTTGAGAATTGGGAAAAAGTGTAATTATATAAAGTTTGGGATTAAATTAAAGGTTAGAACCGTTTGGAACCGTTTAGAACCGTTTGGAACCGTTTAGGACCGATTAAAACCGTGAACCGTTTGAAAATTATTAAATTTTTTTTTTAACGGGAACCGTTTGGAACCGCTTGGAACTGCGGTTCCGGTTCCGGTTCCGGTTCCGGTTCTGGCGGTTTCGGTTCCGTGGTTCCGACGGGCGGAACCGGACCGGAACCGCGGAACCGGAACCGCGGGAACCGGAACCGCGGAACCGGAACCGCCGGAACCGCCGAACCGCCAGAACCGGGGTTCCGGTCCCGGTTCCGGTTCGGAACCGTTACATGGTACAACCTTATTCTGACATATCGTTGGTGCTTGTCTCAGTTAACGCATGGACATGAATGGTCTCTTCAGCCGTCATTACAGTGGTCTTTCCTCAACTCCGTTTGGACTGACGTTAGCCTTTGGGTTGGACCGTTGAGGTCATCCTCGTCTTCTCTCACCTCAGCATAATAGGCATTGTAAATTTATTCCCAAGTGGTGAGAGTGTATGTCATAACTCTGCTTCACAACTTCTGGTCGCCCTCGACCCATTCCTGTTCAACCCATTTTGGAAAGTTGCCACCGCTATTCCTTCTGATACGTTTGAAAATCTCATTCTTACTAGGCGATTGTCTGACATCGAATATGTCATTCACCTTAGCCTCTGCCTTCTTAGCCCAGGTGTCACGCCCTAACCTCGGGAGGCGCAACCGACGCTCAATCAAGTAAACCCGTTTGAGCAAGCCTCACCGAAAGCCTTCTACCCAATCAATATGAATACGGAACTCTTGCTTTCATTAATATAGGAGAGAATACTTAGCTTATATGAAGTCATTGGTCCATTTTATATCACAACACTACACCATACATGAACTAGCTTCCAGGATTCTATTAGAATTACAATTTATGGAAATCACACGTTAAGGATTACAACATAGATGATGGGCTCCCTGAAAATCGGTACATATCCCACACTAGTGTCTATGGAGCCTCTAAGGGTACAACAGATAAGCATAATTGTGCCGGAAATAAGGCCCCAGCTATAACAAAATATACACTATACAACCCCTTGAAAGAGAAAGGGGCCGACCAAGATTTCGAGTAGAAGAATGCTCCGCTACACACGATCGGCATTGACCGCTATGGAGCCACCTACATTCATTTAAAAATGTAGCGACCCCGACGTTAGTACCATTGAATAGTACTAGTATGTATAACTAAGCACCATTTTACTAGAAAGAACTATCAAGCAAGAACAAGTAAATACATGAGTAATTCAAGTATACAAATCACATGATCTTTCACATATCTTCCGAAAGTTAGTTTGGGCATTTCTTTCATATGTTCATCATTATCCTCAATACCACCGCTATCTTGAGTGGAGTTCGCTCACAACCCGACCGGCTAAGTCACCTCATTGGAGGCATAGCTCTCATACACTATTCCATTTACAATATTAGCACATCACCACCATGTGTGTGGCATGGTGTCCGATCACGACCCGATCAGCTAAGTGGCCTTGCCTAGGAATAAACCCTTTTTTCTCATTAGTCATCACATCCAAATCTTCATTTCACATATATCATATAAGTTTCCTTGGCATACAGGGCCACCATTTCCCATCGTCTTCCATTTTAAATATTCGTATTACAAGTTTGTGATCATAGGATATACCAAGAACATTTCAAGTTGGAATCAAAAGAAGGTGAACACATAGCTAGCATGAATAACTCTCCATTACGATATTCGCCTATAGCCTAAGCATTTCAACTTACAGTTATATTTTCTTATCCTTTTTCGATTATAAAGAATGGTATGTGAAAGTACAAGAGGGGGTGAATTGTAACTATTTTAAAACTAGTCGCAGATAAGTCAACATAAAATGACTCAATGGTATACTGCACCAGTCGATAATGATTAAGTATAAAGATGCTGAAAGTAAATGCGTAAATTCAAAGACACCCATAATTTTTATACTAGTTCGGATTCAATGTGAATCCTAATCCAGTCACATTGGGTTGCAAGGGATTTCTCTTTAGAACAATAATTTTCTTCTCGAGTACAAAAGTGATATTCGTCGCTCAGTTGTTCTTCACTCGTGGATGCAATGCCTCACCAACTAACTCTCTTTCTATTTCTGACTTGTTACACAGTGAATCTAACTAGACTATTATGCTTGTTTGCAGTAAAATGAAGAGGGATATTTTGGTGTGTTCAAAGTATATCGATGGTACAAGGCACGGTGATATTTATACAGCAAGACTATGGTGGAGGCTTGTCAACCCAAGGGATTTGATCCTTGGAGGGTGTTGATTCCTTCCAAGAATAAAGCGTTGATCATTGCTTTGATGACGATCTCTTTCCTTTTTCTGAAGATGCGATTGACGGAGATGGCGGCCTTCCAGTCTTGTAGCTCATTCAAACCATCCGTTAGGGAATCTTTAGTGATTTGCATGAGATCTGGAGATGTATCTGATTTCCCAAGAATCATGGGAGATTTCCTGATTTGATAATGTGATGCTGATCTTCTCCTTGTATGCCAACGGCTTCTCTTAATGAATATTTCCTTGCTTGTTTAATGCTTCAATCTTGCTTCCTTGATTAAATGAGATGGCAGCCTGTCTTTTAGCCTTGCTTCGCTTGCCTTTTATCCATGCTTCAGTGATTCCGCTTTCCTCCTTGAATATCTGCACATGTATATTAATTGCATCATTAAAATCTAATCTAACAATCTCCCCCTTTTTGATGATGGCAAAATTAATATACTGGAATAAACAACAGTTGACTTCCCTGTTTATATTCAGTTGAGTAGCAGGATTGCTCCCCCTCAATGTATAGTCAACTGGACGTGATCTCCCCCTGTGTATGTGCAGTCGATGTGTTCTCTCCCTCATTAGGTGCAGTCGACTGGTACCTATAAAGAAATATCGAACAGTTGTCTGGCAAACAGGTGCATACGCTAGTCGACTTGCCTTTTCAGTTTGGACTATGCCATAGCATAGTCAGATAATACTTAGTCGACTTGACCTGTGCAGATATACAAAAACATACAAAGCATATACACGCTGCACACTTATACATCATGTACAAGATAGCATATTATATATTTCTCCCCCTTTTTGACATCAGCAAAAGAGGGAGCAGCAGCAAAACTAATATCCACAAGATTATCCACGGGCAGAGCCCAAACACAACCAAAAAGTTAGAAACAAACAAACAAAAAAATCATCTTAAAGCCACAATCAACCACGACGCAGAAAATAAGTCAGAGTACTGCAAATAGCCTCCTTCATCTGATCAAAGTTAGTTATGGCAGCAACATGCATTCCATCCAGTCTGTCATGCACCTCTTTGAACGCTTTGATCGCATTCTCTCTTACCCTTTGCACATCCACCCTGATTTTGGAGACATCGGACCCTATTTACTTGGAAATAGCATAAATAGAAACCACAGTCGACTTGATGTCATAGAGTTGAGACTCAACAGAGTGCAGCCTATCACTGAGATCTGAGGGAATAGGCGCGGATAGAGAGGCAGATTTCCTCAGGAGTGGTTTTGGCCTCACATTCTCCCTTTTGACCCAGACCCCTTTAATAGACATATATCCCATGCTAGCGAAGGCCCTGGAGTTGTAGAATTTTGAAACAGGAACAATAGGGTACTCTCAAAGCGAAATTTGGTGAGCTTCCAGAATGTGGGTGATGGACATCCCACAAGGAAGGCTGGTGGGATCTTCAACGCTTTCTATCATAAAATTGATGACCCAGGAGGACAGCTTGATTTTGTGTTTGGAAATATGACAGTAGAGGAAGAAGGTGTCCCTTTGGGAGAGAGTTGAGAATAATCCAATTCTGGGAAGAAGAGTAGTTAAAACAATGTGAGCAAGGACTCGAGTTTCGAAGCTAAAATCACTTGGTCCTTACTGTTGGTGAAGCTAATGTCAGGCCACACATTCTTATAAATTGTTGGAAAGCCATAGCAGAGGCAGAGAAAAAGGGAATCAAATAGGTTATAGTCAAGTACAATGCATTTTCCAAGAACAAGGGTTTCGAGCCTGTCAGATTTGCTAGAGCAAAGATTTGCATAGAACATACGGACAAGAGGTTCATATACTTTAGGCGGAGAAACTGAGAGAAATGTTTCCCACCCCTGATAAACAAAAAGATATTTTACCTTGCAGTTGAGGGAGTCCATACCATCGAGATCCACCACACGACCATGGGCAATGGGCTTGTCCTTGAGAAACAGAAAGAAATCCCTATTTGAGGTGTCCCAAATATTTAGGTCAGATTCGAGAGAGGCATTCTTGGGAGTGGAGAGAGGGGCTTCATCAATAGGTCATTTACCAGCGACTTTTTCACCAAGAAGCAGAGATTGCTCAGAATATGCACCTTGAGAGGAGGCACACTCTTCAGACTTGTCTGACCCTAGGTCTACTTGCTCAGGTGGAGCGGAGGTGGGTTTGGTTTTGGAACGAGTTCTCTTTCTTGTGGAAGCGGAGGGATTTTTGGAAGTCTTGGCCATGGAGGAAAAGAGGGTTTCGGAACAGAGAGATGAAGGGTTTGGTGAAAGGGTTGAGAAGGAAAGGGATGCCTGGAACTATGTAAAGGGAATGGATTTGACGGTTAAGTGGAAAAGGAAAAGGTGTGAGATGGACCATCGCATTGATTGGCTTTCCATATTCTCTGCAATTGATGGGATATTAGAAAGGAAAGAGAGGGAAAGAATGACGGCGTATTAATTAATCTTAGCATAAAGACAATAATAACAAGGTTTTTGGAAAATGCAACTTTGACCCTAAGAGTTATTAGTGCGGTAGATAATACCAAGAAATTTCCTTAAAGCACAAAATCTCTCCTCCAATAAAGGTTTGGTGAAAATATCAGCTAGTTGAGCAGACGTGCCAATAAAAGTTAACTCTATATCACCCTTAAGAACATGGTCTCTAATAAAATGATACTTAATATCTATATGCTTATCTCTAGAATGATGCACAGGATTTTTGAAAGGCAAATAGCACTAGAATTATCATAGAAAATTGGTATAGGTTTGAAAAAGAGATCATAATCACCCAATTGATGTGACATCCAAAGCAATTGTCCACAACATTGTCCAACAACAATATATTCAGCTTCGGTAGTCGATAATGCGACTGAAGACTACTTTTTACTATTCCAGGAAATTAGAGATTTTCCTAGCAGTTGACATGTGCCACTAGTGTTTTTCCTATATTCTTTGTCACCTGCTAAATCTGCATCTGAAAAAACTTCCAATTTAAAAGAGTTAGATCGAGGATACCATAAGCCATAAGACATTGTCCCAATAAGATACCGAATAATTCTTTTTACGACAGTTAGGTGCGACTCATTAGGAGCCGACTGGAACCTGGCATATTTGCACGCGCTGAACATAATACCTTGTCGACTTGCAGTCAGATATAGGAGAGACCCAATCATTCCTCTGTATTTTATTTCATCAAGTGGAGTGCCCTGTTCATCTTTATCTAAGTTTGTAACCTGACTCATTGGAGTGCCAATAGACTTTTCATTGTTCATGCCAAATTTTTGTATCAGCTCCTTCGTGTATTTAGATTGGCAAATAAAAGTTCCTTCTTCGCATTGATGGATTTGAAGTCCAGGGAAGAAAGTGAGTTGCCTCATCATGCTCATCTCAAATTCGCTTTGCATTAGATTTCCAAATTCCTCTGGTAAACCATGTTCTACAAGAAATGTACTTAGCCTTTCATACCATGCACGTGGAGCCTGTTTCAAGCCATATAGGGATGGTATTTTGAATCTTCAAACCCTGGAGGTTGTTTCACAATAACCTCTTCTTCAATGAATCCATTAAGAAATGCGCTTTTGACATCCATTTGAAACAGTTTGAATCCTTTGAATGAGGCATAGGCTAGCAGGATTCATTTTGATTCTAGTCGAGCAACTGGAGCAATGTTTCATCATAGTCAACTCCTTCCTACTGTGAGTTTCCTTAAGCTACTAGTCTGGCTTTGTTTCTAACAACTTGTCCTTCTTCATTCAGCTTGTTCCTGAATACCCATTTAGTGCCTATAACTGAAGCATTTTCAGGTCGAGGTACCAACTCCCGTACTTGATTTTTACTGAAATGCTCTAGTTCTTCTTCCATAGCAGTTACCCATCTTGAGTCTTTTAGAGCTTCTTCTACCTTCTTTGGTTATATATGGGAGATTAGTGCAATGTTTTCCTTCTTTTTGAGAGCTGCACTAGTCTTCATTCCTTCATTTGGATCTCCAATGATGAACTTCTGAGGATATTCAGCTTCATTTCTCAACTCATTTAGTCTAATGGATTGTGTAGTCGACTCTGGAAGTGGCTCTGAAGTGTCACCATTTTCCTGATCAGTCGACTCTACTGCTTCTGTGGGGATTGTTGACTCCTGAGTGTTTCTCTTTTCCTTAGCCTCTTGGACTGGCTCTTCATCACTTGCATTAGATCCTTTCTCAACCAAGGGATTATTTTCATCGAATACAACATGAACTGATTCCTCTACACATAAAGTGTGTTTATTGAAAACTCTAAACGATCTGCTATTTAGTGAGTAACCCAGAAAAATATCTTCATCACTTCTTAGATCAAATTTTCCAAGATTATCTTTACCATTTTTATGAACAAAGCATTTTCTTCCAAAAGGATGAAAATAGCTGATGTTAGGACGCTTACCTTTCTAGAGCTCAGATGGAGTCTTTTTAAGAATAGGTCTTATAAGACAGCAATTTAGAATGTGGCAGGCGGTACTGACTCCTTCTGCCCAGAAGTGATTTGGAAATGAATGTTCCAGGAGCATAGTCTGGACATGTCTTGCAAGGTTCTGTTCTTCCTTTCAATTACTCCATTTTGTTGAGGAGATCGAGGAGCAGAGAAATTGTTAATATAGCCTTGACTAATGCAAAAGTCTTCGAATGCCTTGCTTTCAATGCCTCCATGATCACTTTGAATTATACAGATTTGATAGCCCTTCTCTCGTTCAATTTTCTTACAGAAGATTTCAAAATTTTGCAAAGCTTCATCTTTATGAAATAGAAAAATCACCCAAGTGAATCGTGAAAAATCATCAACAATAACAAAAGCATATTTCTTGCCTCATATGCTAGCAGTTCTAGTGGGTCCAAATAAATCCATGTGAAGTAATTACAGAGGTTTTGAAGTAGAAACAACATCTTTATTTTTAATAGAGTTTCTAGTTTGCTTACCATTTGACCTGTATCACAGATATGAGTTCTAGAAAAATTTGGCTTGGGTAGGCCAACGACTAGGTCATGCTTAGATAATTTTTTGATTAGATGCATGCTAGCGTGCCCTAATCTTCTGTGCCATAACCAGGGATCATCAGACATGGATGATAAGCAAATATGACCATCAACTTTTTCAAAGCCATCTAGTATATAAACGTTTCCATACATTTTTCCTGGAAGGATTAATTTACCTGATTCGTCTTCAATAGCATATCCAGTTTTCTTAAATTTTACCTCATAGCAGTTCTAGTGGGTCCAAATAAATCCATGTGAAGTAATTACAGAGGTTTTGAAGTAGAAACAACATCTTTATTTTTAATAGAGTTTCTAGTTTGCTTACCATTTGACATGTATCACAGATATGAGTTCTAAAAAAGTTTGGCTTGGGTAGGCCAACGACTAGGTCATGCTTAGATAATTTTTTGATTAGATGCATGCCAGCATGCCCTAATCTTCTGTGCCATAACCAGGGATCATCAGACATGGATGATAAGCAAATATGACCATCAACTTTTTCAAAGCCATCTAGTATATAAACGTTTCCATACCTTTTTCCTGGAAGGATTAATTTACCTGATTCGTCTTCAATAGCATATCGAGTTTTCATAAATTTTACCTCATATCCTGAGTCACAGAGTTGGATTATACTGAGAAGGTTGTAGTTTAATCTATCTACTAAGTAGACTTCAGTAATGTCACAGTTGTTGTTGAATGGAACAGTTCTTGTCCCAACAATTTTGCCTTTTGAGTCGTCTCCAAACTTTACACTACCTCCATCAATCTTTGTGACCTCCTTAAACAGATTTTTGTCACCTGTCATGTGAGTGGAACACGCACTGTCTAGATACCACTTTCCTTTGCGTTTTATTCTATGGTTTTCCTGCAAAACGGAATAATCACTTTCTTTTAGGTACCCAAGCTTTCTTGGGTCATGGAGTGTTAGTGTTGCCGGATTCGGAACTTTTTGGTTTCCAAACCCACCCAGACATATGAGATTTACGAAAGTGACAGTTAGAGAATTTGTGTCCACTTTTATTACAGTAATGACATTTGATACCAGGTCCCTTTTCTGGTCTTTCGTGAGAAGTAGAGTTAGCAGATCTACGGTTTGCTGACTCTTTTCCAGTTGACTTGTAAGTCGACTGGTTCGATCGGCTGGTCGATCTAGTTCTGATTGGTTCTTTCCCAGTTGACTTGTAAGTCGACAGGTTAGATTTAACAGAACTGTGACTGGTGGATTTGCGCAAGCTGTTAAGCTACATTTGCATCTCCTCAAACTCTTCCTGAAGTACTTCTATTTCAATTTCATATACTTCATACTTGAGTTTCCAGTCTTTGACTTCCTTTGTGAGCCTTTTAAGCTCATTCATCATTTTCTGAGATTCCGACAATGTGGAGTCAAGGATGTCTTGTAATTCATTGCATCTTTCGCAGTTATAAGGTCTTAACTCGCTGGTTTCTCCTCTTTCCATGAAGCAGTTTTCATCTTCTGAGTCATCTTCATCAGTCCAGCACCCTGAAGTTTTGTTGATCTCATTTTCTAGAATCATCATGAAGCACAAATTAGAAATTTCCTCACGGTCTGACTCCTCTTCGTCACTCCAGCTTCCAAAAGATCAATTCTTACTGAATCCTTTAGAGATCTTTCTTTTCCGTTCTGGGCACTCTCCTTGGATGTCCCAAAATTTTCCACATTCATGGCATTTTCCATCGTTCTTGTCTTAATCATTGTATTTTCTGGACCTTCTTGGTGGAAATCTTCCTTTCTTTGTATTTGTATATCTTCTCATCAATCCATCCATATTCCTAGATAGCATAGCAATTTCTTCTTGTAGAGCTTCAGGATCATCGACTTCATTTTCTGGTGCCTCGGTAGTGGCTTTAAATGCAACAGTTTTCTTTTTCTCTTCTTGATTCGTCTTTTTCAGATGAGTTCATCATAGGATAGTTTATTCAGATCTTGAGATTCCTGCGTGACGACTTTGGTCTGCCATGTGGTAGGTAGACTTCTGAGAATCTTCCTGACTTGATGTCCATTGGTATAGGGTTTGCCAAAAGCTTTTAAATCACTGATTATCTTGCTAAACGTGGAAACCATTTCTTCAATGGATTCTTCCTCTTTCATGGTGAACAGTTCATAATCGTGAACTAGAATGTTTATGTGGTTTTCCTTCACTTTGCTGGTACCTTCATAGGTGACTTCAAGTTTGTCCCAAATTTCCTTTATTGTATCACAACTGGAGATCTTTTCATATTCTTCACCACTTATAGCATTGTGGAGTAGATTTCTTGCCTTATGGTTTGTTTGAACTGCTTCCAGTTGTTCCTTTGAGTATGAATCAATATCATAAGGGTCGGCGAGCGGAGGTGTGCTGGCAGGCAGTGGATAGTTCCCATTCTTGATGACTCTCCAAACCTTGATATTGTATGCCTTGGTGAAAATCTCCATGCGAATCTTACAATGAGAGAAATATTGTCCATTGAAGTAAGGTGGTCTTACTTGAGAAGTCCCTTCTTGAAATAGAGCTCCAACTATCACTTGATTGCCCATGATCTTTTTCTCACGAGCTGTTAAGCAAAAGAAAAAATGTGAGCCTTGCTCTAATACCAATTGAAAGTAAAAGAGTGCGGGGGGGGGGGGGGGGGGGGGGTAAATTATAACTATTTTCAAATTAATCGCAGATAAGTTGACTTAAAAAATTATTAGTTGACTCAATGGTATACTGCACCAGTCGAGAATGATTAAGTATAAAGATGCTGAAAGTAAATGCGTAAATGTAAAGACACCCAGAATTTTTATACTGGTTCGGATTCAATGTGAATCCTAATCCAGTCCACTTGGGTTGCAAGGGATTTCTCTTCAGAACAATAATTTTCTTCTCAAGTACAGAAGTGATATTCGTCGCTCAGTTGTTCTTCGCTCGTTGATACAATGGCTCACCAGTTACTAACTCTCTTTCTATTTCTGACTTGTTACACAGTGAATCTAACTAGACTACTATGCTTGTTTGTAGTAAAACGAAGAGGGTTGTTTTGGTGTGTTCGAAGTATATCGATGTTACAAGGCACGATGATATTTGTACAGCAAGACTATGGCGGAGACTTGTCAACCCAAGGGATTTGATCCTTGGAGGGTGTTGATTCCTTCTAAGAATAAAGCGTTGATCGTTGCTTTGATGGCGATCTCTTTCCTTTTCTTCTGGATATGCGATTGACGGAGATGGTAGCCTTCCTGTCTTGTAGCTCATTCAAATCAGCCGTTAGGGAATCTTCAGTGATTTGCATGAGATCTGGAGATGTATCTGATTTCCCAAGAATCATGGGAGACTTCCTGATTTGATGATGTGATGTTGGTCTTCTCCTTGTGTGCCAATGGCTTATCTTAATGAATATTTCCTTCCTTGTTTAATGCTTCAATCTTGCTTCCTTTATTTAGTGAGATGACAGCTTGTCTTTTATCCTTGATTTGCTTCCCTTTTAGCCATGCTTCAGTGATTCCACTTTCCTCCTTGAATATATGCACATGTATATTAATTGCATCATTAAAATCTAATATAACAGTATGTTATACACATTGAGGAACATCCGTCACGTAAACATGTAGATAATTGAAAATAAATTAACACACAACAACAATCAATACATTCACTAATATGACCTTATCACACGTTCGTAAGCACCAACAGGAGCTCGATTTCTAATAAAATGGGGTTTTAGCCATACATGCCTCAACGAAGCTTTCCTTACTCTTTAAAACTTTTGAAACTCTTAGCACCTCAATCTATTGGGTAAGAATTACAAATTAAGTCGGGGAATTAGAGATGAGACTCAGATTCTAGCTTGGTTCAAGCATATTGTCAAACACTAGAGGTGCAATGTGGTCTTAAGCCCCTTTTTTTAGAGCAATTTATATCATTTTATACCCCAATTGCTTTCTTTTAAGTTTACTATCTCTCAATATCCTATGCTTTGATGTGCATGCGAGGAAATCAACTCTTACCCTTATGAATTCCCTTACCACAACACCCTTATAGCTGAGTGTAGAAGTAAGAATTGAGGTGAGGAAGTCTTACCTTTTGGGGAAGAAAATTTAGGTGTATTCAACTGATTATCTTCAAGGGTTTACTAATTTATTGTGAAGAAATTTGATAGGGAGACTTTTCCTCTCTAATAGCCCTCTCTCTCACTCTAAAATTACCCAGAGGAATGCTCAAAATGAGCTATAACACCGGTTATATTGATAGTGAGGTCGGGTTAAAAATTAAAAAATTGGAGCCCCAAGTCATATATGCACTCGCATCTACGATCGCAGAGTCAACATGCGGCCTGCATAATGAACCGTAAAATGCTCCCCAGAAACTGGACACTCTGTCTTGGTTTGCGGCAGAAGTGCGGTCTGTATTTCGATTATACGACCACATTGTTTACCACATAGTTGACCTCAATTTTAACCAACACTCTAACTAACTCCAAGGCAAGAATGCGGTCCGCATATTTGTTTTGTGACCGCATTCTGGACCGCATTTCTTACATTTTTCTGGAAAATTTATTCTTGACTTTTAATGCATCATCCAATCCAAAAGGTCCGAGTTTTGAGAGGGAATTTCACGGGGCCTTACACCCGGCGTGGGCAGTGACAAACTTATCACCCATTTCCTCGAACGTTATTATTGAACATGCTGGTAATTGTGAGTTCCATGTTAAGGCTCCCCTTCTCCGAACTTCTTCAACAACACTGATGGTACCTTCTCTTTTGAGAGGTCATTGCCTTTTACTGTTGTGACGTAATGAATGATGTGATCTTTGGGGTCTGTTGTGCCATCGTATATCTTCAAATATGGTGGCATTTTGAAGGTCTTGAGTATGGCGTGTGGGGATGCCTCCTCGTTTTATGGTTGTTCGACGAATCGGCAGACGAGCCATTTTGGTAGCACTTTCGGGGCACCGGTTTTCTTATCAACCCTTTCTTGATGCTCCCACATTTGACCGCGGAACGCTTTATTCTCGTTCTCCATTTCTTCCATTTTCTTTAGAACGGCTGCAAGTGCATCATTACCTGCATCAACAGCGGTATGAGCGTTACCTATTTGGAGAGCAGCGGGAGATGGTTTCTTGTTGGCGGGTTATGTGGCATCTGCTCGTGCGGCGCTTCTAATCGCCCTTTAACGGGTTTGTTGAGTATGTTGTTTAGAGTATTTGTCAGTCATGCCTGCAGTAGTTTTTCCACTACTGGTGGTGCTTCCTCAGTTGTGGACTTGGAGGCTCCTTTTTCGCGTGAAGCGGTTACACTTCCATGAGGGGAAAGTGAGTCACTCCGCCTAGGTGTAGAGTTTGGCGCCACATTCTCCTCGTATTTTCTGTCAACCTCATTGATGTTGTTCAAGAGGTTGGCAGTGAAGTCTACTACTGCTTTCATTCTCTCATCTAATTTTTCTGTCATTGTTAGTTCGTGCAAACGAGAAAGAGATGGTTGTTGTTTTTTTATTTTTTATCTAGAAGAAACTAAAATTTTAACTAGAATCTCTCCACAGACGGCGTCAAATTATTTTACTAAAAATATGTTAAACTTTTTCCTAGTTAAATATAATAATCACTAGATCTAATGTTTAAATGTATCAATAATACTAGTTTTCGGACACGTACATTGCACGTGGATTTCATGCTAAATTAGTATATATGTTTGAAAAATAACTCTTATAAGAAAAAAGAAGACCTATTACAGTATCAAAAACCTTTATGAGAAAATAAGAGAACATAATTTTAAGAAAAAAGTATATTATAATAAAGAAAAAAAGTATATGAAAATATCATTTGTGATTTTTAACATAAATTGAATATATGTGAGACCCTTTCCTGTTTCCTATCCGGCGTTCCACTAATTAATTTAGATTTGGTTTGTGAAGTTGCACTTTAACAGTATTTTTTTTACCAATAACGACTCTATAGTAATTTTGAACTCGAGATCTTTGAATAATTAAAAATAGATAAATACTTATTATGCTACTACAGTTTTTTATAGTAGTAAATACTTATTACTGAAACATAACAATATGCAAAGTTTCTAGCATACCAAAAAAAAATAGATAGAACACTATTTTCAAACAGAAACATTATAATTTATATGATTAAACAAAGAACTGTACCGTAGCAAAAAAATCAGTTTATACAATAACAAATCAAATTCAAGTAAAAAGGGAAGCGTTTTTGAGAACATATTAATTAACGCAAAAAAATAAAATAAAAAATGGAGTACATATCCCAAAATTGCAATTCTCCTTTTTTTTTATATGCGAAGATATTGTCAACATTTGACAATAAATTGACTAAAATAAAAGAATTACTATCCAATTACTATCGTGTAATAAATAAACGGAAAAGAGCCAAAAATACCCCTATTGTTTACTAAATGGTTTATAAATACCCTCCGTCCATCTATCCGTCCAAAAAAATATACCACATTAATTCTATTAATAAAATTATCCTCGCGACTAATGGCAGAACTAATGGGCCTATAATTTGATGATGTGTCATTTTTTATTGGGCCACGTGGAAATATCGGACTAAAATAAAAAAATAATCTTATTTCGATCCACTTAGCTAACCCAACCCAATGGCTTCCCTATTTTACCGATCTTCTTCTTCATTTTACCCAAACTCTCTCTTTACCACTTCATCACCATGGCTACTTGTCACGACCCAATTTTCTAACCCGATCGTGATGGCGCCTCTCGTGAAGACAAGGCCAGCCAGACCGTTTCAGAGCACCACTTAAAGCAGTTAGCCAATTATATAACATATCGAATCAAAATTAATGATATTAATCAATATGAATACCAATATAGCCCGACTGGGGTGTCACAAGTTACAAGCATCTAGGAGTGCATTTATTAAAATTTAAAAGTCTATAATACATAGAGTAAAATCAGGGAATCAAGAAGAAGAAGAATCCTGGTGCCGCGAACGCTGTCGGTCACCTAGCTTAGTTACGATAGCAATACCTTCAATCCGCTACTAACCCGCTACCGGGTTAACAACACCTGCAACTGCACGAGGTGCAGGAAGTAGAGTAAGTACTTCCAACTCAGTGGTAATAAGAGAGAATAATATCTGAGCAATAAGAAAACACGTATGAGCACACCAAACCACTATAAAAAGATAAAACAACCCTTTTTGAGAAAAATCGAAATACTGTAAAAATCCCTTTAGAAAATCTCAAGATCAGTTCAAAATCTCTTTTGAAAATATGCTTTTTCAACAGTTGCAAAGATAATTTCAACAAGTAGGAAGTAATCAGAAACCTACCTCTCGGGCTCAGCATCAACCTCTCAGTACAGTATCAGCCCTGCGGGCTCACTCCTGACTCATAACATATAACATCAGCCTCTCGGGTTCAGCATTCCTTAACATGTAACACCAGGGTATCTGGTCAAAAAGTCAAGTAACAGTATGTATGCCATTGATATAGAGTGCTAAATGTCGTGCCACGTAGTACAAACAGGAGTAAATGCATGAATGCAATGCATATGACCGCTACGGCGCGTAGCCCGATCCAATTGGGTACCCGCGCTCACTATGGGGGTTCAGACGCCGGAGGGGCTCCTACAGGCTAAGCGCAATATCAATATCACATCGGTGCGGCGTTAGCCCGATCCATTCAATATATATGCACATGTACACATAACACTCGAGGCCTGAAGCCTCCTTACATGATCTTCATGCCCTCACATATCGCCCTCAACCTCAATCAGTCCAAAATAGTCAAAGAGCCCCTCGAGCATCAGTAAAATAGTAATACTCAGCTCAAATGATAGTTCAAATATCAGTTAAAACTCCAAGTTTGAGTAAACCCATAGTTGAGTTTATGAAACAGTGTAAATCACATGGACTGAGGTTCAAATAATATTTCAAATAGTGAGGAAAACAGTGATGATAGCTCACAAAGAGTTCAAACAATCGGCAATAAGCCCCAAGTATGACAATGAGCCCAAGTCATAATGATAACAATAAATCATTTGCAAATACGCGGTGAAAACCAACAACCGGGACGGACCAAGTCACGATCCCCAACGGTGCTCTGCCCCACGCTCAGGTCCAGCGTGCAAGTCACCACAATACAACACTAAGATGTGCAAATCCGGGGTTTCAAACCCTCAGAATATCATTCCCAAGTATTACTCACCTCAAACCGGCGAAATCTCAAGCTCGCGACCCCTTTGTCCCTCAAATCGTCCTCCACGCGCGTCGAATCTAGCCAAAGCCAGAGCGATTACATCACAATATGCAAATGGGGCAATACCCAATCAAAAACAATCGAATTATAGCAAGAGCCTAAAACTAGCAAAACCCGAGCCCCGGACCCGCTTCTCAAAAAATTACAAAACTTACACTTTCGAAAACCTCATCGCGCCACGAGTGCATACATACCAAGAACTCCCAAATCTGAGCTCAAATGACCTATCAAATCCCAATTTGGAAACGTCAAAAACTCAAGCCCTAGTTTCTTCAATTTCATTCCCAAATTCAGAGAATTAATGGACGATTCTTTGATTAAATGACATTTTGAATCCATAAGACTTACCTCCAATCAATCCTCTTCGAACTCCTCTTCAATTGCTCTCAAGAAGCTCCAAAAATGCTCAACAATGGAAGAAAATACATAACCCTCACGGATGAAAAATGATAATTTAATCCCTTCTGCCCAGCTCAATTTCCGCTTCTGTGGATCCACTACCGCCCCTGCGACTTCCGCCTATGCGGCCAACGTCCGATTTTGTGGAACTTACACTTGGGGCGGGTTTCCACTTCTGCGATGCCTAGCTCGCTTTCGCGAGACCGCATACGCGGTCCTCTTTCCGCTGATGCGAAACATGGCAAGGCCAAGGCTTCCGCTTCTGCTCATCTTCCAGCCGCTTTAGCGAGATCTCTTATGCGGACTCTTGTCAACTTCTGCGGAAATGACAGAACCATAATTTCCAAAACATGCAACAAATTCCAAACTCTCTGATCAACCATCCGGAAATACCCGAGGCCCTTGGGACCCCAACCTAAAATACCAACCTACTCCAAAACATCATACAATCTTGTTCCAATCATAAAAACATGACCCTAAACACAAAAATCATCAAATCATGACGGATTCAAGCCTAAATTTTCTTAAAAGTTTCGAAACTCATATTCGATCAAAACCCCGACCAAACGACGTCCGAATGACCTGAAAATTTGCAGACATATCCAAAATCACCTAACAAAACTACTGCTACTCTCGGAATTCCATTCGGACGCTCGGATCAAAAATCTCACCTATCAACCGGAATCCGCCAAAATTCAAACTTCGCCAATTCAAGCCTAATTCTACACCGGACCTCCAAATTCAATTCTGATCGCTCTCCTAAGTCACAAATCATCTCCAGAAGCTAACCGATTCATCGTAAATCACATCCGATCCTTCTAACTCACAAGTCAACTTTTGGTTGACTTTTTCAAAACAAGCTTCCTTCTAAGAGGCCATGTGCCTTAATTTCAACCAAAACAAATTCAATTACACCCTATCAACTCTAATACTGATATTGAAACATGAAACAACACAATAAGGGGGAAATAGAGCAGTAACACATAAGACGACGGGTCAGGTCGTCACATCCTCCCCAACTTAAATAAATGCTCGTCCTCGAACGTACCGAGGGTTGTACTAAAAGCAACCCAATAGCTGAATGACCTTACCAAGCATATACTCGGGGTGATCCCATGTCACACTATCTCACATAGGTCCGATAACACAACATAGCCTAAATTTCACTGTCCATCTAAACCATAAACCTTATTGAACTTTCCGAAGTCATGCACCAGATCAGAACCCCACACCCATACTCAGAATAAACCTGAACAAACTGTAATAATCCATACCTGCAACCTCGATTGCAATCATATGATATCCCACGATAACCAATATCGAGAAAATCTCTTGTTAGATAGAGTCTCACTTTTATGCCTTCATATACTGCCAACGGCAACTGAAACACGTGATAAACCGAACCCATCTCTCATATCACCCATTTATGAGTCCATTTCCTTTCCGACTGATACTACAACAGATTTCAGAGCCAAACCTCGATATTACCTTTCTAACAAGCTGAAATCAAATGTGCTCGTACTCATTAATCACACCACCAATCATCTCAATTGCAACACGCCACTCTGGTGATACGACACCTCAATACCGGCCTAAGCCACAACGTGCTCAACATAGGCACCAATAAGAAACAATCTGAACACACTCAAATCATGACAACTGACTCAACAAAAGAGCTGTAATGTAAATTCCTTTGTAAGATCATAACACAGAACTGAGATCCCATCTCACATCATAGAAATAGAGTACCTCAATCCTCCTCGAAAGGTCATAACATCACATGGCCTTGCCACAACGCGCGATTCTATCCCAACATTATTACCCATGAAGCACCTCAAGTCATCATGCTTAACACAAACAGCCACGCACAGATTGAGGTCTGAAACCAATTAATCCATCACATTCACGGTGAAGAAAATATTACACATTATTAAATCCTAAAAGGACACAACCGGTGCTCTATTCGCCGAGCAACATCCAATATGGATTTTCCTCAGAAACTAGGAAGTTCGGCATACAAAGTAGCATATAGAGAAATGTTCTCAACATCACACTGTTGCGGCGTACAATCCGCTCCAGATAACATACACGTGGCGGCGTACCACCTGATATGCACATATATCTTACAAAAGGAGATGTACATTGAGTCAAATTTGCTCATTACAATAAACACATATAGCCTCATGCCCGACCGTAAGAAACGCATCCGAAAAGTCCCTCAATACGGGAACTAAATCAATGGTAGAAACCTCTGCACTAACATCCGCCACGAAGTCCCATTCAATAAGCAATGCTTGCCAGCAGTCCGCTGGTCTCTGGAATACAAGCTATCCTGCTAGAACATAATCCGATGTACCTTACCACGCAACCTGTGGCTTTTTCCGACATAGCCCATAACACATTAGTCTAGACAACCTGACATTGGGACAACCCGTCTGTAATCAAATATCATGACCCAAATTTAACATACCAAGCAAAGAAAGATCCACTTGGACCTCCAGTTTCCAACAACTGCTAGACGATGTCAATACACACGACCCACAACCACCGATGGCCGTATCATGAGAACTTCTAGTCTCCAACACATGAATCACTATGCCTGATCCCATACTCCGCCGTACGAATACATAACACACATCAAGTATCCATTCATACCACAAAAGATATTCAAAAAATTTCCCTGCGCCATCAACAACTCAATTATCCGCAGTCGATTCAACAAGTAAATGTCGCAATACTACTGGCGTATCATCAATTTACATCACCTTAATCATCTGATGATCGATTCTTTACTCACTTGTAGATGTTCGTGCTGCTCAAGAATTTAATAATTTCCCATTATGATCTGAACCAAAACCTTGAACACGCAAATCTCAATTCTCCATCTCATAACACATAGACCATACCACACTAGGATAACATGACGACTTCTATCTCTCTCATGTGCCGCAGACATCAACGCACTCAACTAGTCCAGAACTTTCATGATCCCATATAGGAGAAAAATTATGACACACTCCATGCTTCGCATACCCATAGGAAACACAACCATCTTCAAACCACGGTAAAACACATCAAGAACTCTTCCTCCCAATTCCATTGCACAAGCTAAACTGCCAGGACTGAATCCTTCTACCCAAACCAAGCTAAGCAACTGCCAGCACACAAGAGCTTTGCTGCACAATTCCTGTAAGGCTCATTGCCTCAAACACATACAAGAATTAATCATACTCTTACCATGCCTATTCGGTTTATTATCAAGCTATTCCATTTATCTAATTTCCTTCCTGATTCATTATTAATTTGATATTATCCCTTGTTGTAGCACCTCATTACCTCAACACAGGTTACCACACGAGACTCGCACATACGACCACCCTATCTAAGACCCATAGGCCACTGAATACCCTGTCGAACGCCTCTCAGAAATACAATATTCCAGAATGCTTTACCATGAAGAACTCCCTGGGAATCTGAATTCGTTACCATTACCTTCCAAATACGGATACATAGAATCCCATGATTAACATAAAATACCACAAGTCTGATCTTTTCTAATGAAAACACAATCTCTAGCCACATACACAAACTTAAGACACGTGATTATTACATTCAAAATCTTGAACATAGTAAAACCATTTTCGAGAGTCGTTTGCTCTTATGCAGTTGCAATTCACCCGCTCTACCCAAACGGAACCACTCGTGCCTCATTAGCACCTGACACCGTAGAACATGATTTCATATAGATACAAACAACAATTTTCCTTCTTTATGCATCGAGCATTGTTTATCAACAACAGCTCAAAACATCCTAGTATTTTCTCACATTAACGAAAGCACCATATAATATTTGTAGTAATTTTCCTTCACATGTGCCATCCTCGGCTCAATTTATTTTTGTAACCAGAATTGATTCGCCATCATACCTCAAAACGGAACCAACATAGCACATAACCATGCAATCAGCTGACCAACAGCAACCTCCCCAACTTGGCTCGAAGCCATATATTAAGGCACTTTTAACAACTCATAACACTTTTACCCCAATGATACCACAATGAGATCTAACTCAAATCATTTAAAAGTTTTGTGAATACACAGATCATCTAGCACTGATATTCTATGCAAACCACACATTCATTTCCACATCAGTTGAGTCCACTTTCTTAAGCGTCCCGATTCTTCAAAATATAACACATACTCTTCAATTACACATGAGATATTTTACATATACATAAGGATCATACCGCTCAAAACCCTCCGCAGGAGATAACCTACATGCTTCGCCTCAATTCAATATTTCCACATACCTTCCACCATCATATACATAATACACAGCCATATAGTTTTTCTGAGTCTGAACTCATACCGCCACATGTATTGCACCTCACTTTCTAGCTAGGGGATACGAAAATATTCTTGTATTCACTAAGTATGAAGTTGTTGTTGATATGATTGAGCTTTCATTTACTAGTTTCACCTCTACATGTTGTAATTGGAATTAATTTCTTTATGATTCATCCTTATTGCCTATTTGACTCTTATTTTGCTTAATTGAAGATTGTTACCTCTTCTATTGTCATGTTATCTTTCATAATTGCTCATCTTTATTGGAAACTATTATTATCTCTCTTGTAATTGATTAGTCATAATTGAGGTTATGATTATCTTCCTGCATCTCATCGTTAATTGAAACTGTTGTATATTCTTCGTAATTTTTACAACCTTAAAAGAAGTTTAGGTATCCTATATTTAGTTGACATTTACTTATTTGGAATTATTTAATTCATGTTAGCTTCCTTTTTGTTGAACTACATATTATGGGATCGTTGCTTCACATTATTTTCTCCCTTGTTGAGGTATTCTAATTACTCTTAGTATTCTCTATTGTGGTTATTCCTTGTGAGCTGGATTTACCATCTCCTTGTGATCGAAAGTTCTAGAGTTGATTTACTTGTCCTATTCTTGTGTATACTATCATTGGTATTGTGGTACTTGTTGTGGTGGTGCACAAGGTTTCTGTCGTGCGGTTGTTGATATTGTGATGCACGTGATTTCTGCCATGCGGTTATTCTTATAGGTTGCATGAGGTTGCTATCATGCTATTGCTACTATTGACATATTGCACATGTAGCATGATAAGACGGGATATATATATATATATATATATATATATATATATATATATATATATATATATATATATATATATATATATATATATATATATATATATGCGCTTATATGTGGATTGCGCATGTGGCGGGACGAAGTGGGAACATTATGATGTACATGTGGCGAAACAAGGCAGGCACTTATTATGTTATTATTTGCACACGTGACGAGACAATGTTTGCTATATCAAGGATTGATTGTGATGATTTGCAATGGCCCGGGGGCATTCTTGCTGTTTGATATTGTGTTGTGGTATGCTTACCTGTATGAGTTTTATCTCGTGGAAGTTGTGAGAAAACATCTTACGTGTCGTCCGTTCTTTTCCTTATGCTTATTAGCTCGTAGGAACTATGTTAAAGCACTTGCACAAGCATACACGTAGTTGAACACTCCCATTGGATATGAATTTCTCCTAATAATGTTGAGTATAGATGTACACCATCGTCTACTTGTCATATATGTGAGAGTAGCTCTAATTAGTAAGTGAGTTATCAACGTGACTATGAGTTGTGATGGGGGCACAGGATGCCAAGTGTTAGGATTCATGTATTGGGACCCGTGAGTTGTAAGTTGTCTGAGGTTCAGTATTTCGTGGAGATTATTGGATAAGACTTGATGTGAACATTGTTGTAGGTTCTGAGTTATTTCTTACCTTTACTATATTTGTGATTTAGGTTTTGGGTCTATGATTGCGCTCGCTCTTCTATGTCATTATTATGGTATTTCCATTGTTACTTCTTGTTTTTCTTCCCTTACTATGATTGTTGTATTGTTAGCCATAGTGTGTAGTCTTTATATGTATACATCATGTTCCGTTATTCCTATGCTTATATTTGTATAGTTTATTAGATCGGTGGGTGTCTTGACTTTTCCTCGTCACTACTCCATCGCGGTTAGTCTTGATACTTACTGGGCACCGCTTTGGTGTGCTCATACTATTCTTCTGCAAATTTTTGTTGTGCAGATCCAGGTGTCGATCGTTAGTGGTTGTGCAGATCATTGCTAAGGAGACTCAACGTAAACATGTTGTTGCTTTCGCAGGCTTTGTAGTCACCTTCTTACTTGTATTCAACTATTTTCACTCTTTTCCAAACAGTTTATATAGAAGTGGTAGCTAATTCTTTAGAGCTTATGACTTGTACTACCAGGTTTTGGGAATATGCTCATTGTATAAAGAATTCATTATAGAAAAATTTTAAGATTTTATTTATTATTTTTGTTCTTCTATAAATATTTGGCTTACCTAGCCTTAAGACTAGGTGCTGTCACGAAACCTATAGGAGGAGAAATTGGGTCGTGATAAGTTGGTATCAGAGCTCTAGGTTCATAGGTGCTACGAGTCATGAGCGATTTTAGTTGAGTCTTGCGGATTAGTACGGAGACGTTTGTACTTATTTTTGAGAATCTACGGAACTATTAGGACAATCTCACTTCTTTCATTCCTATTGTGCGTAGCTTATTGATCTCGTTGTCTGAACTATTATCATTCCATTCCCTAACAAATGGTGAGGACACACATTGCAGTTACCAATGACGCTGCTCCCGGAGCAGGGTTCACTAGAGATAGAGACAGAGGCCGACGAGGAGTACGTGCCACAGCTAGAGCACCTACTAGAGCGACTATTGAGGAGCCTCTAGTAGCTCCAGATGGGAGGCAGGTACCGAAGGCACTTGCTGTTAACCCCGAACTTTAGGAGATCTTAGCACAGTTCCTAAGCATATTTCATACATTGGCTTTAGCGGGGTTGATTCCGGTTGCAGCAGCTACTTCACAGACTGGGAGAGGGACTCGGACTCCCATCGCCCACACTCCAGAGCAACAATTTCATGTTGGCCAAGTTCCACGCATCAGGGTGGCGCAGTTTGTGGTTCCAACTCAGCCATTAGTCTAGGCAGAAGAATCTGAAGAAGACCAGCTTAGGCTTCAGAGGTACAAGAAGTACGACCCTCCTACATTTAGTGGTTCGTATTTAGAGAGTCCATTGAGTAGGGTTGCTTTTACTACATTCTAGCTTAGGGGAGCGGCTTATCAGTGGTAGCGGACATATGAGCTGGGTAGCCCAGCCGAGTCAGCTTCACTTACAGGGGTCAATTTGCAGAGATGTTCCTGAGAGAGTTCATACCTCAGTCCTTTCAGGATGCATGGCATGCGGAGTTTGAGCAATTGTGCCATGGCCCTATGTCAATATCAGAGTACACTATCAGATTTATTTATTTGGCTAAACATGCACCGACCTTGGTTTCTACTGTTCGAGAGAGGGTCTGACGGCTTATTGAGGTACTTCATCCCAGAATCAGGACTAGTATGGCACGAGAGTTAGAGATAGATATTTCGTATCAGTAGACCGTGACTATTGCTAGGAGCGTGGAGGACATAATGGCGATAAAGAGAGAGAGGGGGGGGGAAGAGAGGATAAGCGAGGCCAAGAGAGAAAGGACAGTCGGGGCCATTAGAGAGAGGACAGACAAGATTGGAGGCAGGGTGCGATATGGTAAAGGCGGGTCAGCCAGTTCATTTCGCGCTTCAAGCTTCGCATAGTGATTCAGGTGTTCATGGGTCCCGAAGCACCCGTACCGCACATTTTCCACATCCACATCAGCAGCGAGGTGCTTCGAATGTGGAGATATTAACCATATGGTGAGAGATTGTCCCAAACTTCCGGCTAATGTGCCACAATGAGGTATTTAGGCAAGTAAAGGGTGCCCAAGAGGGAGAGGCCCAGCCCGTTGATGTATTTCATATAGTAGTCTTAGGGCCGCTACGCTAGATGATGTCATTTCAGGTATGATTTAGATTTGTTATAGAGGAGCGTCATCTGTAACTCATTGCGGTTCTGCTTATCGGGGTGAGTTTCCCTATTTGTTGCTCCATTTATGGGCGCATTTCATGATTAGCGCTTCATTTATGTGTTGCCCTGTTGGGAGGATTTATGAGTAATAGCTTGTGTATATCGTCTGTTTAATTTATTGTTGAGAGTTATGAGACTAGTAGTAAATTCATGTTGTCCTTTTCGATTGGCTTGATGTGATTTATGAGTATTTTTAGGTATGAGCCATCATTTTTATGCACTATCAGTGTGGGAGCCAGAACTTGTTGTAAATCGTGTCAGAATTGATTTAGCGGGAGGCTCCAATTAGTTTGATATATATCCTACTTTTGATTCAGAGTTTAGGGCGAGACCCTCGTGATTTCATTTTATCTGATGTGTTGATACCGGGTTATGTACCGTGGTGAGAGTAATATTAGTATGTAATCCTTGTGATTATTTTATATTCTTTAATCCTTTCTTGTTATATTGCTTCATATATTAGTATTAATAAAAAATTTGTGCTTGTCGGGCTTGTTTTATAGTTCCCTTATGTGTTTCCCTTTCCATATTCAGTCAGTTTCATTCTGTGCTTCTTGAGTTAGCTTGTCGGGTGTGTTCCCGTTGGTATTAGTTGCGATTCAGGTGTTTAGTTATGGTGCTTTCATGGTTATTGTATCATCGCCGGTTTTGTGGAGAATTGAAATGAGGTCCCTAGTGAATATGAGGCTTATGACCGGTGTCGGATTTGATTTCGAGTGGATATTATGATCAACAATGTTACTGTGGACCTATGTGCGATGTGCCATGTTGCAAGGCTGTACTATATGAGCGTTGACATAAATTGATGTAGCTGGTTGAGACAGATATCGGGTATGGATTTAGAATCGGGTCTTTGGAATGGAAGGTGAGAATTTTGGCTCTAACATTTATTGGTATTGATAGAAAGGCTAAATTTCAGTTAAGATGATGTCGTCGGGTTTATGTGGATTGAGGTGCGTGGGATCACTCACGGGTGTATGTGGAAGTGTGCATTCATTAACTTGAGGACCCAAGGTGAATCTTGGCACGTTCGAGGATGAATGTGGTTTTTAAGAGGGGGGGATGTAACGACCTGACCGATATTTATGAGAATTTAAGCTCCGTTCGGCAGCGTAAAGTCTTTAAAAACTTCATAATATGTATATCGACTTGCGTGCATAGTTGAACTTAGTTAATGAATATTCAGAGTCGAATTTGGGAGGAGAAATTTAGTCTCGGAAGCTTAAGCAACGAGAATTTGACTGGAATTAGACTTTTGAGTAACCTGCCCCGGAATGGATTTTGGGTGATCGCAACGGCTTTTTGTGGTGATTTTGGACTTAGGCGTCTGTCTGGATTCAGATTTGGAGGTCCGTAGGATAATTTGTGGCGTTGCGGTGAAAGTTGGAAAAGTTGAAGTTTGGAAAATGGAGAAGTTTGACTCATAGTTGACTTTTGTGATATCGTGGTCGGAGTGCAATTACGAGAGATGGACAAGCTCCGTTATGTCATTTTGGACTTGTTTGCAAAATTTGAAATCATTTCGGGTTGATTTGATCGGTTTCGTCACAAATTTTTGAAGTACAAAGATTTGGAAGTTCATAGATCAATTCATGGTGTGATTCGTCGTTTCGGTATTGTTTGATGTGATTTAAGACCTCAAGTGAGTCCGTGTTAGGTTATGTAATCGTGGGCCTTTGGTGTTTTGGGTTGTATTGCGCTCTTATTGGATATTTTAACATCATTTCTTTGGGAATAAAGGGTACCACATTAAGCAAATGAATTCCAAATTCAATTTTTTATTGAACCATTAGATACGTATCGTAATTACCGAACTATAGCAAAAAGAATCATTGAATTTGAACATCGTATGAGGAAGTATGCTCTTTTTTGTGTCAGGAAAAACTGATGCTTCTAGTATGGTCGCAATTGCAAACATATCCATTGCAATTGCAATTCCATGTTCGCAATTGCGAACTTTTTGTCGACCTTTTCCAGCCCTTCCTTGTGCGAAACTACGAAGGCTTTCTTCGCTTTTGCGAGGGTTCACAATTGGATCACAAATGTGACGTCTGCAGCATGTTTTCAGCTGTGTAACTCGAGTTTTTGCTCATTTTTCATATTTTTTGAACCCTAACTCCGAGAGTGGGCGATTTTGAGAGAAGATTTTCATACCAAATCATTGGGTAAGTGTCTCTAATCAATTTCAACTATATACTGTGATTATATATTGGATTTAACATCAAATTCATGAGAATCTAAAGGAAATTTTGGGGAAATTTTTTGAAATCGTTCAAAAATGTAAAATGATGATTTGAGGGACCAAATGGTATCAGAATTGGATAATTTTCATTTGGGTGAACTCGTATCAGAATAGGTATTCAGTTTTTGTAAATTTTGTTGGGTTCCGAGGTGCGGGCTCAGGGAGTTGACTTTTAGCAAATTGTACAAGAATCATAGTTTTATTAATTGAAATTATTTTTTCTTGTATTGTTTGATGTATTCAAGTAGTTTTTTGCTAGATTGAGCCAAGCGTCGATTAATTAGTAAAGAAAAATCTAAATTGAGTATTGAATTGGCCGGAATGAGGTAAGTATCTTGTCTAACATCGTATGGGGGACTTCCCCTTAGGATTTGAGTGTTCTATGTTGATTGTCGTCCGTGTACGCAAGGTGACAACTGCATGTTCGAACTTATTCGTGAAAAGTTGGCATTTTAGAGTTCTTAGATCCTTGTATTCACTAAGTATGAAGTCGTTCTTGATATGATTGAGCTTCCATTTACTAGTTTCACCTCTACATATTTTAAATTGGAATTAATTGCTTTATGATTCATTCTTATTGCCTATTTGACTCTTATTTTGCTTAATTGAAGATTTATACTTCTTCTATTGTCATGATATCTTTCATAACTGCTTGTCTTTTTTGGAAACTATTATTATCTCTCTTGTAACTGTTTTGTCTTAATTGAGGTTGTGATTATCTTCCTGATGCTCATCCTTAATTGAAATGGTTGTATATTCTTCGTAATTTTCCCAACCTCAAAAGAAGTTTAGGTATCCTATATTTAGTTGATATTTACTTATTTGAAATTATTTTATTCATGTTAGCTTCCTTCTTGTTAAACTACATATTGTGGGATTGTTGCTTCACATTATTTTCTCCCTTGTTGAGTTGTTCTTATTACGCTTAGTATTCCCTATTGTGGTTATTCCTTGTGAGCTATTTTACTGTCTCCTTGTGATCAAAAGTTCTCGAGTTGATTTACTTCTCGTGTTCTTGTGTATATTTTCAATGTTGTTATGGTACTTATTATGGTGGTGCACGAGGTTTCTGTCGGGCAATTATTGATATTGTGATGCACGAGGTTTCTACCGTGCGATTATTGTTATGGGGTTGCACGAAGTTTCTGCCGTGCTATTGCTACTATTGACATATTGTACATGCAGCATGACAAGGTGGAATATGTATATGTGTATGTGTGTGTGTGTGTGTGTGTATGTATATATATATATATATATGGGGGTTATCGCATGTGGCGAGACAAGGTGGGAACATTATGATGCACGTGTGGCGAAACAAGGCGGGCATTTATTATGTTACTATTTGCACACATGACGAGACAAGGTGGTCTATGTCAGGGACTGATTGTGATGATTTGTGATGGCCTGGGGGCATTCTTTCTGTTGATATTGTGTTGTGGTATGCTTACTTGTATAAGTTTTATCTTATGAAAGTTGTGAGAAAACATCTTACGTGTCGTCCGTTCTTTTCCTTATGCTTATTAGCTCGTAAGAACTATGTTAAAGCACTAGCACAAGCATACGCTCAGTTGAACACTCCCATTGGATATGAAGTTCTCTTGATATTGCTGAGTATAGGTGTACACCCTCGTCTACTTGTCATAAATGTGAGAGTAGCTCTAGTTAGTAAGTGAGTTATCAGCGTGACTATGAGTTGTGATGGGGGCACAGGATGCCAAGTGTTAGGGTTCAGGTATTGGGACCCGTGAGCTGTAAGTTGTTCGAGGATCAGTATTTCGTGGAGTCTATTGGCTAAGACTTTATGTGAACACTGACGTAGGTTCTGAGTTATTGCGTACCTTTACTGTATTTGGGATTTAGGTTTTGGTTTGTGATTTTGCTCGCTCTTTTATGTCATTGTTATGGTATTTCCGCTGCTACTTGTTGTTTTTCTTCCCTTGTTGTGATTGTTGTATTGTTAGCCATATTGTGTAGTTTTATATGCATGCATCATGTTCCGTTGTTCCTATGTTTATATTTGTACAGTTTATTAGACCAGTAGGTGTTTTGACTGTTCCTCATCACCACTACACCGAGGTTCGTCTTGATACTTACTGGGCACCGTTGTGGTGTGCTCATGCTACTCTTCTGCACATTTTTTTGTGCAGATCCAGGTGTCGATCGTTAGTAGTTGTGCGGATCATTTCTAAGGATACTCGAGGTAAACTTGTTGTTGCGATCGCAGGTTTCGGAGTCACCTTCTTACTTGTATTCAACTGTTTTCACTATTTTCCAAATAGTTTATATATAAGTGGTATCTAACTCTGTAGAGCTTATGACTTGTACTACCAGTTTTAGGAATATGCTCATTGTATAATGGATTAATTCCAGAAAAATTTTAAGATGTTATTTATTATCCTTGTTCTTCTATAAATTAGGCTTACCTAGTCCTTAAGAGTAGGTACCGTCACGAAACTCACTGGAGGAAAAATTGGGTCGTGACATCTAGTTTGCTCATTGTTGGTGTTAAGACCAATCTCCTCCAGATTCTGCACCGTTTCTTCCCATTCTTCCACCTTCTCTTAGACATTGAAAATTTAATTCTTTGACCATATACTCAGCCTTCTGCCTAGAGCCTTTAGCTTTTGTTGAAACCTTCACATAGAATTCCAAGTCACCTACATATCCCATACATCTCTACCTATATCATAAAAGTCTAGCTGCTCCACCCAAAAGTTTAAAATTTTGAAGTACCATATGCTTTCCTTTTGATCTGAGTAGAATTTCAATAGAAGTGGTCAGTGGTCTGATTTAGTTCTACCAAGATGTCTGACTACTACATTTTGGTATTTATGCATCTAACCATCGTTGATTAAAATTCTGTCTAATCTTTTTTATACCCTTCTCCTAGGACTCCATTTGTTACACCATGTGAAGGTTGATCCGACATAACCAACATCAGTTATACCACAGTTATCCATATGGTTGTAAAATCAAAACTCTTGCTAGCTCTATGTGGTCTTCCTCCCCTCTTTTCATTGGGTCAAGGATTACATTAAAATCCTCTACTATGCACCACGGCCCATTCACTTGTGTTTCTGTATCAATTAGGTTGTCCCGAAGCTCCATTCTTTCTGTTGCAGTACATTTAGCATGCACTGCAGTTGTATACACTTCATTCCCTCCGCTAACATATTTCATGTTCAATGTTATTTGTTGATTTTCCACTCTTATAATAGTAGCATTCAATTTTCCAGTCCAAAAGCACCATATTTGTCATATATCATTGGACAAACAGTTCTGAAAACCTAGAAACCTCATGTACCCCTCAACTTTTTATTTTTGAACCATAGGTTCAAAAATAGCAAATAACTGTAGATTATTTATTTAAAAAAGCTTTTTCACCCTTTGATTTTCTTTATTGGATCTCATTCCTCTTATGTTCCAAAAGATGGAATTGATCATAAGAAGGCTGATGATTGTTTGCTTTATGTCCTCACATTATCCGGGTTGGATTTTGCTCTATCTTGCTTCCCTTTATTCATGTTTCTACTTCTTCCCTTGTTGTTGGTGATAAGCCATTCTTTCCACTACTTCCTTCATATGTCGTTGATAATTAACTTCCAGTTCACAATCATTGTGACTGGCTTAAAAATGCTTCTAATAGGTTATTGACAACTTCATCATTTTGGGACTCTTTTTGGTTGTTGTTTCTGCTCTGCCCCCCCCCCCCCCCCCCCCGCCGCTCTACCACCAATTGGATTCCTAGGTGATTTTTTATTTCCGTCGCAACACTCGAGGAAACCATGTTTGATTCCTCTACTTATTTTGTACTACTCTCTGCCTGGTTGTTATTGTTATTATGTTATTCACAGCTCTCCTTGTTTGTTGTGTATATATTATATTCTCCCCTAGCCACCTCTTGTTCATTTACGATCATCTGATGATTTGCTCATGTACTTTTTGTCTCCCTTATGTTATGGTTGATATTACCTATTGTTTCCTCTTGGTTACGTTGGTGAATTTCTTGTGTGTTTCTCCTTCTGCTCTTCCTTTTAGGCTTGAACATGATCTTTGGATTCTACTTTGAACCATTTTTAGACTTTACTTTTTTCTTCCTCTTGCTTTAGACTCTTTCTCTCATATTGTTCCACTCTTCTATGCTATCAGCTTTATCATTTACCTCTATAATCTTTACTCTCTCAACTTTTGCATTGTCTAACTTGTTAATCCCCTGTCCTGTTTAAGGCTGTATCCGGTTCCGGTTCTGGGTCTATTTGGGTCTGCCGGTTCCGGTTCTGGCGGTTCCGGTTTCGCGGTTCTGGCGGTTCCGGTTCTGGCGGTTCCGGAGCCGGAACCGCTACCATACGGTTTTGGAACCGCCCGGTTCCGGTTCAGGCGGTTCCGGAACCGCGGGTCTGGCGGTTCCAGGCGGTTCCCGGCGGTTCCGACTTAAATTTTTTTTATTTTTTTTTTAAATCAATATCTTGTATAGTAGTGATTAGTATATTGTACAATATATTTTTATATGGTGTACTATGTTCTTAGTATAGTATATATTGTGTTTGGAAATTAGTATATATTGTGTATAAGTAGTGTATATTTTGTATATTGTGTAGTAGTTAGTAATTAGTATAAATTTTATATAAGTAGTACATATTGATAAAAGAATGTTGTCGTAAGTATTATGTGTTGTATGTTATATATTATATGTTATATAAATATTCAAGGATTGATATAGAAGTAAAGACAAATAAATATTGAGACAAATATATTCAAGGATATGATAAAAAGCGTATTTATTGACCACAATGGCATATCTTTCTTAGTCTTCCTTCCCCCAATGGAATGAGCACAACATGGTACTAATACCACCATTAAAAGGAAAAAAAACTAAAAGAAGACATGCCAATGTACAAGTTACATGATAATTTATGTATTATTTCTAACAAATCTCATAAAACCTTCAAGGTTTGGAGGTGGTTGTGTTGGCGGTGGTGGAAATGAAGCTTGTTCATCACCACTTCTGGGTGAAGTTGCTTCCTGAGCAAGTTCTGCTAGCATTTCTTCATAGCACTCATCTATTTCGGGTTGAGATTCAGCTAGCCCAAAGTTCCTTCTTTCAGAGCGGATCCAATCTCGGAAGAGCACTGATTTTTCCAAGCTGTCCTGCATCGACGCTCTATGATCTCCTATTTGTAGTCTGGCTTGACTAAATACGCTCTCCGATGCAACAGTTGACGCTTGAATGGATAAAACATCCCGAGCCATCCTTGCAAGAACGGGAAAATGCTTTTCCCTTGTCTTCCACCAATCCAAAAGGTCGAAAGATCCGTCTGGATTATCATTCTCTAGACCCTGCGATAAATAAACTTGAAGTTCGTTTAGATGGGAAATATCATCTAAATTCTCACCTTGAGTACCCCTGAACTCCGTCCACGATTTAAGAGCTGTTAAGCCAGCAACTCTTTTAGACGCTTGTGATGTGAACGAAGTAGGGGTTGGAATAGTAGGCCTAGCATGCTCTAACGCCTGTTTATAAGCATTATAAACAGTTTGAGCATTCACTGTAATTGATGCTTTCGCATCAGATAGTGTTGCCATTTCTTCTGGTGAAAGATCTAAAGATTGATAAATACTATTATACCAAAAGTTAGGACCTCCTGCTTTCATAGTAGGATTTAACATAGCAGCCACACCAAAAATAGGAGGGATTGGGAAAAAATATTTTTTAAATTTCTTTTTCATTTCAAATATTGCATTTTAATAAATTTCCCCTCCCTCGTTAAAATCAGCAAATAAATTAGCAAGTGCGGCAATATATACTAAACAGTTTGAAATTGTAGGATAATATTGGCCAGATAAAGCAGTTGTAGCCACACTAAAATGTTCTAAAAAATCTAAAAGAATCTTAACGTTATTCCAATCTTGATTAGTTAGCATGTCATTATCTTCATCCTCACAATCCCTAGAATTATAAGTAGCGTTTATTGGGTTTCTATATTCGTACGCCACTACTAAGCTTTCATACATGTAGTTCCACCTAGTGGGGCAAGGTTTAGGAACCTTTCTTTCTCTAAGACCATATTCGTCACATTTTTTATAATATTCTCTAAGTCTACTTCTACGGTTTGAAAAAAAAGCCAATTAAGAGCAAATTTAACTTTTTCAATTTCTATGTTTAAAATTCTCATACCATCTCCAACAATTAAATGATAAATATGGCATATACATCTAACATGGAAAATATTTGTAAAAGCAAGATTTAGTTTTCTAGTTAAAATACCTATTGCAGTAGTGTTGCTACTAGCGTTATCCATGGAAATTGACATTATTTTATCACTAAAACAAAAATATCTACATATATCTGAAACAGTGCTAGCAATAAACTTACCTGTGTGCCGTGAATTAATTATTCTATATGCTATAATGCGTTTTTGCATGGTCCAGTCTTCGTCTATCCAATGACTGGTCACGGTTAGATAATCACAGTCATTTCCACTTCTACCAATATCAGTTGTAATAGACATACGATTACTTATATGAGTAAATAAATAGCGCAAGTATTGTTCATATTCATGCTTATATTTATAAATGTCGGCCTTAACTGTGGCGCGAGGCCAACCTTTATATGTAGGATTAAATACTCGTCTAATATAATGAATCCAAGCAGGATTAGAAGCAAAAGAATAAGGTAAACACATAACGGTAATCATTTTAGCTAAATCTTCACCATCCTTATTTGGATCGTAATACAATATACCTCCGGTGACTGTGTTTATTCCTGGTTGAAGCATGTTAGAACCAGTACTTTGGTTAATTGTAGTATCAGGACTTGCCCTCCCCTCTTGTTGCGCTTTCAATTGGATATATCTAGCCTTATCGCTAGGGTGTAATTTTATATGTTTAACTAAACTACCTGTGCCGCTACGATCTCCAGTATACCTATGCACAAGTAATTTCCCACAAGATTTACACTTAGCCTTATTCTGTTCTCTTAGTTGAATAAAAAATTGCCAAACTAATGAAGTTTCTGAACGTTTAGGAGGTTGTCTACTAAAAGTGGGAGTTTGTACGGGTGGGTGTTCCGGTTCATTAGTAGCAGGACTAGTAGGTGTATCATCTAAATTTACGGGAGCTTGGGTTTCGTCATCATCCTCATTTCCCTCTATTATAGGTGCATTAGGATAAAGCATATTCATAATATCATCATCTATTCTATCACCTACTGCTACATCATGTAGAAAATCAACATCGCTAAATTGAAAACATGGGTGATTACTATCAAGTATTCCGAAATTTTCATTAGTATTTCTAGGTTGGCTACTAATTTCAACTTGTTTATCTTTTCTAGGTTGGGGAGCCGGGGGAGGGGTATGATTTTGGCGACTACTTTCACCGGATTTAGATTTACCTTTTCCGAACATGTTTTTCAATGAAAATGCCATAATAATTATAATTAAGCAAAATAACAACACACAACAAATATTCTTAGCACGTAAGAGTTGAAATGAGTTTATCGGATTGACGAACAACTTCTTGAAAATTGAAAATCGTTGTAATTGAACACTTGAAAACTTCAATTCAACAACTTCACAATGTTTCACGAATTTGCAACAAAAATTTAAGCACTTGCACTAGAAAGATTGGAAGAGAGCTTGAGCGAGATTGAGAGAGATTGATGAACTGGTGAATTAAAATGAAAGAATGAGGGGGTATTTATAGTTGAGAAATGGGAAATTGTGTAATTATATAAAATTTGGGGTTAAATTAAATTTGAGGGGTCAAATGGCTAAATTTTAAAAATGCCAAACGGCTATTTCTGCAAGAGAGCCGCTCTGATTTTCATATTTTTTTTTTAAAAAATTTTTTTTTTTTAAAATCAGCCCGTTGGGAACCGGATAGAATCGGAACCGAAACCGGACCGGTTCAGGCGGTTCCATCCGGTTCCAAACGATGCCACCCCACTTCCAAATTTTGGATCTGGGATTGGTAAGACGGCGACAATAACAACCTTAATCAATTTAGACCGTATCAACAGCATAACATTCGAAATCCAATGGAGAAAAATGAAATAAGGTTAATTACATAAAGCACGAACCTCAATGCAAGTCTAGAACGAGAAGAAAGGTTAAATAAAACCACGTTATATTTTTTTTCCTTGGGGTGGGGATGGATTTAAGGAAATTAAAAAAGTAAAAGAAAACAAAAATTGTTATAAAATCTAATCCCAAACCATATCGTTGACTCCAATTGATGAGCCCGAATGCATCTGTACAAACAACATATGGATGTCTTCGATAATACCAGGTTTAGCTGCCAACATAGAGTCACCCAATTCTCTTCTATTTTTTTCTTGTATTCTATCAGAGCATATATAGTACTGTTAAACTCTTGGGCCAAGAAGATGGCATCAAAGTAAGTGGAATATGACTGACTGAATATCCAGAAACAATTCTCAACTTGAGGTGTGGGATGATGATCACTTATTCCGCTTGCTCTCAAGCTTTTAGAGCTGAAGCTACTGAAAAGTATATTAGACGTTGTCAAGTCTACCCGATAATCATTCAACTCAACTACATATCTCCTTAAGTTAATGAAGCTCTCAACATTCCATAGATAGTGAAAATCTATGGAAATCCTGCATTGGCTTGAAACGCATTCAAAAGATAGAGAAGGCAGTCTATATTATTGACCGGAGATAGTGAAGGAGAGTCAAAAATGGCTAATGCTACAAACCTCAAGGGTTGAACTTGAGATTTTCATTATTTTCAACTACTTACAATAGCTTAATGAAGAATAATTTTTGTATAAGTTGGAAGAGAATCGTATCATCAAATACTACCTTTCTGAGATTCTGGCAAGTATCAATATTGAACGAACGCAAGAATATGTCAACGCCAGATGAATAACAAGCTGGCTCCAACTTATCTTTGTTCACATATTCGAAAGACAATAATTTTGGTGCATCAACAATATAAACTTCCTCAATGGGGCAGCATAATATATTAAGAGACAAAAGGTTAGGAAGATGTGAAGCACGAATGCAACTAAACCCAAAACAGTAGTGCAACGATATCATCATTATATGAAAGTAGGCTATCAAGTGTTGATTCAGAAACACTAACATAATGCAAGCTTAGACTTTTTAGGTTACGACACTTAATTTTACAAAGTATTGGTTTTAGTTTCAGTATTTTGCAATGATTTAGCTCCAACTCCTGCAATGATTCCATAGCAAATATGGTATAAGCTAACAAAATATATCTTTCTGAAACTAATCCTGATCTGCTTTTCGCCAAAAGTGCAACTATATCTATCCATTTATCTACCAGACCATGATCAGAAAAAGAGATGCAAAGCTTAAAAGTTGAATAGGTAGTTTTTCTGGCGATACCTTTCCAATGTATTGTCTACAATTCTCAAGATGAATCATCAAAACTAAGATGGGGGTTCGTAGAACATGCTTTAAGCCATGGCTTTGACAACAAGCTGGTTCGAGCCGCAGTTTTTGTGGAGAGACAAGAGAGTATATTGTGGACAATTTCTGTTGGTAATTCTGAAATTCTATCCATGGTACTGAGGTTTGTCTCCTCTATGTCATGTTCAAGGTTCCAGTAAGTGTATATCCCAAGAAGAGAATATCATAACCAAATGGAGTCTAGTCCATAATTATAGGTTCTCTTTATTGTCGAATAACGTGGACTTTGGACGAATTCTGTTTACACCACAATTTAGCATGCGTACAACTCTTAAAAACAACATCTAATGAAATGGAAAACCAAAGACTTAATTAATATTTAAATAGTTCTATTTGCTTGAAAAGGAAAGAACTGGTCTAGTAAAATGAAAATATCAAAATAGAAAGCGGTTAGTTTCCTTAAGAAATCGATTACCATTGACATTATTGGATTGTGCGGGAAACAATGTTGTGAAAAACATTTTTTGTGGAAAATTTTGTGAATACTTTCTCTTTCAAGTTAAAACAAATTAAGTTCCTCTTTTTTTTTCTCCCCCTCAACCAAATAGAACAACAAGAAATAAATAAATAAATAATCAAGGGTGTCAATTGACGTCCATTTGCCGAAAATTTTCTGTGTACCTATATAAACTTCCTTTATGTATATATTTACATATTGAATTTTCTTGACTTTTTCATGCGTTCTATTTTTATATTTTGACTCTATTTATTAAAAATCTAAGCTCGCCACGGCGTATGATGACATTTGGAGCAAAGATGACCCAAATGCTGTTGGTCTTCTACATAACAGCCATATTTACCTTGAGAAACTCCTTTCGGTTTATCACAAAGCATAAACTATTATGTAAATGTCAATGATTCATACTTGTTGACGCTACAACGCGACATTCAGACTATTTGTAAGCAACAAAATCCGAAATGTAGGGGTTTAGTCTACGTACACAATACCCTCCCCAAACATGTACAACTATGTATCATGATTGAAGTCGCTTGAGTTTAATATTTAGAGATTCTTTTGCAAGTAAAATAAAATCAAATTAAACCATGAACATCAACCACCCTGCCAACTAGATCGGTTCAAAACAATGCAACATGAATAGAATGTTTCAAAAATCAAAATAATAAGCTCAGATAGAAAATAGAATTCTTTACGAAAAATCAAACCAAACGGCCCAGAAATTATTCAGAACAAAAAGGCAACCCAAAGTCGATTTGCAAAATATTAGTCAAAAACAAATTAAAGCAGGATTATTCCATAAAATATTTCCCAACAACTTATCTAAAACAAGTTTCCAAAACAAATCCAAAAGTTTAATAAGCCTTAGCTATTTGCGCAAACAGACGCTGTATTGCCCAGTTCATCAAACAAATTAATGCACCCAAGAGGAATGGATTTAAGGATCATAATGAGCCATTCCATGTCTCGAGCTACTTCTTGGTATTTATTTAGGAAAACGGGGTGCATCGCAATTCAATGTATTAATTCAAAGGCAACCGGTAAAACTTTGATCCCACAGTAAACAAATTGCTTGCAAAGCCATCAGAGGATTTATATAAACTATAACCCTCCAAATGGCAAGACAAGAAAATTTCAGTGCAAACATTACAAAACCCTAATAAACTTCTTGTAAGCGTTCGGACTACGCATACTAAAGAGCAGAGCATAAAACATATGATTTATCTCTTCTTGGAGACACCAACAGTCTTACCCCTGCGGCCAGTGGTCTTTGTGTGCTGACCCCGTACACGAAGGCCCCAGTAGTGACGCAAACCACGGTGATTTCTGTGAGCAAGAGACATAATAAAAATAAGACATAAAACGCAACTCACAGAGCGACTACTTGTACAGCTAAGAAGTTAATAGCAAAAGCATGGCCTGATAAGACACCTGATCTTCTTCAGCCGTTCCAGATCATCCCTGAGTTTCATGTCAAGTGCATTTGATGTAACTTGAGAAAACTTGCCATCCTTGTAATCCTTCTGCCTGTTCAAAAACCAATCTGGGATTTTGAATTGGCGAGGATTAGCCACAACCACCATCAAGCTATCAAGCTCTGCAGCAGAGAGTTCTCCGGCCCTACAGGAGATAGAGCAGACAGAAATTTATATAACCCTGCAACATGCTAAACTATAGGGCTCGAAAAGATCATATAGAACACTAAGCTCTTAACACAACACCTACTTCCACATAATCACTTGGCGGTTTGAGTTCTTTCTTGTCAGAACACTATAAACAGGGATGATTTTAATTATGTAAGCCTGGAAATTTCCATGGCACAAAGCAAGACAATATCATGACGGTAGACCAACACGAAGACTTCAGTAAAGTGAAAAGAAAAAATTATTTGATAGTAATTTAGGCAATCTGCGGATCCATTCATTGTAAAGATAAAACTGTTTGTTAGCACGAAAGATGAGAAAAGACTCCACAAAAATCTTCCAAGAAAGAACTAACAATGTTTTTTCTCTTACTCAGCACGACAATGTGGAAGATGCTGCTTAGTGAGACGTGTTATCAAAGGTGAAAATCCAAGAACCAAGTATACGTTGAGATTTTACGAAAAAGCACAATTAAAGTGCACTTTTTGAGGAGAGATGGAACGAAGAAAAAGATCATATATGTAACGCAAGAAAAAACCAATGAACACGAAAACCAATTACGTGAAACAAGGAACTGAAGAAACTATTATTAAGCAAAATAGAACAAGTAAAAAAAGGCAGAGTATACCAGATATTCAGATGTCAGTCAAGTTTAACGAACCACTTTAAATTTTTCGTTCAGATGTCATTATGTCATACTTCATCCCATTATATGAGCTTTCTTAAGCAAAATCTTTCCCTATTCAAACAACAGTAAGATGTTTGTCCATAGCGTTTCCACAACGGTTAATATATTATGTTTAAGGCAAGCCTTGGCTCCTTGGGTGCATGCAAGCAGAGTGAAACCTCCAACCTGCGTTACTTCAGCAATACAGGAGGTGGGTCCATTCCCCAGAAAATAGGAGTATATCACTACTTTGAGGATAGCTCTCTCTTCGAAAAGATAAGCAGCCAGCAGGTTCCAGTAGCCAATTATTCCTATGCACAGGTACACAAGACCCTCCTCAAAAAAGTCACCATACCAAAATCCGGCTTGATATACAAAGACAATCACCCACCGGCCACCATGGACCAAGCTCAGTCAGTCACTATCGTTTATATTATTACCAAAGTATTTTCTTCGATCTACTTTTTATTTCAACTGACACTTAAAGAAATAACAGTCTCTATAGCATAAATAACAAACACCAAAGCTCTGTACTAACAACCATTTGTCCCTCTATAATTTATTTGTCTCTCCTATTTTAGTTTCTCCAATATAATTTACTCCCAGCTTAGTCAGTGATGTCACATTCATTTCATCTTTCAATTCCTTAAAAAGAGATCTATCAATTAATCCACTAAGCCACAACCTAAACTAGTTGGAGCTAACATTATAAATGAATTAAACACTTTTAGCTATATCAATTCTAAAATTGACTACCTCTTAATTAGCAATTTCAATAATTTCCTTCAATGTGCTACCACTGCTTCTAGTTCAAAAATTAAAACGCAACAAAGTTTGACAGCAAATGCTACATCCAAGTAAAAAACATAGTGCAATAAACTACAGAACAGCTACGTAATAAAAATGTACAATAATGAAAACATCAATTTAGATCTAGTAATAATAGTAATAATAATAATAATAATAATAATAAATATGATAAAGAAAAAGGGAAAATGAAAAAAAACTAACCTCTTGTTCATGTCGATATCGGCTTTCTTGCAAGCAATGTTAGCAAAACGGCGACCGATACCTTTGATAGAGGTCATAGCGAACATGATCTTCTGCTTTCCATCAACGTTCGTGTTTTGCACACGAAGAATGTGCTGAAACTCTTCGTTTGCAACCAGCGACTATTTGTATTATTATTAATGCACCAAAACAACAAAATATGAACAGAATCAGAAAGCAAAGATAGCAAAAGTGCAGTTCACTAGAGAGAGAGATAGGAATTGTGCTGTTGAGGATCATACCATGGTTAGGGTTTCACTGCTTTCGGCAGTGCCGCTGCGGCTGCTTTAGTTTGAAAGAGATGCCAAGCTCCAAAGAAAACCCTAGATACGGAAGAAAAGAAATTTGCTTTGATAGATTATATATATATATATATATATGTAAAGGATAGGGGTAATTTTGTAATTAGAAGCTCTCCTGTTAATTACCTCGATTCTCTTAATTAACCCAAAATATCTATATCTATACTATATTAAAAGCACGAAGGTCCTTAGCGAAATGTCGTTCGTCTTTCTTATTTTTTTTAAATAAAGTTCACATTAGACAAAATAGTCATTTACATTAAAATCAACTAAAATATTAATTATACACATTTTCTTATTTGAATTGTTTAAAATATTCTATTATATTCTTTTTTTTTTGTCAAAAGAAAAATTATATTTCAACCAATATAACTGTACAATCACGTGTTCTTTAGGACTATAGAACACCTATCAAAATTGACCAGCTATCCACTATACAACCCGAAGGTTGTTGAACTAACTCCTAACCTACAAAACTGTGAATATATTCAAGGAATACATTGCGGATAACAATTTAAGTATTGTAGAGTGGGCTGCCATTTGTTCTTCTTCCTTCCAGTGATGTGCACCTGAAGTGCAATCTGTCTTGCTCTAATCATAGCATCCATGCTCGACTGTCTGAATCGTCTTTCATTCATTTCCATCCAGATATTATATACAGCTGCGGCGAATACCACTCCTAGGATGGTTTTCCTTGGTTTCCTATTATTGACTCTGTCAGAGAGCAATTGGACCTCTTGGTCCCAATTGTTTATCACTCTATTGAAATTCAGTCACCTTAGTAATCCTTGCCACAGTAATTGTGAATAAGGGCATTCAAAGAAAAGGTGGTCGTGTGTCTCTGTATTACCACTGTCACATAAAGAACAGGCCTGGTCTTTGTGGATACCCCATTTTTCTAGCATGTCTACTGTTGCCAAACGTCGATGCAATGTCATCCATAGTATGAATTTTTATTTTGGCAAAATTCCTAGCACCATCACCAGTTTTTTCCAGGGTACTTTAGTGAACTGTGGGATGGAATACATGTATGCTCTCTTGATGATGTAACTTCCCTTCTGGCAGCAAGAGTGCATTGCTGCCCAGTCATGTGCCCACCAGTCCCTAGCTCCAAATATTTTCCTTACCAACCAGCTAGCCTGCTTTGGTACTTCCATGTTAGCCACTTCCTTCCTTTTTATATAATGACAATTGATCCATTTGATCCAAAGTTTATCCTTTTTTGCATTAGTGCCCATAGCAGCTTTGACAGTGCTGCTCTGTTACACTTTTCAAAGCAAATAACATTTAATCCTCCAGCAGCCTCTGGGTTATAGACTGTGTCCCAAGCTATGGGTGCCCTGTGACTTGCCTCATGTTTCCCAGTCCATAAGTAGTTCCTGCAGATTCCTTCTGCCAGCTTGATGATTTTCTTTGGAAGTAGGAAAACATGTGCCCAGTAGGTTTACATCTCAAATAGGACACTCTTGATCAAATTGGAGTCTTCCAACATAGGATAAGACCTTGGATGACCAGCATATGATCTTGTCCACTATCTTGTCCACCAAGGGTAGGCATTGTGAAATTTTAATCTTCCTTGTTGACAAGGGAACTCCCAGATATTTGAATGGGAGTTGTCCTTCTGTTAGATGAAATTCTGCCAGTAGTCTGTCCTTGATTTCCTGTGAAACTCCAGCTATGAACAGGGAGCTTTTCTCCAAATTGGCTTGCAATCCAGACATCTGGGAGAAATTATTTAAGTCTTTCAGTAAGAGCCTCAGGGAAGTTTCATCTCCTCTACAGCACATCAGAGGTCATCTGCAAAAGAGATATGAGTAAGTTGTAACTTGGAACATTTGGGATGGAAGTTGAAGTCTGGGTTCCTGTTCAACTGCTTCAGTGTTTTGTTGAGGTACTCCATGACTAAGACAAAAAGGTAGGGAGACATTGGGTCTCCCTGTCTTAGGCCCTTCCTTGCTGCAAATTTGCTTGTAAGACCTCCATTAACTAGTAAAGAGAAACTTGCTGTAGAGACACACTCCATGATTAAGGTGACCATTTTGTATGGTACACCAAACTCCAGCAACACTGCTTTCAGAAATCCCCATTCAACGGAGTCATAAGCTTTATTGATGTCCACTTTGATTATGCACCTGGGAGATACAGCTTTCTGGGAATAAGCTTTAATCAATTCATGGGCCATAATGACATTGTCCATAATGTTTCTCCCCTCTGTGAAGGCTAATTGTGCCTGCCCAACCAGATAGTCCACCACTATTTTAAGCCTGCTTGTAAGAATTTTTGCAATAACTTTGTACAGTGTTGAGCAACAAGCAATGGGCCTGTATTCCTTGACATAGTTGGGATTCTTCACTTTCGGAATCAATGTAACAGTGGTGCAATTAACTTCTTTCAGTAACTTCCCATTTTGAAAGAACTTTTGCACTGCCTCTACAACCTCTTCACCCACAATAGGCCAAAACTGTTTGAAGAATTCTGCAGGGTATCCATCTATCCCAGGAGCCTTGTCATTAGGAAGATTGTGTATTATCTGACTGGTTTCTTCCCTTGTTACTGAAGCTAATAATTGTTGTTGTTGGTTCAATGATAGGCATGGCCCATCCCTATCCACATTGATATTTATCCCAAGAAGCTGATCTGTTGCTGTGCCCAGAAGTTGCTGGAAGAATTGAATGAACTCCTGTTGGATCTGTTGTGGATCAGTGATCCTCATCTGGTTGTCATTTAGTATGCTACTCACACTGTTCCTGGCTTGTCTGGACTTCATATACGCATGGAAGTATTTTGTATTACTATCACCCAGCTGAATCCAGTTTGCTCTTGACTTCTGTCTCATTATTTGTTCTTGAATACCTTCCCATTTTTCAATGTTCTGTAATAGTTTCTTCTCTTCTTCAATCACTGCTTCATTGAAATAGTCTTCATTCAGTTTTCCTTGAACTACCCTCATACATTCTCTCATTTGTTGCAGCTTTGTATCCACAGATAAATGCTCCTGATGAATGGTTCTGGTCTCCTGTTCAATTTTCCTCAGTTTGCTCCAAATAGAATACATAGTGTGGCCTTGAATTTGTTGACCCTACACTCTTTGAACTGCTTCCTTGTATTCATTTTGTTGCATAACTGTTAGTAGTAGCCTATATGGTCTTTTAACTCTAACTTTAACAATACCAGTATCTATCAATATGGGAGTGTGATCTGAACACCCAGGTAACATATATACTGCTTCCACTCCTGTGTAAGAATTGAACCACTGAGCATTACCAAAAGCCCAGTCAATGTGGCTATATATTATGTCATCAGCATCTCCTTTATTGCTCCATGAAAATGAATTGCCCCTTTTGGTAAGCTGCCCCACTCCAATGTCATCAATACATCCCTGGAAATCAGCAATCTCAGAAGGATGCACTGGCTGACCATTTATCCTATCCTCAACCCCTAATGGACTGTTGAAATCCCCCACTATAAGCCAGGGCCCAGTTGCTGGACAGCTATCAAATTCCTCCATAATGGTGCTCTTTGTTGGGTAGTGTGTAAACCAAAAACAAAGGTGACATAGCTAGTAAATGTTGAGTTTCTATCTTTCACTTGACAATGAATTAATTGATCAATGCTCTCCAGTATTACCACTTAAACATTGACCTCTTTCCACATTATCCATATTCTACCATTAGGAGCATGTACATAGTTATTCTCTATAGTCCAGTCATCTCCCAGCTTCTTATATATTGCCATTGAATTCTACTGCCTTACCGTAGTTTCTAGGCAAGCTATCATATCAACTCTGTTATTCCTCAGGAATTTGACTAACTCTCTTAGTTTGTAGGACTTGTTTAGTCCTCTAATGTTCCAGGAAACAATTATCACAGGGAAACAGTGGATGTAGTACCTCCTGGATCTACTGACTCTAGACTGCATTCTCCATGTTGTTGGTTCTCATCAGGGGGTTCTACTATGGTGAGTACTGCAAATGTATTCCTTCTGGCTACCTCAGCATAGTTGGTCAATTTGTTTTGAGTTTTGTCCTTAGGGCCTTGAACAACTGCAACCTGTTTGCCTTCTTTGTTCCTTTCTACAGCAGGAGTCTCTGATTGTTTGTCATTCTGTTGCCCTTCTACTATCTCCTCAGGAACAGCTTTTGGTTGCCATTGCACTCGGGTTACCTTCTTTTTCCTCCTTCTGTCTCTGGACTTCACCAATCTGTTGTGACAGTCACCATTTTTTTGTCCAAATGAGTTGCATTCAAGACAGAAGGTTGGTTTCCATTCATACTCTACACTTTGTATCCATGCTTTCCCATCTGGTATCTCTATATGGATATCCTCAGGCAGAGATTGAGTGATATCAACTTCCACAAGAACTCAGCAGTTAGCCTGTCAGTGCATAGGGGTTTACCCAGTAAGCTTGCTATTCTGCCTAGATTCTCCTCAGCCCAACATTGTATTGGCAGTCCATGGAAATTGACCCAAATTGGGACAATTCTCATCGACTCATTTTGAATCTGAAAGTTGGGGTCCCATTCCTTCAGAATCATAGGCCTACTGTTGAACGTGTATGGTCCTTGTTGTATGATTAAGTTCTTCTCCTCCACAGACTCAAATTTGAAGATGAAATACCCCTCATCGTGTAGCAACAGTGTAGGCGTTGTAACCTCACTCCAAATACCATAGACATACTTCAGCATTTCCTTAAATGACGGATTACCTCCCAAGACATAACCAATTAGGGCATACCTCCATTTCTGGTTCTTGCACTCTATCTCCTTAGGGTTCAATTTAGCTATTTTCACTTCATCCTTCATCAGAGGAGGGTAGAACTTCAATTGCATGCCCTACTTTTGAGTCTGATTGCCTTTGACTACCTCCGCCATTGTGGGTTTCTCCGCCATTTTAGGTTTCTGAGTTTCAGTGGAGTAAGTGAGTTTTCTAGCCATCGTCGTTCCACCTGCAACTTCCTTCTCCTTCTCCGGTGGTGCCTGCATGACAGTAGGGGCACTCCTCATACCAGAGAACCAGTGTAGAAGGGGCAATGGGGTTAGCTGTTGTGGGATTCCACTCTCAGGTGTGATTACTCTCGCCATATTTACAGTGGGGGAACGTTTAGTAGGGATGATCGGGTTTGGTAGGTGGTGGCCGGCGGCCGGCGGCGGCTTGCTTGCCAGTCGCTAGAGTTTCTCTCTCTAAACGTCTCTCGCTTCGTGAATTAATATTCTATTGTATTCAGAACTTTTGAAGTTTACTATAATTATACAACCTTGACTTTTTCTACACCTTTTTACCAAAAAAAAAACGTATCTAGACTAAACTAATAGCAATTAGGAATTTGTATTCAACTTCAGTTCCTACAAAATTACGTAAGAAGGAAAATGTATCTATTTTTGTTTTTAAAATTTCTTCTTGAAATTTTTGCAAAAGAGTCTTTGAAAACTTTCACTTCCTTTCTGTTAACCAAAAGATAGCAGAACAACATTCTATTGTTAATTTGATCCTTTGAAATATGTTCCTTAATCTTTTTATTTTATTTCAATCAAAATAATTTTTTACTAAAAATAAAAAATTATCGTTTCAATAAGGTACAAAATTCTCCTCAAAGTGTTAGTAATTCCTAATTTAAAATAAAAAAAAGATATACTGAGTGTAACTATTATTTTATCTAATATAAAATATACTTGCAAAAAGTAAAAAAGTCCATCTACAAGTTAACAAAAAAAAAAAAAGAAGAAAACCTAAACATTCCTAAGTTTCTCACATAATAAAAAGAAAAGTAAAAAATAAAGAATGCATTCCTAAAATTCATAAATAAATAAATGAGAAAAGTATGTTTTCAAGAAGGAATTATATTTTGTTCAATTCCTAAAATCTAAGTTAAATAAAAGAGAAAATTATCTTTTCAATGAAATTGTAATTAAACAGAAATTTATTTATTAAAAAGGTAATTTTAACTACTTTTGCTATGGAATTATTTTTTCAGAAATACTGATCCGTATCAAACAAAAACTTAAGGAGTCTTTTCTTAATCCTTTTTTATTTACATTTTGAATTTTAGAGATATTATGTTTTTACTTTAAATACAATTTAATTTCTTAAAAATGTCAAATTCATTTAAATTTTATTAAAGAAACGAACCATCCTTACTTTCTTATAAAATTATATTTAACATTAATGTTTCGCCAAAAGTAAGAATATTATAATTCATAAATTATTTATGGATATCATGTGTGTAGCTGATATTAAAAAATATTTAAAAATTTAACAATATTATTGAATTATGTACACTTAAAACTGCAGCTGTTCAGTGTCATTCCCAAAGTATTTCTAATTTAAATTTAATTTCAATATTTATTAAAGTAGTATTTATATTTTTATACATAAATTTTATAGAAAGCGTTTCTGCATAAAAGGCAACGGACATCCATACTATATTAAACCTCAATGAAATATATTATTCACGTTTCTTGTATTTCTAAATTAACTAAAAATTTATTAATTAAATATTTTCTTATTTAAATTATGTAGGAATTCATTATTTTTAGAACTTTAACATAAATATATCTGGGAGAAATAAGAGTCATAATAATTAGGACGTTTTCTTGTCCTTATATTTGCTTAGATTAAAGGGGGAAATTCTATATATAGTTTGTCACTATTAAAAGAGATACATGTACTTAATTAAGTTAATTTTTTGAAATTATTAAATATAATTTTTAGATATTATACAAAAAATCAATAAAGAGAAAAATATTGTTCAGGTAAGAAATAACTATATTTTTTATATCATTATAAAAGCATAAAAACATGAACTCCTAACGCAAAAATTGAATTATTCTCTTCACTTTTTGTTCAAGTATTCAAACACATTATTTTTTAATTGTTACGTAATTATTAAAAATTGTATATTTATTAATATAGGGTACACATGTAAAGCGCGTACCCTAAGGCTTAAAAGTACGAAAGCCCGCGAAATGTCGTTTGCCTACCCCTTTAAAAATATAGTCTGCATTAGACAAAATAGTTATTGAAATTAATTTTCTAATATGTAGATTAATTATTTAATTAGCTCCCTAGTGTTTATGAGTAGTCATTTAATTATTTTATTATATTTAGGACTTTGAGTTTTCAATATTATCATTTAATATTTTCCTAAAATATAGTACTTTGAAATCAACTAAAATTTTAGTACTTTTTTTTTCCTTTTTTGAACTAGAATTATGTCCTTTAAATAAGATTTGAATTCCTTTCCTTCTATGTATGAACGTAGAACATCATTATCGCTTTAAATTTGTTTTAAGAAGTCAATTATTATTTAAATTAAGGGTTTACGAAATAACAATAACTTTTTTTTGCTAAGACTCTTTATAATGTATATATTCGAAGAGAAGTTAACATAAATATAAATACAATAAAGGAACTTAAAAATGTGAATGTTAGTTATACATCTATACTATATTAAAAGCATGAAGGCCCTTAGCGAAATATCATTCGTCTTTTTTGCCCTTTAAAAATAGAGTTCACATTAGACAAAACAGTCATTAATATTAAATTTCTAATATTTAGGAATCATCATTGAATTCCCTAATATTTAGGAATAGCCATTTAATTATCTCCTAAATACTTAAGACTTTAATTTTAATTAAAATTTGGTTAATATTTTTTTTTCTTATTTGAAACAAGTAAAAGTTTTTGTATTTAGAAATTCAAAGTCAACATATCTACTTACAAATATGGTAGTCAATATTTGTGATTTGAAATTGAATAGGCACGATCATAGAAATGCTCTTTCAATTTTATTCAGAACTTATTATTAAATTAGGACCCAAAGTTGATTGTTAAAACAAGTTAACAAAACTATTAATTTGTTTGATATTGGATGTCTTATCAGTAGACAAGACTTTTTGTCCCAAAATTTAAGTTTTCTCCTAATATTTAGAAGTTTTATATCAACTAAATTTTTTGCATTAAATTCTTTGTTAAATATTTATGCAATTTTTTTCTTTTTTTGAATTATGTAACATAATAATTTATTAAATAAATAATATCGAAAATAAAATATTCCGCAGAGAATAAATAAAAAGTAGTATGTTTGAATTACTCTTTGGCAGAGAAATATAACCAATTAATTCTAATTTAGTAAAATAAAATACAAAATTTAGAGAAAGAGAAAACAAAAATTATACCTAAAGTTGATAAGCAATTCTCTAATTTTTCTTATTCTCAATTCTAGATTTATAATCGATCACAGAAATTAAATCAATAAATTTATGTAATTTAGTTATTTAGTAAAAATAAGAAATAGAAAATCACTTTACATGAAAAATTATGATTGTTTCTCAAAAACAAATATGATTGATCTTTTAAAATACAATAGAATATCCATTATCCTTTAATCATATACACCTTCTATAAGATTAATGTACCAAAATATAAATATATATCCTAATAAATAGTATTATATTTCAATAAAAATAGCCTAAATTTTATAATATGATATTTTTTAACTCAACATCAAATTCAATAAATACGTTTACAATGACAACTTTCACAATGACAAATAGCAATTGCATGTCAAATATATACTATGGCTAGATGCAGAAAGCGTGTATTATAAAAATATGAAAAAGTGTTCTTTCTTTGAGGTAGAAAGTCCTATTTTGTAGGATTTTAAAATCTATTCAAAGCTATTAATGGTTACTTACTAAGTAAAAAGTTCTCTTTCGACCAATATTTATTATTTTCAAGAAGTTATATTTTATTTTATAATTCAAAAGTATATTTTTTAATATTATATACTTATTAATAGGTACACGCGCAAAGCGTGTACCTAAGACTAGTATATATATATATATATATATATATATATACACTACCATGCTTGGCCAAGTTTCTTCAAGGACAAAATTTTTTTCTTTTTTTTTTTGGAAAAGGACAAGATATATCCATGTATTATTAAAAATTGTTCACATATGTTCTCGGTTATACTATCGGTCTAAATTTACTCCTCCCGTTATCTAAATAATTAAAAATACCGTTATTTTTAACGGTGCTCCATCATGGCAATCCAAATACTACATGGTCTTTGGCATTTGGGTGAGGTGGATGCCATGTGGCATACCACTTCACCATCATTCTTCCCCTTCCATCTCTTCTTAGTAAACAAAAATATGGCCCATTTTATTCCCAAAAACAAAATCTAAGCAATGCGTAGATAACTCTTTGTCATTCTGAAAAAATCAAATCTTAAAGATTAAAGCCTTCTCCATAAGCTCATTTAATTAACCACTTCTCCTTCCACTGTGCATAACTTTATTTCCCATACACAATGGATGAAGGTTTTGGCAAGGTTAAGAATGGATGATACCTATAATCAGACCTAACCGTTGCAGTACTTGAGAAGAAAGAAAAAATTTCTCTCTTTTTATCTTAAGGCTGCTACTGATTCCTTTTCTGTTATCCTGACATCCTGTATGCAGGGTTGTTCGGAAATCCCTTTGCAACTTCCTGGACGTTCATACTTTGTTATGTAGTCTTTCAATTACCATATATATATATATATATATATATATATATATATATATATATATATATATATATATATATATATATATATATATATATATATATATATATATATATATATATATATATATAAAATCTCTATCACTATGAATCAACAAAACAGGCAAGATAGCAAAAAAGACTTATCTCTTCTAATAATTAAAGTAAGTGGAAGTGAAAATGCAAATTTCTTCTATGATTTAACTCGCTAAGGAATATATGTGTTAACAAGCTTCAGGTATAAATAAGTATCGAGCAAATTTGGTTTTCCAAACTCGTATCAATTTCCTCTCACAAGGAAAAAGCTTCAGATAATTTTGTCACTGGATTTTGTGATTTGTTCTTTAAATCTTTTGGAAATCATTTATTCGTGTTAGATTCAGAGATTAACAATAATTTTGTCCGAATTTAAAAGAAAATGAATCATTCAAGGTATGAGGGGAAGAAGAAATGGAAGGGAAGATGGTGAGATGGCATGTCATGTGACATCCACCTCACCCATATGCCAGACCATATAGGATTTGGGTTGCTATGGTGGAGCACCGTTAAAAATAAGGATATTTTTTATTACGCTGCTAACGGAAGGGGTAAATTTAGACCGATAGTATAACGGAAGACATATATGGATAATTTTTAATAGTACAGGGATATATCTGACCATTTTTTCCTTTTTTTTAAGTTGAAGTATTTGGTCGAGCTTCAGAAGAAAAAAATGTGTAAAAACAAAAGCAATTTTGGAGAAACATGAAAAAATAGTTTTTCCCAAAAGTACTTTTTTTGAAGCGCACTTTTGAGAAAAATACACTTGTAAATACTTTTTAATAGTTTGGCCAAATACTAATTGGTGCTCTTAAGTCTTTTCATACCATGCCTTGTATGATCACATCTCCCCAGTATATGTTTGGACTATCACGCCCCATCTTTGATCCCGCCATAGTTAACTTCTCACACTTGTTCACAGAGGCATCTGTACTTCTCCTTTTACGTGTCTGAACCATCTCAGCCTAGCTTCCGTATCTTGTCCACCCTACATCACTCCCACCTTATCTCGTGTATCTTTATTCTATCTTATCCCTCATAGTATAACCGCATATCTATCACTGCATCCTCATCTCCGCAACTTTTAACTTTTGAGCATGAGGGGTTTTGGCCAATACTCTACCATATACATCAGGATCACTCTAACTAGTACTTTGAAAAATTTACCTTTTAAGTCTTTGCGACACATTCTTGTCGCTCAAGAAGCTGGATGCGAGCCTCTACTCCATCCACCCGCTTAAATACGATGAGTGACATTCTCGTCAATCTCCCAATTTCCTTCAATTATAGATGTCACACCCCAAACCTGGGGAGGTGTGGCTGGTACCCGGTGCCATATTGGCCCGAGCAAAGCACTATGTAACACATTTTTTTCTTCTAACTATCATGAGCCAATACGGCCACAACTTATAATTTATAACTATAAGTATGCATAAATTGTATCAATGAACCATCGTTCTTAAAATACATATGGTCCACCAAGACCTCTCATATACTATTCAAAATGAACCTCTATCTATAAAGCCTCTAAGATTATTTGACATCAAACGGGACAAAGTACCGGTCAATCCATAAATCTGTAGCAAAACTCTAACATGATGACTTATAGACTCGGCTGCACTCTGAATGAGGTAGAGTCTTACCGATCCTTCGTCGAATGCTAACCCCGTCTACTATGAGGGCTCGTCAAACTAATTACCTATACCTGCAGGTATGAATTCATTAACCCCAACAAAAGGACGTTAGTACGAATAATGTACCGAATATGTACGGCGGAACTAAAACACAATACTAAGTCAATATTAATTAAAGATATATAAGAATCAACCTGAATCTTTAAAGTGATACCGTATATATATATAAACTTGTCTTTGAAACTATTATTCATATCGTATGATGCATGGCAGCCCAACTGATCAGTGATAGCTGCCCTACCAGCCATCGCACGATGGTAAATGCATGACTGCCCAACTGGAGGTAAGTAATGATACATAATTTCTCAATCGGTGGTAACTGTCCGAACGGCCATAGCACGATGGTAAATACATGACTGGCCAACTGGCCATAGCACGCGGTAAATGAATATGCATGACTGCCCAACCGGTCGTAGCACGGTGGTAAATGCATGAAGATGCATGTATCACTATATTATAAATATTAACAACTTTATCATATACCTCAATTGAGACTTAGGAACATACTCAGACATGCTTTAATATCATTTTATAGGAGTGAATAACATAAACATCTTTAACTGCTAAGATTAGAACCACTTATGGATTAGCATTACGTTTACGTATCATTACTTGGATCATGCCAAAGAAGGAATGATTAGCCTTACCTTACCTTATTTGAGGAATTTATCAAACACTTTTACTTGAGCTTGCCAAGAACAACTTTTGCTCTTTCTAAATCTTTGAGCATGAACTAAGCATTTCTTGTGATCATAGCATATTTCATATTGTTGGACATATAGAGTATCATTAATGTATGTTTTTGCTATGTTTCTAAAGTGAGAGACTCCCAAATAATAGGAGGAAATATTTCAACCTATCTTTGAACCTTCTTTCTATATCTCAACTGCAAAAGAAGTATGATATGAAGACTTAAAGGCTTGCATTGTCACGTGTAAACAAATCACATCAAGTGCTATGACTTACGTGTACATTGGTGCCAACCTTGGCCTAATTTAATTCCATGTGGTAGCCCCTTAACAATCCTTAATGAGGTAAAGACATCTATTTAAAATTTTTAGTTGGTAGGCTTCACTTTGAGGCTAAGTTGGCCTAAGATTCCCTCTAAATATGCCACCCTGCAATGTAAGTTAAGAGTCACAAATGGGGCATAACTTGCTGTCACGTTGAGGACTTATCAAGCTTATCCAGATATTTTAATTATGTATCCACTCCAATAATTTGATGACTAAGCCACCAAAACTTTCTAATCTTGCCACTTAGCTCCAAGACTTGCCAGTCAATACTAAATTTTATATTCGCTGTCACCTTAATTCTTATAAAGTTTATTAGTAGGAGTCCCCCTTATCCTCATTATTCCACGTGGATTCATACAAATGACACTTATCCACTTATGACTAATTTTATATTCCATGTCTTTATATCAACATTTAACCAATTACTCACAAAATAATCTTTAGGTCTCGATTCACTTAAATACTGATATATTTTATATACCTTACTATCATGGTCATGCGGTATAATATTAGTTCATAATATGGGATATTATATCTTGGACCATATTTCATCCCAAAATATCAAATGATAAATACATATAACCTCAAAAATAGTCTTCTTCTTGAACTTATATCAATTATCTATGACAAATCCAATGAAGAAAAGTACGGGATATAACTATAGACCTAAGAAACTTAAGAGTTTCTCAGTTGGGTATGGCTTGTGGGTATAATGTCCGCCTCTCAAGTCATGTCATTATACTTGCACCCAAAGTATTATGTTTTAGTCCTCCTAAACTTGAAGCCTTTACTCTCCATGGTCTACCTCCAGACCTCCAGCCTAATACTTGTTAGGGATATAGTAGATATGCCCTAGATCCAATATCATATTTGATAACTTGAACATATTTTTGTGAATGTCACTTGATATAAAATATATGGCATTCGATATTCTTTTCTCATTATTATTAATTGTTTGATTAATTTGATAAGGTCCTTGATTAAACTTTGAGATTTGTCATCATGATAGAGATCATGATAATGAGAGCAAAGTCTTTTACAATTTAATCTAAATCTGTTCTTGATCGTAGGATTATTAATTTGGACATTAGTAATTCGGTTAGATCAATATTTATGTGATCGTCTTTATTGGATAAATATTAGTTGATCTCATTAACTAAATCACATATATAGATGATGCATATGGAGATATGATCATTGAACCGACTCATTGGATAATTCCTAATGGTTAGAATTACCATAAACTGTCAATAGGATATTTTCTTGAAGAATGTGATGTAACCGTTTCCTTTGACTTGAGATCGTCATAGTAATTGACAATTTATTTATTGTGCTTTGATACTAGACACCTATGGCTCTAGGGCGATAGTTGAAAGGATATTGGGTACGATTAAATACTTGTAGAATTAGTGATTGATCAAGACGGAATCTGTCAACTCTTGGTAATGAGTTTAAGCTCCATGTTGTCATGAATTATAAACGACCAAACTAAGACCTTGGCCAGGGCAATTGAATGAAAGAAGAAATGAGTTTCTTAGGTCATTCAATGGTCAATTATATTTGACGTGAACACATAGTTGATCGCATATTAGGATTTGACAGTTGAACCATATCCTAGGGTGATCTAGAGCTATAAGGACATAAGGAATTACTACATTATTCTTCTACTGGTTCTTGAGAGTAAATTGTATACTTCATGCTATCCGGTTGTTAAGGAGTGTTGCTAGACGCCACCCTTGATTAGTATATTGATATGATCAATTTACTACCAGTTTAGTATTGAACCTATGGGGTCGCACACTAACGAGTGTTCTGATCTTTGCTAAAGGATTAATTAACTTATTATTTGATAAATTAAATTAAAGAATTTAATTAGTCAAATAAATTTAGTTCTTAGTCCAAATGAAATATTATTATATTCTTTGCTAGCAGAAAGATTATAATTAATATTGTGAATAAATTGAAGTTTCTATTTGGAATAGAAATTAAATAATATCTCTTGGTTGAAATATATGTGATATATATAATTAATATTATTTTATATATTAGATGTATATAAAATGTAATATTAATAAAAGCTTGTTAATAAATCTAATTTTGAATTGAATTATTAATTGAAGTTTTATCCTATTTGGAACGGGATTAATGTTTCCAATAGAAAATATTATATATATTAATATAAAGTTTGTATTAATAGAGTCCAAATTAGAATTGGACATAAAAAGAAAAAAAGTCCATAAATGTTGGGACATTCTCACGTCAAAAAAAAAAGAAGGAAAATTTGCAAAAGTGTGAATCCAATTCCTGGAATAAAATTTAGGAAAATTTCGGCACTTCACCTGAAGAGAAATTGGATACAAACTTTTTTCATAAGTTTATTTTTGGAATAAACTTTTACTCTAGGAAAATTATTACCTCAACTAAATAGGAAAAGGGTTTGTAGATGATGCTATTAAAGGGTAATGGAGAAAATTTGCATGGTTCCTTTTCGATTTTTTTTATAATTATTCTTGAGAAGAAAACTCACTTTGTGAAAGTGAGAATGCAATACAAAGCTAAGAGAGAAAATATAATTACAAGAAAAGTGTTTCTTGTTCTTCTAATTTGAGTTGAGATTTTTGAGAAAAATTTCAACACAATATTCTTCGTTCAATTTGTTCGCGGGTTTCATTGATCAAAGAGTTGATAGCAAGGATCGGGCTTGGTGTGGATACGCATAGAGTGTTCGCACTATCGAAGAATTTTGAAACGAGAATCTGTTCACCAGGTACGTCTTTGATCCGATCTTTGACACGTAAATAAATTTTAAACATGAGAAAATCTACCTAGGATTGTTATTATCTTCCGCTGCGTGTTAGGAACACCCTTAAGCAATCCTTCAGTGGTATCAGAGCTGTGGTTTATTGTGTCTAAAATTTATTTACAAAATATTTTAATATTATATTTGAAGAGTTCAAACCATAATAGATGTACCTTGTGCAATAGTCAAATCGTTTGAATGTTGATATTATTTTATTGTGGATAAAATATGCATTCATGTAACTATTGAGATCGTTCATAACTTGAATTTGAAATTTTGTATTAGATACAACGAGAATTTATAATAGGTTACATGATTCTATTGTTATTTTAATTGTTATTAGTTCATGAGATAATAATTAATAATAATATTCTAGCATGAATTCTTTTTATGTGATATATAAGATAAATATGTTAGAGGATGTTGAATTGTGTTTTATGCCATGTGCTTGTCCATTACATAATTTAGAATTATTTATTACATATGATGTAAATTAATTTAGGACTAAGCATGTAGACAACTTGAACTAAATTCACATGCTATAACAGATTTGATCTTGGTGTTATTAAAAAAATTATATTTTTGTAACAATTCCCTCTTACTAAAATTTGAGTTCTTAAATAATAAAATATAAGATATTTTATTATAAAGCTATCCATCAAGGTAATTAATTTTACTTATTTCTTGTTTATAAGGAGCAGCCTGACTACCAGGAGACTTATAGTTCGAGAATATGTTAAAATTATTTATTTCATTAGATGTATGGATTGATAGAATTATTCAATTTTACACTAGACGCATGGACTACCCGGAGGAGTATAAAATTTAATAAGTTCTTTGCAATCATGATGGTTGAACTCAACTATGCCAATAGGATCGATCTGACTACCAGGGGACTATTTGACATAAAGCTATTTAAAGAAATTGTATGGGGATACAATTGGTAAGACTACCTACCTTTAAAATATATATAAGAAACGACTTGATTTCCAAGGGGCTCATACATATTGTTAAAGGATTCCTTTACTCCACTAAAAGAAATAAAGATTTTGTAAACTATAATGAGAGTAAAGAGTTTAAAATAATTAGTGGAAATATCATTTAGATAAAAGTCCATGACTTTATGATATATGCAAATATGTTCTTATATTACTGCTTTTTCTTTTCTATATTTTAGATTTCTCAATATGTCTGTTATATCACTGTGTGAAATACTTGAGACCAACAAATTGGTAGGACCAAACTTTGATGACTGGTATAGAAATTTGAGAATTGTTCTCATGCATGAAAAGCTTATGGATGTGATCGATAAGCCTGCAAAGATAATCCCTCCAGAGAATGATGTTCAAGGCAACAAGGTTTATCATAAATAATTGGAAGAAAAACTGCAAGGAGTATCTTGCAACTCTAAAGGACAAGAAGCAAGGTGAGACATTAATGAAAAATGTTTTCAAGGTTTCTTCAGCTACCACTAATTCTTCACTGTGGGTATTAGATACTGGCAGTGGTTATAACATCTGCAATATGTTGCAAGGGTTCAAGATATGTAGGAGGCTAAAGAAAGAAGAAATTAATCTACAAGTTGGAAATGGTGCAAAAGTTGCGGCCGTAGCTATAGGATCAACTTCTTTAATAATGCTACGGGAAAAGTACTTATGTTGGATGATTGTTATTATGTTCCTAAATTTGTTTCGAACATAATTTCAGCTTCTATATTAGACAAGCGTGATTTTCACATTAATATAGGAAATGGTATTTGCTCTATTTATTATGGTGATAATTTATATGTGAATGGCTATCTCCAACATGATGTTTATGTCTTACCTAGCGTGAATGCTAATTCGATTATGCATGTTTCAAGTCTTAAGAGGAAAAGAGATGATCATGTAAATCAAACATACCTTTGGCATTGTAGGCTTGGTCATATTGGAGAGAAAAGAATCAACAAGTTGTACAAGGAAGGGTACCTTAACGAGTATGATTTTGAATCATATCCAACTTGTGAATCTTGTCTCAAAGGAAAAATGACCAAATCTCCATTTAGTGGAAGTGGAGAAAGAGATTCTGAATTATTGGGACTAATTCATACAGATGTTTGTGGGCCCATGAAAATTCAAGCTAGAGGTGGATATTCTTACTTCATTACCTTCACTGATGATATGTCAAGATATGGATTTGTATATCTTATGAAACACAAGTCTGAATCTTTTGAAATGTTCAAAAGGTTCCGTAGTGAAGTTGAAAAGCAGACTGGTAAAAGTATCAAAGTACTAAGGTCTGATAGAGGTGGATAATATCTTACTGAAGATTTTACGAGATATCTCAAAGAGAATGGGATTCTCTCACAGTGGACACCTCCAGGAACACCACAACACAATGGTGTGTCCGAAAGGAGAAATAGAACCTTATTAGATATGGTGAGATCTATGATGGGGTTCACTGATCTTCCAATAAATTTATGGGGATATGCTTTCGAAGCAGCAACATACTTACTTAATAAAGTTCCCACTAAGTCAGTCTCTACAACACCATATGAGATATGGAAAGGATGTAAGCCCAACCTTAAACATATTAAAGTTTGGGGTTGTCCAGCTTATGTTAAGAGACTACAGTCTGATAAACTTGACTCAAGATCTGATAAGTGTAGGTTCATTGGGTATCCCAAGGAAACAAGAGGATATTATTTCTATCACCCTTCTGACCATAAAGTGTTTGTGGCCAGAGGAGCAACCTTTTTGGAAAGGGAATTTCTTTTGGAAGGAAATTATAATGGAGAAATAGAACTTGATGAAGATCAAGAAACTAATGAATCAACACAATATAAAGATCATGAGACCCAAGTTGAAGAACCTTTATTGGATGTTTTGAAGTTGCCAAGGAAATTGCCATCTTCAACGGTTGAAGTTCAAGAACTAAATGAAGTTCAAGAACAGGTTAATGAACCAGTTCCAAACCAAATTGAGCAACAACGAAATCCAAAACAAGGTGAACAGGTTGTACAAGTACCTCTTCGAAGGTCTACACGAGAACATCATGTACCAATAAATTTAATCTAGTTGGTACAAGATGATTTATCAAATGAGGTCGATCATAATGATGATGACCCTAAGACCTATGAAGAGGCTATACAAAGTTCTGATTATGAGAAGTGGCAAAAGGCCATGGAATCCGAAATGGAATCCACGAAGGAAAATAAAGTATGGACTTTAGTTGAACCTTCAAAGGATATAAAACCTATAGGTTATAAACTGGTTTTTAAGAAAAAGATTGGAGCAGACGAAAAGGTGGAGACCTACAAAGCACGTCTCATTGCCAAGGGATATCGTCAGAAAGAAGGAGTCGACTATGACGAGACTTTTTCTCCTGTGGCAATGCTCAAATCTATTCGGATTTTGCTTGTTATAGCAGCATACTATGATTATGAAATATGGCAAATAGATGTGAAAACAGCTTTCCTTAATGGTGAGCTAGAAGAGGATGTGTACATGACACAGCCTGAAGGTTTCACATCTTCGTCTGATCATAATAGAATTTGTAAGCTACAAAGATCTATTTATGGATTAAAGCAAGCTTCTCAAAGTTGGAATATTCGATTTAACAAAACAATTGAAAAGTTCAATTTTGTTAGATGCGAAGAAGAACCTTGTGTGTACAAAAAGGTTAGTGGGAGCACAATTATATTTTTAGTGTCGTATGTTGATGATATATTGCTCATAGGGAATGACGTACCGGCATTACAAAATACCAAGATTTGGCTATCTGAACAGTTTTCCATGAAAGTCTTGGGAGAAGCAGCTTATATATTATGATAAAGATCAATAGAGATAGATCTAGGAAGCTGCTTGAACTTTATCAGTCTTTGTACATTGATACTATCTTAAAGAGGTATAACATGGATAATTCCAAAAGAGGCTATCTACCAATAGGCACTGGAATTTCTCTCAGTAGGGAGGATTGTCCTAAAACACCTGAAGAGAGAGAACGCATGAGTAGGATCACATACGCTAGTGCAGTGGGAGCTATCATGTATACCATGGCATGTACACGTCCTGATGTGGCTTATGCACTTGGAGTGACTAGCCGATATCAGGAAAATCCTGGTGAGGAACATTGAAAGGTGGTGAAGACCATTCTTAAGTACTTAAGAAGGACTAAAGATCAATTCCTCATCTATAAGGATTCTGAGTTGAAACTTGAAGGTTATACTGATGCAAGTTTCTCTTCAGATAGGGATGATAGCAAATCTATTTCTGGTTATGTATTCACATTAAATGGTGGTGCGTGAGTTGGAAAGTTCCAAACAAGCTACAGTAGCTAATTCAGTGACTGAAGCAGAATATATAGCAGCTAGTGAAGCTGCTTAGGAAGCTGTATGGATGAAAAGGTTCTTAATTGAACTTAGTGTGGTTCCTTCAATGAAAGGTGTGGTTCCATTGTTGTTTGACAATACTGGAGCCATTGCTCAAGCAAAAGAACCAAGATCACACCAAAAGTCCAAACACGTTCTGCGAAGGTATCACTTGATAAAAGAGATCATTGAACGTGGAGATCTCGAGATTCAAAAGGTTGATGGAAAGGAAAATGATGCAGACCCATTCACTAAAGCGCTTGGCACAAAGGAGTTTTACAAGCACAAGTGGAAATTGGGGATGAAGTACAAGAGCGATTGGCTCTAGTGCAAGTGGGAGATTGTTAGGGATATAGTAGATATGCCCTAGATCCAATATCATATCTGATAACTTGAACGTATTTTTGTGAATGTCACTTGATATAAAATATATGGCATTCGATATTCTTTTATCATTATTATTAATTGTTTGATTAATTTGATAAGTTCCTTGATTAAATTTTGAGATTTGTCATCGTGATAGAGATCATGATAATGAGAGCAAAGTCTTTTACAATTTAATCTAAATCTGTTCTTGATCGTAGGATTATTAATTTGGACATTAGTAATCCGGTTAGATCAATATTTATGTGATCGTCTTTATTGGATAAATATTAGTTGATCTCATTAACTAAATCGCATAGATAGATGATGCATATGGAGATATGATCATTGAACCGACTCATTGGATAATTCCTAATGGTTAGAATTACCATAAACTGTCAATAGGATATTTTCTTGAAGAATGTGATGTAACCGTTTCCTTTGACTTGAGATCGTCATAGTAATTGACAAGTTATTTATTGTGCTTTGATACTAGACACCTATGGCCCTAGGGCGATAGTTGAAAGGATATTGGGTACGATTAAATACTTGTAGAATTAGTGATTGATCAAGACGGAATCTGTCAACTCTTGGTAATGAGTTTAAGCTCCATGTTGTCATGAATTATAAACGACCAAACTAAGACCTTGGCCAGGGCAATTGAATGAAAGAAGAAATGAGTTTCTTAGGTCATTCAATGGTCGATTATATTTGACGTGAACACATAGTTGATCGCCTATTAGGATTTGACAGTTGAACCATATCCTAAGGTGATCCAGAGCTATAAGGACAGAAGGAATTACTATATTATTCTTCTACTGGTTCTTGAGAGTAAATTGTATACTTCATGCTATTCGGTCGTTAAGGAGTGTTGCTAGACGCCACCCTTGATTAGTATATTGATATGATCAATTTACTACCAGTTTACTATTGAACCTATGGGGTCGCACACTAACGATTGTTCTGATTTTTGCTAAAGGATTAATTAACTTATTATTTGATAAATTAAATTAAAGAATTTAATTAGTCAAATAAATTTAGTTCTTAGTCCAAATGAAATATTATTATATTCTTTGCTAGCAGAAAGATTATAATTAATATTGTGAATAAATTGAAGTTTCTATTTGGAATAGAAATTAAATAATATCTCTTGGTTGAAATATATGTGATATATATAATTAATATTATTTTATATATTAGATGTATATAAAATGTAATATTAATAAAAGCTTGTTAATAAATCTAATTTTGAATTGGATTATTAATTGAAGTTTTATCCTATTTGGAATGGGATTAATATTTTTAATAGAAAAATATTATATATATTAATATAAAAGTTTGTATTAATAGAGTCCAAATTAGAATTGGACATAAAAGAAAAAAAGTCCATAAATGTTTGGACATTCTCACGTCAAAAAAAAAGTGAAGGAAAATTTGCAAAAGTGTGAATCCAATTCTTGGAATAAAATTTAGGAAAATTTCGGCACTTCACGTGAAGAGAAATTGGATACAAACTTTTTTCCATAAGTCTATTTTTGGAATAAACTTTTACCCTAGGAAAATTATTACCTCAACCAAATTGGAAAAAGGGTTTGTAGGTGATGCTATATAAAGGGTAATGGAGAAAATTTGCATGGTTCTTTTTCGGTTTTTTTTTTTATAATTATTCTTGAGAAGAAAACTCACTTTGTGAAAGTGAGAATGCAATACAAAGCTAAGAGAGAAAATACAATTACAAGAAAAGTGTTTCTTGTTCTTCTAATTTGAGTTGAGATTTTTGAGAAAAATTTCAACACAATATTCTTCGTTCAATTTGTTCGCGGGTTTCATTGATCAAAGAGTTGATAGCAAGGATCGGTCTCGGTTTGGATACGTATAGAGTCTTCGCACTATCGAAGAATTTTGAAACGAGAATCTCTTCACCAGGTACGTCTTTGATCCGATCTTTGACACGTAAATAAATTTTAAACATGAGAAAATCTACCTAGGATTGTTATTATCTTCCGTTGCGTGTTAGGAACACCCTTAAGCAATCCTTCAATACTAATACCGCCTCATATCTCATCAATTAGTACTATATCATATGCAAATAACATGTACCAGGGTACCTCTGTCATGTCAACTCATCCATCATCAAGGCAAATATGAACGGGTTAAGTGATGGTCCCTGATGCAACCCTACCTCTATTGGAAAGTGACCCCGAGTGCCCTCCCAATGTTCGCACCCCGTTTTGACTCCACTGTACATGTCCTTAATCACGCTAATATATGGGGTAGGTACAACTCTAGCCTCCAAGCATCTCCAAAGAACCTCCTTAGGAATGTAAAAAACTATTAAAATCTCAATAAATATTAGATTTGAACTCATAATTTAACAATACAATGAGTTCAAGCTCAAAATCTTAAAACTTGAAGCCATTGATTTTTAAATCCTGAATCCGTCTCTAATCATATATAATCCCCAAACTTTCTTTATCTTTGGCGTTCGCAATGACCACAAAACAATAGCAACTAACAAACTAAATTGGTACATTATTGAAGTGCATAGCTTATTTCGCTAGTGTAGAAGTTGAATTTGAAAAATGCAACTAGCAGCAGACTTCATAGCTTTGGAGTTGTTGCTCTTCCCGTTTTATTTTTTTATTTTTTAATTTTTTAATTTTTTAATTTTTTGTTCTTGAACAATTTTAAACCTGGGATATTTTTGTAATTGCAAAATAGTAAGTTACGGTCAATTAGCTTTTGAAAGATCATTTAGACTGTATGTCTCAAAATATCTAAATTATGTTCACTCTGCAATGAAATACTAGACATGAAAATGTCTTTAACTGAGAATTGAATATTAAATACAGTAATAATGTATTACTATTATTTATAAAGACAAAAGATATACTATAAACTACGGTAGTACTTAATACTGGTTGCAATCATTCCAAATACTTACTTGCCTTATTTGGTAGTAAACATTATAGTTTAGTTGTCAAAAACTTTCTTCTACCAAATTTACATAATTGTTTAGTCAAAAACCTTTTTCTACCGATACAAAAGAGGCACCAAAATGATTATGATGACTTCTAAAAGTTTATTTTTGGTTATACATATAAAAGTTATCAAAAATTGGTATAATATGAAAATTTTTGTTATAAAATATTCTATTTAAGGTGAATGTACATATTTAGAGAGATCCTAGGGTTTACTACTTGGTGGCTAAGTCACCACCTCCCTATAAATAAAGGGGTTCTCTCCCATTGTAAATCATCCCAAAAGTATCAATAAGAATACTCCTCTCTCTACTTTTCTCTCTATTGTTCTTGTTCTTGTATTATTGTTCTTGTTCTTATATTATTTCATAACACGTTATCAGCACGAGTCTCTAACCAATTGAATTTGATTTCTTCCTTCTTCTAGAATTTCTATACGAAAAAATAGAAGAGGAAAGACAACGAAAAAAGAAAAAAAGAAAAAAAAAGGAAACGGAAAAGAAGAATAGAAGGAAAAGAGAGGAGGAAAAAGAAAGAAAAGAAGAACAGAAGGAAAGAAGCCAGAAGACAAGCCGCTGTATTTTCTGTTCAAGTTCAGGCGGGTTTTCATTGTTGGGGTCCATCTGGCGCCGATTCAGCCGTCGTAATTTCACTGGAGAATTTCTATACGGAAAAATAGAAGAGATGGTATCATCATAAAATAATGCAACGGGATGGAAACTCAAGAGGTATATTTGATATCACAACATTTATTGGTATACCTTAAAGGTAAGTAATTTACTTTTCCCTTTTAAATTCTTGAAATTCTACGATTTGATTTCATATACAAACATAGACAACAAAGTTTGATTATAACTCTAATGGAGTTTGTAAGAAATTATAAACACGTGAAGTGGTAAAATTTCTATGTCTTGCCATGATTAAATTCATGTATGATTGTGGGCAAAGAATTGAAAATCCGTCCCCGAATTTACTTCATTCTCATTCCCTTTAGAGAATGTGATAGCAGTATGTGATAAGTCTGAAAGAAGATAAAATTATTACCGTGAAGATATCAATGGATGTGGACGTGGCAATAGACGGAATTATAATCGTCATCATTGTGATAATGAGAATAATAAAGATTCTCAAAATAATCTTTCACTTTATGAAAGTAATATTTGACATGAGATTATATATAGGACATACAGATGATTATGATCCATTCCCTGAAGTGAATGTGATAATTGTAATAAAGCCCGTAAGTATGAACACGCTCTTGATGTAATTTTGTTTTATGTTTGACATTATGAAAAGAAAGTTCGTTGCCCTTGAAATTTCGAGCAAGAACTATATGACATAGGTGTTGGATGCTGAAATCCATTTGGATGCAATGAGTCCTGGAGACGCCATTAAAGACAGAAATAATGCATCCACCCAAGACTATGCTAAGGCCTTGATTTTCTTGTGCCACCACCTTGATGAAGGTTTGAAACTGTGCTAAGGCCTTGATTTTCTTGCGCCATCACCTTGATGAAGGTTTGAAGGTTTGAAACTGTGCTAAGGCCTTGATTTTCTTGCGTCATCACCTTGATGAAGGTTTGAAAATTGAATATATCACAGTCAAAGATCCACCTGTCTTGTGGAATGGCTTAAAGGAGAGATATGACAACCTGAAGTTGGTCACTCTGCCACAAGCACGATATGATGAGAATCCAAAAGCAAATAGTTCATAACTATATATTATTGTTGCGGTGGAAAAGGGCACTGGGCGAAAATTTGCCGTGTACCAAGACATTTGGTTGAGCTTTATCAAGCATCTCTAAAAGGTAAATGCCCTGAAACCAATTCTGTCTCTGACGACAATTTTGACATCACCCACTTGGATGTGGCAGACTTCTTTGAGCACCCTGAGGGGAAAATAGACCACTTAATTGGTGATGGATCTGTGATGAAGGAAGATGGAATTGTTTGATTTTATTTTACATATTTGTATTAGTTAGTGAATAAACTAATAGTCATTAGTATCAGCTCGTATTTAGTTAGCTTATGATATAATGTTAGTATTAGTTCTTTAGAATATTTCAATATGCTTAAATTTCAAAGATATTTTTATTTTCCAGTAGAGTTAATCGACTAACCTAACAGTTAGTCGATTATCTAATATTTCGCATTAAAACTGGATTTTTCCGCAAGCTAAGTTAGCCGACTATCTGATTTAGATAGTCGACTAACCTGATGACTGTTTACTAAGTTAGTCGACTATCAACTTAGTTAGTCGACTAACTAATATTTCGCATTAAAACTGGACTTTTCCGCAAGGCAAGATAGTCGACTATCTGATTTAGTTAGTCGACTAACCTAATGGCTGCTTCCCAATTTAGTCGACTATTAACTAAGTTAATCGACTAACCTCAGCAGATTTCGAAAATATTGTTTAATTATGAAGCAACGGATTAAATTTGTTTATTCTCATGTTCCTATATCTCTTTTGATTAGTTGATTCATGTACCACACATACGATATTCAAAGAGAAGAAATATTACTATCATTTAAGTATGTGTAAGGCAGATGTTACTACAATTTCTGGTAGTAGTAAATTGATTAAAGGTTCCGGAAGAGCAACTATAACTCTGCCTAAAGGAACAACATTTTAGAGAATGCAATGTTCTCCTCCAAGTCTAAAAGGAACTTGTTGAGTTTTAAAGATATCATTCAAAATGGATATCATATTGAGACAATAGATGAGAATAATCTTGAATTCCTCATTTACTCATGAAAACGAGGCTGCCCACTTCGGTTTGGGGTCACGCTTGCATGCAGCAATGCTAGTTCGTCTCAGAACGACGAATTATCACAAATATTCCCTGTTGCAATGAGTTTTGGGTCATGAACCTAATATATCCCACTTAAGAATTTTTGGATGTGCAGTATATGTGCCTGTAGCACCGCCATATTGCACCAAAATGAGTCTGCAAAGAAGGTTAAGAATATATATTGAGCTTGAATCGCCCTCCATTATTCGCTACCTCGAAACATTGACAGGGGATTTGTTCACTGCACGATTTGCAGACTGTCAATTCGATGAGACACTTTTCCCAAAATTAGGGGGAGAAGTTGGTGAAACCAAACGGGAAATTTTGTGGAAAAATGCATCATTATCTCATCTTGATCCACATACCTTTATTTGTGAAAAAGAGGTGCAAAATATTATCCATTTGCAAAGAATAGCAAATCGAATGCCAGACGCATTTACAGATTTGAAAAGGATAACAAAATCACATATCCCCGCAGTGAATGTGACAACATCTAATTCACGAATACATATTCATTATTGGAAGAATATGAACATGAAATTGGTATTGAATATACCACACTCACCCCTGGAAGGAGGTTTGAGATGATATATGAAAATAATGTCATTGTTATGACATGAATAGTCATTGGTCACGTACCTATTGTACGCCAAAATAATTTGTCAATGTGATTATCAAAGGACAATAATAATGCAAGAAACATATCTTGCATATAATTTTGACATGACCATAATAGTATAACTTTCTCTTTAAAAGAGATATTCACCACATGGATGTTGATGAATTTGTGGTAGTACAAAATTAATTGAGAGCTCTAGAAGAGCCGATTATTACTATGTTGGAGAAACACAATTGATTACCAATAAGGTATTGTGTTGTAGTAAGTCTCAAAGAAACTTATTCAGTTTCCAAAGTATATGCGAAAGCGATTGATTATATTGAGACTATAAATAAAGGAAATATTTGATATCTTCTATTACTACAACTTGTAGCGGGATAATCTCTATGTGAAAAACTACCCGCTTTATTCTCCAGTTTGTACTACACAAGAATACCACAATAAAGTTGACGTTTAATGATATAAAAACCCATATCATAATAAACTTGAAGTTTATTGATAATTGCACATGTCATGGTGTAAATTTGAAGTTTATCAATATTGATAATTTATTCAATTGTCATTTGGTTTACCCATATCAATGTTAAGTATGATATGCAAAAATAATAGAGAAGTCACATGGGTAAATATTAAAGAACTAGAAAGTTCTTTACGAATTCTCTTATATTGCTTGTTCTCATTAATTAATAGACCAACTAAAGAGTTCGGGTTGAATCCCATAAATTCTGGAAATATCAAAGGTGAATATGGGCCCATTCACCTGCCATGTATACCACATATGATGCATCTATGATATGGTTACATGTGCGATTGTTATTAACCCGCAGCCTGGCCGGTGCTTGCGAGGTAAATTGCTCAGTAATATAACTTCGAGCATAATTTCCAGATTTTCTATTCAAGATAGTTCATCTTGATAAGTTGGTTTATATCATAGTTGGTTTAGCAAGATAATTATTGAGTGCCTCCACTTAATAGCTAAATTGTTTCTTATGAGAGCAAAGTTATATATATCAGTTTGATATACGTTGTATACGAGAGTATATTATATTCTCCCCTCACAAGTGGTTCAGGGTCAGGAACCAAAATAATTTCATCTTATTATTATTGATGTGCAGTGTATATTTTCATTAACACCATAATGCACAAAGATGGACTCTCAAAGTTGAGGAAACAAGTTAGCTTTTCTAACATGAGGGGGAGACATGATAAACACTTGAGAAAAGGTTACATGGGATGAATTATCATTTGTATATATAGATCCTCGAATATCATAATATGAACCTGAAGTTCATAAAAGGATAATTCAATTGCAACACATTGCAAAGCATGCTATACGCATTTGCTGACCCAAAGAAAGTAACTATATTCTCACTGCAAATGCTCATATTAAGTCCCAGAAGGACAAAGTCTTTGATACGCTTAAAGCGTATAGACAAATCGATTTCAAAATAACTTCTTAATAAAGAAGATAAACAAATGATCAAAGTGATCATAATGGGGAGGCAAGTGATCTAGAAGATCACATGACATAACACTTCATAAGATCTCATGAGAGATTCAAGTACCTGAATATATGAATAAAGAGATCTCCATGTTATGTCTTTATGAAAATTTACTGGAACCGATATAAAATGTTCGTTGACGACATCTATGATAGCGCTAAATATCGATGAGGATCTTATGTTTGTCTAATACAAACAAAAATATTGGCTAAATGGAAGAGATACAATTCAAGCAGAATTGATTCCATATGAAAGATATGTAGTTTTGACATGTAGTTCAAATACTTGAAAGTATAAAGTCAATGATTGAAGTTGCTTGAAGCATATACAATTCTTGGTCCTGAAGTACCACATCCTAAGTGCAACTTGTGTACATATGTATCTTGCTATAACTATAAGCATGATGGCATCGAGAATACCTCTATGGAGATATTGAAGAGTCATTCCACGACATTATATGAAGATGTTCATATCTATCAAGAATGATAATTTCAAGGTGCGGAATATTTATTCAAATCAATATGGCTGATTTATTTATCAAATCTCTACAAAAGATCGTTTGGAAGATGGTGCACAAGATTGGAATGAAAATGCTCAAGGATGTGAATTGATGCTCTTTTCAGGGGGAGTTAATGCGCGTTGCATTCTTTTTCCCTTACAAGGTTTTGTCCCACTGGGTTTTCCTTGCAAGGTTTTAACGAGGCAACCAATAGGCGCATATTCAAACATGTGTACTCTTTTTCCTTTTCTATAATTTTTTTCCCATTGGGTTTTGTTTTAGTTAAGGTTTTAACGAGGCACATTATTGAATAGACATTCAAGGGGGAGTGTTATAAAATATTCTATTTAAGGTGAATGTCCATATTTAGAGAGATCCTACGGTTTACTACTTGGTGGCTAAGTCACCACCTCCCTATAAATAAAGGGGTTCTCTCCCATTGTAAATCATCCCAAAAGTATCAATAAGAATACTCCTCTCTCTACTTTTCTCTCTATTGTTCTTGTTCTTGTATTATTGTTCTTGTTCTTATATTATTTCATAACAATTTTCAAATAAATAGCCGAACCGAACACTCCGATTATAATTAGTGGAACAATGCATTCCACCACTAGTTCCGATACCGAATATTACAGTATATCTTAAAGTTATAAATTTATTTTCTTAAAATAGAAATCTATTGTAAAATAAATAATTTATTATTTTTGAAAATAAACAAGGATTACGTTTACATATAAAATTCAAAGCAAACATATTCACTGTGCCTGCTAAATCACAAACTTTTTCAACAAGTCCTATCAAAATACAAGGCTAAATATGAGAAAATTGAATTTTCTTTCCTAAAACGTTCTCAAGATTGGGCCATTTAATTACGTTGAGCCAGGTGGAACAGAAGAAGGCTTGAACTAAGATTGGTAGGGGCTGTGCGAACACATGCCCTCTCTACCATAAATTATGACGTAGGCTCGACCGTTTGGGCGGACCTCAGGCTAGCACCCTTCCAAAGTGCAATCGAAATCACAAACCTAGGCCATGGGCCTTCTTGATCATCCATTGACCCCGTCCAGGTAAGTAAGTTTCTTTTTCCTCCTTGGCCCATTTTTATACCCACTAAGTCTCTTATCCATCTCCTTCAGCTGGCGATGTCGTATAAAATTGGGCAAACATTGATTTAGTATAAATACTTTAGAGACTGCTCTCATTGGCCACATACTTATGATTTACTTGGCGAGCTATTAAAATAAATCAAAATTAAAATGTGAGCATTCTCGTAGATTAAAACTGCAATAAGTCATGGTTTAATACTCCCTCCACTAAAACATTTTCTTAGCCAAGTTTTTTTTTTGAATGTTACCATAGAAGTGTTAGGGTAGAGGCATGACCCCTAATCTGTATATTACCAAAAACCGAAAAGTGAATACATGGAGGAAAGTGACATAGTGCCTTATCTCCTTTGGATCATAGTCCGAGTTAGGCCTATTTAGAGATCTACTAATTACACAAAAGCTCCTATGGGGAGGGGTACATGAGTGGTGATTACTGAAAATTTATGAGGGGTTATTTCCCCGTCCACAATGATAGAGGATATACAAAAATATGGGGCTAATTACATATTCACCATGAGAGTTTGTACTGTCCCTCCTAAGTCTAATTCTAAAACATGGGAATTGTGCTCTATCTATATGGTAAGCTCCCCTTGCTTCAGCTGGTAATTCACACACCTGAGAGAAAATTCTTACCTCTGTAGTCATTTGCAAGTTGGCTCCAAATTTGGCGAAGGCACCAACAATTTTATTTCCCTCTCTATAGCAACACTGAACTTTTATGTTCAAATCGTGCGCTATTTGAGTCATGTATTTGATATCATTTGTAAGCTTCCAGGAAGGTTTATAAACTCGCTTCATCATAAAGGAATCCATCTCTGAAATACAATTGGTCATGTTGTTTTTCCTGCACCAATTAAGAGCATACAATGCTGCCTGAACTTCTGTTTGGTTGTTAGTGCAGAAATGAAGAGCTTTGGCAAATGCCATGATCAAATCTCCATTTCTGTTTCTAACCACCCCTCCAATTCCTACAGTTCTCTTTGTAACATTGCTGCTTCCGTCAGTGTTTATTTTTAGCAAACCTTCTGGAGGTTTATTCCATATAACTGGAGTGCTCGTGATTCTTGGTCAATAGTCTTCCATTTAAGTGTAAATTTGATGTCATTGCCATTTCATGTCCACAGTAGCTCCTCTCTTCTTCCTGTATACCTTTATATGAAATAAAATAGACTGTCTTAGCTTTGCAATAGTAGGATTTATGTTTCCATACATGATAGAGCATATGTGTTTCCATAGCTCGCAATAGATTAAGATAGGAACTACTCGACATAGGTCTCGTTGGACATCATTCTTATTCTGAGTGTTCCTCCATTCTTTTAATTCCCAGAGGACTTAGCCAAGTAGTTTTATGGAATACTACTAGTAGGAGTTATATTTAGGACTGTTCGTGAGTTTCTTGATATTTTTCCTTCAGACCTACTTGGTATGCCACCTGGCAGGGATATCGACTTTTGCATTGATTTGGCTCCGGGTACTCATCCTATTTCTATCCTGCTATATTGTATGGCCCCGTCTGAGTTGAAAGGGTTGAAGGAACAGTTGCAAGACTTGCTTGAGAAGGGTTTTATTAGACCCAATATTTCATTATGGGGTGTGCCGGTGTTATTTGTTAAGATAAAGGATGGTTGATGAGAATGTGCATTGATTATCGGCAGTTGAACAAGGTTACAATCAAGAATAAGTATTCACTTCCAAGGATTAATGATTTGTTCGATTAGCTTTAAGGTTTCAAGGTATGTTTAAAGATTGACTTGAGATCTAGCTACCATCAATTGAGGATTAGGGCATCCGATGTCCCTACGACAGCTTTTCGCACTCGGTATGGGCATTATGAGTTCTTGGTTATGTCATTTGGGTTGACCAATGCCCCAGCAACTTTTATGGATTTGATGAATCGAGTGTTTATGCCTTATTTGGAATCGTTCGTGATAATCTTCATTGATGATATTTTGATATATTCCTGCAGCCAGGAGGAGCACGAGCAGCATCTTAGAGTGGTTATCCAGACTTTGAAGGATAGTCAGTTATAAGCTAAATTCTCAAAGTGTGAGTTCTGGTTGAGTTCAGTTACTTTCCGGGTTCATGTTGTATCAGCAGAGGGTATTCAAGTAAATCCGAAGAAGATTGAGGCAGTCAAGAGCTGGCCCAGACCAACATCAGCTACAGAGATTCGTAGTTTCTTGGGATTGGCAGGCTATTATCATCGGTTCGTAGAGGGATTTTCATCCATTGCAGCCTCGACGACCAGGTTGACCCAGAAGGGTGCCAAGTTCAGATGGTCGGACGAGTGTGAGGCGATCTTTCAGAAACTCAAGACGGCTCTAACTACGACACTGATGTTGGTTTTGCCCACAGGTTTAGAGTCATATATAGTTTATTGTAATGCTTCCCGTATTGGGCTTGGTGCACTGTTGATCTAGGGTGGCAAGGTCATTGCCTATGCTTCGAGGCAACTAAGGATTCATGAGAATAACTATCTTGTCCATGATTTAGAGTTGGCAGCCATTGTTCACGCATTGAAAATTTTGAGGCATTATCTGTATGGCATATATCATAAAAGTCTTCGGTATTTGTTCAAGCAAAAGGAGTTGAATTTGAGTAAGAGGGGGTGGTTGGAGTAGTTGAAGGATTATGATGTTACTGTTTTATATCACCCGGGAAAGGCTAATGTAGTGGCCGATGGTTTGAGTAGAAAGTTAGCCAGTATAGACAGTCTTGCTTATATTTCAACCGGTGAGAGACCACTTGCTTTGAATGTTCAACCTTTGGCAATCAGTTTGTGAGGTTGGATATTTCTAAGCCTAGTCGGCTATTAGCTTGCACGGTCGCTCGTTCTTTATTATTGGAGCGTATCCGTGATCGACAATTTGATTATCCCCATTTGTGTGTCCATAGAGACACGGTGTAGCATGGAGGTGCCAAGTAGGTTACCTTTGATGATGGTGGAGTTTTGAGATTCAGGGGTGAGTTTGTGTTCCTAATATGGATGGACTTCGAGAGTTGATTTTAGATGAGGCCCATATCTCCCGGTACTCTATTCATCCGAGCAGCGTGATGATGTATCAGGATTTGTGATAGCATTATTGGTGGCGTAGAATGAATAAAGGTATTGTTGCATATGTGTCTCGGTGTTTGAATTGTCAGTAGGTTAAGTATGAGCATCATAGGCATGTGGTTTATTTTAGAGGATTGACCTTCCGAAGTGGAAGTGGGAGCGGATCACTATGGACTTCTTTACTGGACTCCCGCAGACTCGGAAGAACTTCGATGTAGTATGGGTCATTATTGATAGGCTGACCAAGTCAGCGTATTTCATTCTTGTGGCGGTCTCATATTCATCCGAGAGGCTAGCTGAGATCTATATCCGGGAGATTGTTCGTCTTCATGGTGTGCATGTATCTATCATTTTGGATCGAGGTACGCAGTTTATCTCGCATTTTTGGAGAGCAGTTCAGCGACAGTTAAGCACCCAGGATAAGTTGAGAACAACATTTCATCCTCAGACGGACGGACAGCCCGAGCGGACTATTCAGATTTTGGGGGATATGCTTTGAGCTTGTGTTATTGACTTTGGAGGATCGTTGGATCAGTTTTTCCCTTTAGCAAAGTTTGCCTACAACAACTACCAGTTGAGTATTTGGATTGCTCCTTATGAGACTTTATATGGTAGGCGATGTCGATCTCAGGTTAGATGGTTTGAGCCGGGGGAGGCTCAGTTGTTGAGTACGGATCTAGTTCAGGAGGCCTTGGAAAAGGTTAGGATTATTAAGGATAGGCTTCGTACAACTCAGTCCAGGTAAAAGAGTTATGCATACCACAAGGTTCGAGATGTGGCTTTTATGGTCAAAGAACGGGTATTGCTCCGAGTGTCGCCTATGAAGGGCGAGATGATATTCGGGAAGAAGGGAAAGCTTAGCCTAGGCACATCGGCGCGTTTAAGATTCTTGATCAAGTGGGAGAGGTGACTTATAAACTTGCATTGCCGCCGAGCTTATCAGTTGTGCATCCAGTGTTTCATGTGTCCATGCTCCAAAAATATCACGGCGATCCATCCCACAAGTTATATTTCAGTACTGTCCAGTTGGACAAGGACTTGTCTTATGAGGAGGAGCCGATGGCTATTCTAGACCGGCAGGTTCGTTAGTTGAGGTCAAAGAGTTTTTCATTTGTTCGTGTTCAGTGGAGAGGTCAGCCTTGTGAGGCATCAACTCGGGAGTCCGATTCTGATATGCACAGCCCTTATCCTCATCTTCTCCCCGACTCAAGTACTTCTTTCTTATGTCTTCAAGGACAAACGGTTATTTTAGAGGTGGAAAATGTGACGACCCTAAGGGGTCATCACTTATTTTAATTGAATTATGTGCTTTCGAGGCCTTAAAACCTTATTTAGAGTTGCCTCGATTTTCGTGCATAGTTCGAGCACCTACATGGAAAGCTTAAATATGAAATTCTGTGAGAAATGATGAAATTTGATTATAAAATGAGTTATATTTTACTCCGAGCAATATTTTGGGTAAACGGACTCGGACCCGTGATTTGACGGTCCTAGAGGATCACTAGGAAATTATGGGACTTGGGCGTATGTCTGGATTCGAATTCCGAGGTCCCGAGCCTGAGAAATGAATTTTTAAGTAAAATTATTTTCTAGAAGTATTTAAGGAAATTTGAAATAAAATCTGATTAGAAAGTGAAGGTATCTAGCCCATATTTTGGTTTTGGCACCCGATACATGTCTTATATATAGTTTAAGTCCTTCCTGTAAAATTTGGTTAAAAATGGACGTTGTTTGACATGATTCAGACTTGAATTGCTAAATTTGATACTTGAAGAAGTTTGAGAAAAAATTCTTGATTTTGAGGTTTGATTCAACGTTTTTGAGGTTATTTTGGCGATTTGATCGCACAGATAAGTTTGTATGATATTTGTTGAGTTAGTACGTGCATTTGGCTGGGAGCTCTGAGGGCTAGGGTGTGTTTTTGGAGGTGTTTCAGGAAGTTTTGAGTTCTAGAAAAGCTAAAAATTTTACAGGAATTTTACCCTTCGCGTGGTCCCCCTCGCGAACGCGTAAGGAAAAGGTCCCAGGTGCCCAAATTCTTATTCGCGAATGTGAAGGTTGCGATGCGAATGTGAAGCTGAAGGGGAAGACCCTTCGTGAACGCGTCGCTCCAATCGCAAACGCATAAGGTTGAGGGGAGGGAGTTCTCATTTTATTCTACACGAACATGGCCACTGGACCCCGAACGCGAGGTCTCGAGGTGTTAATGCTTTGCGAACGCGAAGGTCTTCAGACCTGACTCATCGCGAACGTGGTAGGCCTATCGCGAACACTTACAGGATTTTACAAAAATTTCACATACTCTTTCTTCTCCAAAGTTCTTAGGCGATTAAGCATTCTTTCACCACAATCTCTTGGGGTAAGTAATCTTTAACTAGTTTTATTCTATTTTCATCAACATCTATGAGATTTCTAGGCCTAAAATATGTGATTAAGGGTAGAAATTAGGGATATGTGTAGAATTAAGGCTTTTTGATTAATTGTGATTTAGACGTCGTTTTTGGGTCGGATTCGAAAACAAATTATATATTCGGGCTTGTGGGTGAAGGGGTCATTTGATTTTGGTCTGAACCTCATGTTTTGACCAAGCGGGGCCCATGGTCAAATTTTGGGATTTTAGGAAGAATGATTGGAAAGTTATAATTGAACATTAGAATTGGATTGTTTGACATTTATTGATGTTATTAAGTCAATTATGTATAGATTCGATTGGGTTGGAGCCTAATTTGAAAGGAAAAACTGCGTTTGAGTCTTGAGTTAGCCATGGAAGTTCGAGGTAAGTGTTTAGTTTAAACTTAGCTTGAGGGATTAGGAGTTGAGTCCTATTTGCTATGTGATAATTGTAGAGTACGACGTATAGGCATGGTGACGAGTATCTATACGTTGTTGTCTAGCATGACCGTGAGTCTTTATATTGTGAATATCATGATTTTGTTGTATCTTTCATGCCTTAGTGATGATTTCTATATATTGTGAAAAGCTTGTGCAAGAAATTGTGACTTTTGAACATCGAGGAGCATTGGCTCGAGTTATATTACAAATTGCAAAAGTATATGAGATGATTGAATCCTTGAATCATTGGCTCAAGTGGTAAAGTGAGTTATGAAGTAAAAGTGAAAGAATGAGAAAAAGATATTAAATTGTTCCCTTGCCGGGATGTTTGTTGTTTTGTTGGTTATCTTCATTGCCGGGGCAATTGAGATTATTGATGTGTTCCCTTGCCGGGAGTTCTATTATTATTTGTTTACTCCCTTGCCTCTTTGTCTGTGATTGTTATTTGTGTGAGGAAGAGTGTTAAAGCGCGAAGGGTGATGCCGTGCATTATTTGCTATTATGAGGAAAGAGTGTAAAGCATGAAGGGTGATGCCGTACCATACGATATACCACTATGTACCGATTTTCATTGATTACATGGTGAGGAAAGAGAGTAAAAGCACGAAGGGTGATGCCATGCACACTTTTATTATAAAGTTGCTTTGGTGAGGACGAGAGTAAAAGCACGAAGGGTGAAGTCGTGCAAATTGCTGATTTCTGACTCTTGTTAATATTCTAGTATTATTGTTTCTTTCCTTACTTGAGGCTTTCCATTCGGAACTGCTATCTCCCCCACAACATGGTTCCCCCTCCCTCCCACATTGACTGGTTATTTTCTGTATTTCTTTTCCGCTATGTGTGTGTTTATATATATATATATATATATATATATATATATATATATATATATATATATATATATATATATATATATATATATATATATATATATATATATATATATATATATATATATATATATATATATATATATATATATATATATATATATATATATATATATATACACATTTGAACTACACAGGTTTATTTGGTAGTTTGGTCCTAGCCTCGTCACTACTTCACCGAGGTTAGGCTAGGCACTTACCAGCACATGGGGTCGGTTATGCTAATACTACACTCTGAACTGTATGCAGATCCAGGAGCAACTTTCGGATAGTAGTTGTAGGGCTTCCTTCAGTCCACCCGGAGAACCAAGTTAAACCTGCAGGCGATCGCAGGCCCTGGCAACCCCTCTATCCCTTTTCTTTGTTTCATTTTCTTTCATTTCAGAGACAGTATATTTTATTTTCTTCAGACCTTAGTTGTAGTAACTCTTAGACAGTCTGTGACACCAAATTTTGGGGTGTCAAGGTTTTAAAAGTTGCAATAGACGTAGCTTAAGTTATATAATTGTTGACTTCCGCTTTATTTCTTAAAATTCCGCTTTCATTATATTGTCGTCCTATTTTTGTTAAAAATAAGAAATATGAAAATGTAGCAAGTAGTTAAGGTTTGACTTGCCTAGCTCCCATTAGTAGGCTCCATCACGACTCTCAAGGGTAGAAAATCCGGGTCGTTACAATATATCCCCCTTTTAGTTGAGTTATACATGCAACATTGTCTTCATATAATGTTATTGGGATATCCTTTCCCCATGAAAGACCATATAGCTCTTGGATATGTTGAGTTATTGATCTCAACCAAACACATTCTCAACTCGCTTCATGACTGGTTATTATCTCTGCATGATTTGAAGAAGTAGCAACCATAGTTTATTTTGTTGAACGCCATAACATGGCAGTAGTTCCACATGTAAATAAATAGCCCGTTTGAGATCAACCTTTATGAAGGGTTAGACAAATATCCTGCATCCACATAACCTATCAGTTGTGACCTAGATTCATTTGAATAAAATAATCCTATATCAATGGTCCCTCGCAAATATCTGAATAGATGTTTAATACCATTCCAACGTCTTTGTATTGGGGAAGAACTAAATCTTGCTAACAAGCTTACATAAAAATCTATATCTGGTCTAGAATTATTAGCAAGCCACATTAGTGCCCCAATTGCATTAAGATATGGTATTTCGGTACCTAGAAGCTCTTCATTATTTTCATGAGGACAAAATGGATCTTTATTTATATCAAGCGAACTCACAACCATCGGGGTACTCAATGGATGTGTTTTATCCATATAAAAACGCTTCGAAATATTTTTGGTGTACGTTGATTGATGGACAAATATTCCATTTTTCAAATGCTCAATTTGTAAGCCAATACAAAATTGTCTTTCCAAGATCTTTCATTTCAAATTCTTTCTTCAAGCATTGTAATGCCTTTGGATGCTCTTCAGGTGTTCCAATGATATTCAAGTGATCAACATACACAATGACAAATTCAGATCCAGACCCTTTTATAAAGACACAAAGACAAATTAGGTCATTCCTGTACCTTTCTTTCAATAGGTATTTGCTGAGACGATTATACCACATGCACCCTGATGGCTTTAATCCATACAAGGATTTCTGAAGCTTTATCGAACAAGTTTCCCGGTAATGTTTGTGTATTTCAGATACTTTGAATCCTTTAGGGATTTTCATAAAAATTTTGTTGCCCAGTGAGCCATATAAATAGGCCGTAACAACATCCATAAGATGCATATCAAGTTTTTCATGAATTGCTAGACTAATAAGATACCTAAATGTGATTGCATCCACTAGAGGAGAATACGTCTCCATATAATCAATGTCAGGCCGTTACGAAAATCCTTATGCTACAAGTCTTGTTTTATATCTTACAACTTCATTTTTCTCATTTCTTTTTCGCACAAAATCCATTTATACCCCACTGGTTTTACACCTTCAGGTGTTTGGGTTGTAGGTCCAAAAACTTCATGTTTTTAAGTGAATTCAATTCTACTTGGATAGTGTCTTTCCATTTTGGCCAATCATTTCTCTGTCTACATTCATGGACAAAATTTGGTTGAAGATCCTCATCTTGTTGCATTATTTCATCAGTAATATTATAGGTAAAAATGTTATCAACAACTATATTATTTCGATTCCATCTTTTCCAGTTGAGACATAATTTATTGAGATCTCTTTATTTTATTATTTCTAGTACCTTGACCTCTTTTGAGGTTTTATCAATTGTTATGTCTCGGGGTTCTTCTTGAGCAACTACCTCCATAGTATGACCAACTTGATCATTTTCCCTTTCCTTTTTCGAGGATTTTTATCTTTTGAAACAATTGGTCTTCCACGTGTTAAGTATGGCTTAGACTCATATGCTTTGATAGATTGTCCTACCGGGACATCAACTCGGATTGGAGCATTTGCAGCTGGAATATGACATTTAGTAATCCTTGGTAGGTTGGTAAATGCATCCGGAAGTTGATTTGCGATAATTTGCAAATAAATTATCTTTTGAACTTCCAGTTCACATTGATTTGTACGAGGGTCTAAATAAGATAATGATAATGCATTCTCTCCTCCTAATGTTGGAAAAACTAATTCATCAAAGTGGCAACCAACAAATCTTGCCATAAATAATTCTTCAGTCATGGGTTCTAGATATTTAATAATAGAAGGAGATTCATATCCAACATATATCCCAACCTTCTTTGGGGACCCATCTTTGTGCATTGTGGAGGAGCAATTAGAACATATACCGGATATCCAAATATTCTAATATGAGAAATATTTGGCTTTTGACCATAAGCCAATTGTAATGGGGAGATTTTATAATAAGCCGCTGGCCTGGCACGCAAAAATGTTGTTGCATGCAAAATAGCATGACCCCATATCGAAATAGAAAGTTTTGTTCTCATAAGCAATGGTCGAGAAATTAATTGGAGGCGTTAGATAAATGATTCCGCCAGACCATTATGAGTATGAACATGAGCAACATGATGTTCAACCGTTATCCGAGTTGACATACAATAATCATTAAAGGCTTGGGATGTAAATTCACCAGCATTATCATGACGAATTGTCTTAATTTCATAATCTGAAAATTATGCTCTTAATCTTATTATTTGAGCCAACAACCTCGCAAATGCCAGATTGCGAGTTTATAAAGCACACATGATACCATCTTGTAGATGCATCTATTAAAATCATATAATATTTAAATGATATACATGGTGGATGAATGGGCCCACATATATCACTATGTATACGTTCCAGAAATTCTAGGGATTCAATCCCAACTTTAGTTACAGATGGCCTAGTAATAAATTTACCTTAAGAACATGTAGCACAAGAGAATTCTTTAAATTGAAAAATCTTTTGGATCTTCAATACATGTCCATGTGAATTCTCAATTATTTTGTGTATCATGCTAGAACGGGGATGGCCTAACCGATCATGCTAAATAATAAAATCATTTGAATTAGTAAACTTCTGGTTTACTATAGCATGTGTTTCACTCTGCCAATGCTTGTGTAATAGAAGCCAGAGGAAAGACCATGCATCTTTTCAAGCACATACTTCTTACCTGACTTTATTGTAGTAATATAAAAATATTCAATCTTTTCATTATTTGTAGTCTCAACGTGATATCCCTTTTGGCGAATATCTTTAAAACTTACTAAGTTTCTTTGAGACTTACTACAATATAATTCTTCATTAATAGCCAAATTTGTTCCTCCGGGTAGTAACAAACTTGCTCTTCATGAGCCTTCAATTAATCTTGCACTACCATATATTATATTAACATTGGCATATTTCATCACCAAATAAGAGAAATATCTATTATCACTTAAAATAGTATGTGTTGTAGCAGTTTCTAAAAGATATATATACCATCTTTATTGATCTTAGAACTAACTGAAGACTGGAAATTTTTTATATTCGTCATAAAGAAATAAAAAGTACATCATAATAAATATGAAAGACTAAATAAAGTAAACATTAGAAATTACACTAGGAATATAGAAACTAGCATATATGATGCTTTAGGAAAGTAAACTAAGAAGAACAAACTACTTAAAGACATAATATGAAAATAACAACTTTTCTTAAAATTTTATTCCCCAGTAAGATACACTTCTTCAGTCAATATCCTCAAAGAAGTCTCTGGCTTCTAAATGATTAATATTTGCAAGCCTCCAAACTCATAATCTTTATATGCAAAATTTGCCTCAACATCATCATATTTATTTGAGGGACCTGATTCATCATCATTATTTTGATAAGTCAAGTGTGCCTCCACATTATTATATTTTTTTAATAGATGCTTGATAAAGTTTGACAAAATGGTAAGGTGTATGACAAGCATATGCCCAATGACCTTTCATACCACATATGTGGCAAATATTAACTCTGCCATTTAAAGAATTATTTTGAGAATTGTTATTCTTCTCCTATTTATTTCTACCATGACGACGATAATTATTCTCTCATCTTCAATGTACACGTCTATGTCGACGACTATGGTCACGGCCACGATAATTATTTTGTCTTCTTTCAGATTTTTGAGTTGCTACTACCATATTCACTTCAGGAAATGGTGCAGATCCAGTGGGACGGGCTTCATAATTTTTTATTAAAAGGGTATTATGTTGCTCAGCCACCAGGAGGCATGTGATTAATTCAGAATATTTCTTTAAATCCTTTTTAGGTTATTGTTGCTGCAATACCATATTTGAGGCATAAAAAGTAGAAAGAGTATTTTTCACTAAATCCTCATCATTCATAATTTTCCCACATAATTTAAGTTGGAAAGTTATTCTAAATACAACAGAATTATATTCATTTACAGTTTTAAAATATTGTAACCGTAAGTGAATCCATTCATATGAAGCTTTTGGCAATACCGTTGCCTTAAGATGATCATATCGTTCCTTCAAACTGCTCCATAATTCAAATGGATCTTTCAAGATTAAGTATTCAGTTTTAAACTATTCAACGAGATGATGCCGAAGGAAAATCATAGCATTTTTCTTATCATGATATGATGCTTCATTTCCTTGTATAGTAGTATTTTCAAGAGCTTTTCCCGCAAGGTGAATTTCAGTATCAAGGACCCATGATAAATAATTCTTTTCGGAGATGTCAAGTGCAAATATTGGAGCTTTGATAAATTCGACATAGTAAAACTATCAATAAGAATCAATAGTTAGAGATAACGATAAACATAAAATAAAATTTAGAAAATTTAAGGAATAAAAATCACAATATGATAAAGGCACTGAAACTGAAATGCTACGAATTGTACAATAATGTGTCCACACATTAAGTTACACAGATTGTGTAAAATAATGATAGATTTAATATATTAAATAATACAGTATGATGTATGACATGTACAATCGGTGTATGTATGAAATACTGGTGTGAAGACCCGGCCGGTCGTCTTATGAATTAACGTTTCGATCCCTTATTAATGCTTTCTCCAAGTCTATTTTTGCTAATTGCCGGGATGTTTGCTTTTGAGTTTCGGAGAGTTTTGGGACACTTAGTTCCTAAATGAGAGTTTCAGTGTTGGAAAGTTATTCTTAGTTGGAATTGTCACGACCCTAGTTCACCAATCCTGAACCTTTCATGACGGCACCCAATCTTTGCGACTAGGTAAGCCTGACACATTTCGGAAATTCAACAACCTTTACGAAAACGATAAATAATACTGAATAACATAAGAAAATATATAGGGTGCTGCCTGGAACATACACTTCAACTCAATATGATGTAAAAACCTCCAAGACGCGAAAACCCACGAGCAACATAGGCTAAGAGTAAAACATAACATACGGCTCTAACATCCAGAAGTGTCTATAACAACTGAGTATATGAATGAAACTGCTAGCTAAAGGTAGAATATAAGGAGACTCTTCGGATCTGCGGACGCGGCAAATGCATACCTCAAGTCTCCAAGTGAAGCTCTGAACTCACTGATTGCGCGCTCGATCAGAAGTACCTGGATCTGCACAACAAAATTGTGCATAAGAGTAGCATGAGTACACTACAGCGGTACTCAGTAAGTGCCAATCCTAACCTCGGTTGGGTAGTGACGAGGAAGGTCGAGGCCCTACTGAGATAAACATAAGAATAAATATAAGATAAAATGATAGTAGGAAATGCAATAAATCTCAACTATCTAGCAACACAATAAATAGAATGGAACAGGCTACAAATACAATCTACGAATACAAGGACAATCACTCAAAAATCGGGATGGCATGGAGCTCTGGAAATTGAACCCGCAGTCCATTCTTACCAATATCCGAGGATCTTTCGGGAATCGAACCTGTATTCCATCATATCAATAACAGAGAATCTCCAGAAATTGAATCCCTAGTCCATCACACCAATAATAGAGGATCTATAGGGAACCGAAACCCGTAGTCTATCATATCAATAACAGGGGATCTACCGGGAATCAAACCCGTAGTCCATCATATCAGTAACAGGGGATCTCTGGGAATTGAACCGGTAGTCCGTCATATCAATAACAGGGGATCTCCGGATTGAACCCGCAGTCCATTATACCAGTAACATAGGATCTCCGGGAATTAAACCCGCAATCCATCATACCAATAATAGAGGATATTCGGGAATTGAACATGCTGTCTATTATACCAATAACATAGGATCTCTGGGAATTGAAACCGCGGTCACAATCGTAAATACATCACATTAATTCAATATTTAACATAAAGAAACCAAGTACAAGCAACAAGTAAAGATCTAAAGCCTAGCATTCTCGCAAAATGGACAGATATTGCAATTTAGTCAATTATAACAAATAAGTTACTAACATGCTCTTCCTAAACTAAAACAAGTGAAATTGCATTTATAACAGTTAAATACGTGAAGGAACACAATCTAAATAAGTCAAGTAAGGTGAATTTTCAATAATTAGCACAAGTATACGGTTGTCACCTCGCGCACAAGACAGTTAAACAACAATCAAGACATCCTAAGGGGAGAGATCCCCTATGCAAAGTTAGACAAGTCACTTACCTCGAACCGGTACAAAATCACTAAGAAAAAATGCCCTTGCCACGAGTATCTAACTTTGAGTGGCCCAATTCTATCCAAACCAATAACATATTGTAAATACCATTGCAAGTAACTAATACACTGTTAAAATTAAAGCTAAGGCACAAAAATAGATGAAGTGACCAAAATGCCCCTCAGGACAACATCTTAGAATCGAATAATTTTTACATTTTCAGAAACCTCGTACTCTCACGAGTCTAACCATATAAAAATCTCCCAAATCGGAGGTTAAATGCCCATTCAAATCATCAAAGTTAGGTCTAAGAACTTTACCCAAATTTTCATTCAAAAGCCAAAAATAAAGCTTGAATTTGAGATTAGATTAGCGGGTAATAATCATAATGGAGTAAGGAATCGTTACCCAATGTTTGCCTCTGAATATCTCTCAAAAAATCTCACAAAACCGAGCTCTCTAGCTTGAGTTCTATAAAAAATGGAAGAACCCTCGTTTTTGATAAGTTTATAACTGTCCAGGCATTTTCTTCAGTGCGATCGCATAAGAAGGAATGCGATCGCGTAGAGTAAAAATTGAAGGCCTGGAAAATGGTCTATGCGATCGCGGGAATCGGCTTGCGATCGCGTAAAGATAGAAGCTGGTATTATGCGATTGCATCAAGAGCTATATGATTGCGTATAAGGAAAAGGAACCTGGGGACCCCAGCCCAGTTAACTCAGTGTGATCGCGGGGGGTTTTATGCGATCGAGGACAAGGGGGTTCAGATATGATGCGATCGCAGGAGGAACATTGCAATTGTGTTGAAGGAAAAAGGCCTCATGAAGCTTCAATACACGATCGCATGGATGAGGATGCGATCGCAGAGAGTAAATGTCTGCAACACCTACAGCTGAAATTTGCAACTGTGTTCAACACAAGAATGCCCTCTTGGTCATCCGAAACACACCCAAGGCCCCCTATCAACCAAACCCATGAACCTATCCCATAACATCATTCAAACTTGTACCATTCTTTAAATCATCTAAAACAACGCCTGAAACTTGAATTAACCAATGATTTGAACATAAAAATTTCAAAACTTAACCAAACTCGCTTTGGATTCAAAACCTAACCAAAACACGTCCGATTGACATGAAATTTTGCACGCACGTCCCAAATGACATGATGGTGCTATAGAAACTTTTGGAATCCCATTCCAACCCTTGGGTCAAAAATTCACTATCGGACCGGAAACTTCAAAATTCTAACTTTCGGCATTTCTAGCTTAAACGAGCTACAAACATCCAAAATACATTCTGAACATGCTCCCAACCCCGAAATCACCTAAGGGGGCTAACGGAACCATCAGATTTCCATTCCGAGGTTGTCTTCATACTTTTCTGATTATGGACTATTTTCCAACACTTAAGCTCTCATTTAGGGACTAAGTGTCCCAAAACACTCCGAATTCAATTACCGAACATCCCGTCAAACTAAAATAGCAGAAATGAACTTAGGGGAAGCAATTAATACGGGAATGTGGCATAAATTTCAAAGACGACCGGCCGAGTCATCACAGGAAAAGAATGAAGACGGCCTCGAAATGGAAATCTGATGGTTCTGTTAGCTCCATTAGGTGATTTCAGAGTTGGAAGCAAATTTGTAATGTGTTTTGAAGGTCCGTAGCTAATTTAGGCTTGAAATGCCAAAGTTTGAATGTTTGAAGTTTTCTGTCCGATAGTGAGATTTTGATCCGAAGGTCGAAATGAAATTCCGGAAATTGCAATAGTTTCGTCATGTCATTTGGAATGTGTCGTAAATATTTAGGTCATTCAAACGAGGTTTGATAGATTTTTTTATCGAAAATGTATTTTTAGAGTTCTTAAAATTCTTAAGGTCGAATTCAATGAAAAATAGGCATTTTGATGTTATTTATGGCGTTTTGAAGGTTGGAAAAAGTTTGAATGATATTATAGGATATGTCCGTAGGTTTGGTAGAGGTCCTGTGGCCCTTGAGTGTGTTTTGGATGCTCAACGAGCCATTTCAAGTTGTTAAAAAAATGCTGAAAAAAATCTAGGTTCAGGTGTTGGAGACCTTCCTTCAGTACGATCGCATTCCTTCCTCCGCACTCGTATAGAGTAATTCCGGAGGAGGATGATATTTTTATACATGATCGCATTAGTTGGTTCGCAATCATGGAAGCCTATTTCCTCCTCCTTCGTGTTTACATCCCATATTGCGCATTCGCATAGTAGAAATTGAGCCGATGGCTCAGTGGCCATTTTCTTCTTCGAGATCGTGTGGCCTTGTTCTCGGACGCATAGGCCTATTTATTCCTCTTCTGCGATCGCATGCCTTAGGATGCATTCACTTAGGACATTTCTGGAGCCTTATAAATTTTATTCTTCGTAATCGCAAAAGCTCCAGCGATCGCATTGAACAATATTTGGGCAGAAACATTAAAATCCCAATCCAAGGGTTTAAGCCTATTTTCATAAATTCGACTTTGGGAGCTCGGAAGGGGCAATTTTTGATGACGTTTGCACCTGGGCAACTTGGGTAAGTGATATCTACCCAACTTAGATCAGTTTCAATGATTCCTAACTTAAATCTAGCCTTTAAATGTCGAATTTGATGAAGAAATTTGGGAAAAAATTTGGATAAAGTTCTTAGACCTAGAAATTGAGTTTTGATTGGGTTTTTGACATCCGAGAGAGATTTTTATATGGCCGGACTCGTGAGAGTACGAGGTTTCTGAAAATGTTAATTTCACCCAATTCCGAGATGTTGGCATGAGGGGCGCTTTGGTTATTTTTCCTAATTTCGCGTCTTAGATTTGAATTAAATCGTAGAATCGGTTGGTTGAGATGTTTTTTACAATATGTAATTGGATTGAATAGATTTGGGCCATTTGGAGTCGGATACTTGTGGCAATTGTGTGGTTTCAAGTAAATTTTGGACGATTCCAGGTAACTGGCTCGTCTAACCTTGTGTGAGGGTCCTTTCCCCTTAGGATATGATGTTCGGTATTTGAATGCCTCGTACGTGAAGTGATGAGTACGTGTAGAGAGAATTATTTTTGAGATATTCTTCTTTCAGAATCTTTGATATATTTGAGTAAGTGTTATTTATGGAAGAAAAAAAAAGTTATAGAAGAGCGAGGGAAAAGGAAATGTAGTAAAAAGTGTATTAATGTAAAGGGGTCCCTTAATTAATGGAGTTATGAAAATGAAAGTGCTAAAAAGTTATTAAAAAGGCATGTTTTTGGAATAAACAAAATCTACTATTATTTATAAATTTTTAAAAAAGGGACCAAGCATGTAAAAATCTACTTAATGTCACGACCCAAACCCGGTCATGATGGCACCCAGCCCTAAAGCTAGGTAAGCCTGACTAACAATCGCTTCCAACGAAACATTTAAGTCTCAAACCGAGAATTTATCAAAATAATAATCCAAGAATATTAATAATATAATATAGGTAAATACGAAAATCGAAGACACACCCATATGATTTATGGGTCACGAGTCTAGAGCCTCTAACCAATACTGAGTAATAATAATAGCATTTGAATACCCAAAACCAAAATCTGGGAAAGTATATAATAATAATAATAAAATGAAGAAATAATGAAGAGCAGCCGGGTCCTGCAAACGTCATGCATCTACCTCAACGACTCTGAAAAATATCTCAGAAGACTACGAGAACTAGCTAAGCCTCCGGTGTACCTAAATTTGCACACAAGGTGCAGGGAGTAGGGGTGAGTACTACCGGCTCAGTGAATAATAAGCATAGAAAATAACTGAAAGTAAGAAATCCAAGAAAGCCACAACGCAAAGCTATAACTAACAATCCTATAACTTAGCTACAGGCTACAACATAACAGTATCACAACAACAACCAAGTATCAGATAAAGGTGCAATGCAATGCACATGAATACGTTGCGGTGTGCAGCCCGAGCCAACCATGCATATGGTTTAATGTCAACGGCGGTCATTAGGGGTGTGTACAGACTCCGGAGGGGTTCCTTCAGCCCAAACACAATATCAGCCATGTATCGGCTAAGAACAGGCACTCGGCCTCAATATCAATATATAATCGCTGTGGCGTACAGCTCGAGCCAACCATGCAGTCCACAGTATGCATGTAAGTCTATCACGACCCAATTCCCAAATCTAGTCGTGATGGCGCCTCTCGTGAAGACAAGGCCAGCCAGACCGTTTTCTTTACACCACTTAAAGCAATTATTTAGTTATATAACAGTTCGAATTTAAATTTATGACATTAATTAATATGAATACCAAATACAGCCCGACCGAGGTGTCACAAGTCACGAGCATCTAAAGAGTAGGGACACTACTGCTGGACCAAAAATTTATATATATATATATATATATATATATATATATATATATATATATATATATATATATATATATATATATATATATATATATATATATATATATATATATATATATACAAGATAAAACCAGAATACAAAGATGGAGTGCGGTGCCGCGAACGCTGTCGGTCACCTTGCTCAACTACCATAATAAGGCCTTCGGTCCTGCTGATAACCTGCTACCGGATGGGCAATACCTGCAACTGCACGCAAGGTGCAGGTAGTAAAGTGAGTACTTCCAACTCAGTGGTAATAAGAGAGAATAATATCTGAGCAATAAGAAAACACGTATGAGCACACCAAACTGCTATAAAAGACGGAACAACCCTTTTTGAGAAAAAGTGAGATACTGTGAAAATCCCTTTAGTGAATCCCAAGTTCAGTTCAAAAATCTCTTTTAAAAATATGCTTTTTCAACAATTGCAAAGGTAATTTCAACGAAGTAGGAAATAATCCGAAACCTGCCCCTCGGGATCAATATCAACTCATAATATCCAACATCAGCCTCTCGGCTCAGCACTCCTTAACATATAACACCAAGGTATCTGGTCAACAAGGCAAGTAATAGTATGTATGCCAATGATAGATGAGTGCTAAATGTCGTGCCACGTAGTACAAACAGGAGTAAATGCATTAATGCAATGCAATGCACATGAATACGCTGCGGCGTGCAGCCCGAACCAATCATGCATATGATTTGAGGTCGACGGCGCTCACTGGGGTGTGTACAGACAAGGCCACAAACATGGCATCAAGCCCATATAACATCAATATAAGGTGCGAAGCAATCGCCAATATAGTATAATTCATCCCTCGGATTGAACCGAATCACAATTTCCCACATATATGACCCTGCACTAGCCATGGAGTGCGTGTCTCGCCTCATATAGCGTCACAATGTAATATATCGGGGGCAATAAGCCCCAAGTATGGCAATGAGCCCAAGTCATAATGATAACAACAAAATATTTATAATTTAGCGGTAAAACCCAACAACCGGGACGGACCAAGTCACAATCCTAACGGTGCTCTACCCCACGCTCAAGTCCAGCGTGCAAGTCACCACAATATAACACTAGGATGTGCAAATCCGGGGATTCAAACCCTCAGAATATCATTCCTAAGTAATACTCACCTCGAACCGGCAAAATCTCAAGCTCGCGACGCCTTTGCCCCTCAAATCGGCCTCCACGCGCATTGAATCTAGCCAAAAATAGAGTGAATACATCACAATATGCAAACGGTACAATACCCAATCGAAAACAATCGAATTATAGCAAGAACCTCGAAACTAGCAAAACCCGAGCCCCGGGCCTACTTCTCGAAAAATTACGAAAATTACATCACCGATTCCTCGTCTTTCCACGAGTCCGTACATATAAAATTTACCAAAATCGGAGTTCATTTGACCGCTCAAATCACCAAATCTTATTTTCAAATCCCTAGGCCTAAATCCTTAATTTCTATCCTCCAAACACGGATAAAAATTGAAACCAACAGAAATAATCATGGATAAACGTCAAAATAAAGATCATACATTTACCCCCTTGATGATACGAGAACAACGCCGTGAAAATCACCTCAATCGGAGCTCTAGAACTCAAGATATGCCCAAAATACTAAACTTCTCGGTTTCTACACTGACCAGGCCGCTTATGCGGACCTTTTTCCGCTTATGCGGACCTTTTTCCGCTTCCGCGAACTTTTTGTCTTATTCGGACATTTTTGGCCTATTTGGGACCGCTTCCGCGGTCAATTTTCGCTTCTGCGGTTTTGACAGCACCAGCACTTTTCTCATCACGAAAACGAGCATAACTTCCTCATACGATGTCCAAATTTGACGATTCTTTTTCCTATGGCTCCAAAATTTCGATACAAATCTAATGGTTTAAAAAAAACTAAATTTGGAGCTCATTTTCTTATTAAGGTACCCCTTTATGTCCAAAGAAGCAACATTAAAATATTGAATAAGAGCGGAATCGCAACCCGAAACACACTTGAGGCCCCGGGGACCCCGGCCAATCACACCAACCAGTCTCAAAACACATTACGGACTTGATCGAAGCCTCAAATCACATCAAACAATGCTAAAATCATGAATTAACCTCCAATCCAAGCTAAAATTTCTTAAGAACTTCCGAAATGCGCATACAATAAAAATCCAACCAAACGACGTCTGAATGACCTGAAAATTCGTTTGCATATACAAAATACCTAACGGATCTACTAATACTGTCGAAATTTCATTCCGACTCTCGGATCAAAATCTCACCTATCAACCGGAATCCGCAAAAATACAAAATTCGGCTATTCAAGCCTAATTCTACACCGGACCTCCAAATTCATTTATGATCGCTCTCCTAAGTCACAAATCATCTCCCGAAGCTAATCGAAACATCGAAAATCACATCCGAGCCTTCTAACTCACAAGTCAACTTCCGGTTGACTTTTTCAAAACAAGCTTCCTTCTAAGAGGCCAAGTGCCTTATTTTCAACCAAAACCAATTCAATTACACCCGATCGACTCTAATACTGATATTGAAACATGAATAACCACAATAAGGGGGAAACAAATCAGTAACACATAAGACGACGGGTCGGGTCGTCACAAAGTCACATAACAGATTCAATCTAATTCTTTGCCAATTTCCAATTTATTAAGGTGAATACAATTTAATTAGTCAAATTTTATAAATACTGTGACTTAGCATTTATTAACAGTGAATAATACAGTACTAAAATCAATGATTATGCAAATCATATTGCCACACAGATATTCGCCCTACACGGGTATTACAGAACGGCACAAGGCTCCAAATATGGCATCAAGCCTAATTATCAACAACACAATGTGAGTATCAGACGTCAATAGTTCATATTCAGCTCTCGGGATAGACCAAGTCACAATCCCCAATCATTTACAATCCCGCACCTGCCATGGGGTGCGAGTCACGCCCTAACATAGCGTCACGATGTGAGAAGCTAGGGTTTCAAACCCTCAGGCCATCATTTATACAAATTACTCACCTCTAACCGGTCGTAGCTTATTTGCAATGCCTTGTCCCTTCGATTCTTCTCCTACGAGCGTCGAATCTATTCAAAACCACAATGAATAGGTTATTATAGGCTAAATAAACATAAAACTATTGAAATTATTCGAAAAATGTTAAAAATTACGAAGTTGATAAAATCCGAGCCCCGGGTCCACTTTTCAAAAAATTCAGAAAGTTGTATCTTTGGATTCCTCCTCTCGTCACGAGTCCGTACATATAAGGTTTATCAAAAACGGAGTTCGTTTACCCTCTCAAATCACCATTTTACTCTCTCTTAGGCTTCAAGCCCTAACCACCATTTTTTACCTTAAAAACCTTGAATTTCATTGTTTAATCTACTATTTTACACCATATAGATATAATACGAGGCCAAGAATCATTACCTGAAAGAAACCCTCGAAACCCTTTTCAAATCGCCTACAACGTCTCTTCCCGAAGTCAAAAGTGTTTTCTTAACTTATGAAATTTGCAAACACTGTTTCATTAATTCCCCACGATTTCCACTTTCGCGACACAGTGACCGCTTCCGCGGTGGTCGCTTCTACGGTCAATAGAGCCCTTTTGAAGTCTCCCTTGAGTCGGACCGCTTTTGCGGTCTCCGCCTACGCGATCACCTTGGCGCTTCTGCGGTCGCCCAGCTAGACCATGACCACTTCCGCGGTCGATGACCGCTTTCGCGGTAGACGCTTTTGTGGGCATTCTTCCGCTTTCGCGGAAATGCCAGAAGCCCGTGCAACAAACCTGTCGCAGCTTCAAAATCTTTATTTTCATCATCCGACTTTACCCTGAGGCCCTCGGGACCCCAACCAAATGCACAAATATGTCCCATTACTTTATTCAAACTTGCTCACAACTAAGGTTGTAAATTTCATGGTTCCGAACCGGAACCAGACCGGAACCGCGGCCCTGGCGGTTCTGCCGGTTCCGGCGGTTCCGGTTCTGGCGGTTCCCGGGAACCGTGGCGGGGCGGTTCTACCCCTTGGAACCGCCAGAACCGGAACCGGACCGGTTCTGGCAGTTCCGGCGGTTCTGTAACGGTAATTTTATAATAAAAAAAAATTTAAAAATAATTTCCAAACGGCTCTTTTTCAAAAGTAGCCGTTTGGAAGTTTAAAAAATAGCCATTTGGCCCCCAAACTTTAATTTAACCCCAAACTTTAGTTACACTATTTCCCATTTCTCAACTATAAATACCCCCTCATTCTTTCATTTTTATTCACCAATTCATCAATATCTCTCAATCTCTCTCAAGCTCTCTTTCAATCTTTCTAGTGCAAGTGCTTAATTTATTGTTGCAAATTCGTGAAACATTGTGAAGTTGTTGAATTGAAGTTTTCAAGTGTTCAATTTCAACGATTTTCAATTTTCAAGAAGTTGTTCGTCAATCTGGTAAACTCGTTTCAACTCTTACGTGCTAATAATATTTTTGTGTGTTGTTATTTTGCTTAATTATAATTATTATGGCATTTTCGTTGAAAAATATGTACGGTAAAGGAAAATCTAAAACCGGTGAAAGTAGTCGCCAAAATACTACCCCTCCCCTGGCTCCCCGACCTAGAAAAGATAAGCAAGTTCAAAGTAGTAGGCAATCTAGAAATCCTAATGAACCCTTCGGAATCCCACTTTTAGTAGACAACCTCCTAAACGTACAGAAACATCATTAGTTTGGCAATTTTTTATTCAACTAAGAGAACAAAATAAGGCTAAGTGTAAATCTTGTGGGAAATTACTTGTTCATAGGTATACTGGAGATAGTAGCGGCACGGGTAGTTTAGTTAAGCATATAAGATTACACCCTAGCGATAAGGCTAGATATTTGCAATTGAAAGCGCAACAAGAGGGGAGGACAAGTGCTAATTCTACTGTTAACCCAAGTACTGGTTCAAATCTAGTTCAACCAAGAATAAACACAGTCACCGGAGGTATATTATATTACGATCCAAATAAGGATCGTGAAGAATTAGCTAAAATGATTACTGTTATGTGTTTGCCTATTCTTTTGCTTCTAATCCTGCATGGATTCATCATATTAGAAGAGTATTTAATCCTACGTATAAAGGTTGGGCTCGCGCCACAGTTAAGGCCGATATTTATAAATACAAGCATGAATATGAACAATACTTGCGCTATTTATTTACCCATATAACTAATCGTATATCTATTACAACTGATATTGGTAGAAGTAATAATGATTGTGATTATCTAACCTTAACCAGTCATTGGTTAGACGAAGACTGGACAATGCAAAAACGCATTATTGCATATAGAATAATTAATTCACGGCACACGGGTAGGTTTATTGCTAACACTGTTTCAGATGTATGCAGATATTTTTGTTTTAGTGATAAAATAATGTCAATTTCTATGGATAACGCTTCTAGCAACACTAGTGCAATAGGTATGCTAACAAGAACACTTAATCCTGCTTTTACTAATATTTTTCATGTTAGATGTATTTGTCATATTTATCATTTATTTGTTGGTGATGGTATGAGAATATTAAACATAGAAATTGAAAAGGTTAAAATGGCTCTTAATTGGCTATTTTATTCAAACCGTAGAAGTAGACTTAGAGAATATTTTAAAAAGTGTGACGAATATGGCCTTAGAGAAAGAAAGGTTCCTAAACCTTGCCCGACTAGGTGGAACTACATGTACGAAAGTTTAGTAGTAGCATACGAATATAGAAACCCAATTAATGCTACGTATAATTCTCGGGATTGTGGGGAGGAAGATAATGACATGCTAACTACACAAGATTGGACTAACATTAAAATTCTTTTAGATTTTTTAGAACATTTTCATGTGGCTACAAATGCTTTATCTGGCCAATATTATCCAACTATTTCTAACTGTTTAGTTTATATTGCCGCACTTGCTAATTTGTTTGTTGATTTAACGAGGGAGGGGAAATTTATGAAATTGCAATAACTGAAATGAAAAAGAAGTTTAAAAAATATTTTTTTCCAATCCCTCCTATATTTGGTGTGTCTGCTATGTTAAATCCTACTATGAAATTAGGAGGTCCTCACTTTTGGTATTCTACTATTTATCAAGCTTTAGATCTTTCAGAAGTAGAAATGGCTACACTATCTGATGCGAAAGCATCCATTAAAGTGAATGCCCAAACTGTTTATAATGCTTATATACATGCGTTAGAGCATGCTAGGCCTAATCTTCCAACCCCTACTTCGTCTACATCACAGGCGTCTAAAAGAGCTGCTGGCTTAACAGCTCTTAAATCGTGGACGGAGTTCAGGGGTACTCAAGGGGAAAATTTAGATGAAATTTTCCATCTAAATGAGCTTCAAGTTTATTTGTCGCAGGGACTAGAGAATGAGAATCCAGATGGCTCTTTCGACCTTTTGGATTGGTGGAAGACAAGGGAAAAGCATTTTCCCGTTCTTGCAAGGATGGCTCGGGATGTTATGTCGATTCAAGCGTCAACTGTTGCATCGGAGAGCGCTTTTAGTCAAGCAAGACTACAAATAGGTGATCACAGAGCGTCGATACGGGACAACTTGGAAAAATCAGTGCTTTTTCGAGATTGGATCCGCGCAGAAAGAAGGAACTTTGGGCTTGCTGAATCACAACCAGAAATAGATGAGTGCTATGAAGAAATGCTAGCAGAACTTGCTCAGGAAACATCTTCACCCGGAAGTGGTGATGAACAAGCTTCATTTCCACCACCGCCAACACAACCACCTCCAAACCTTGAAGGTTTTATGAGATTTGTTAGAAATAATACATAATTATGATGTAACTTGTACATTGGCATGTCTTCTTTTAGTTTTTTTTTTCATTTTAATGGTGGTATTAGTACCATGTTGTGCTTATTCCATTGGGGGAAGGACGACTAAGAAAGATATGCCATTTTGGTCAATAAATATGCTCTTTATCATATCCTTGAATATCTTTTGTCTCAATATTTCTTTATCAATATATACTACTTATATACAATTTATACTAATTACTAACTACGATACAATATACACTACTTATATACAATATATACTACTTACATACAATATATACTACTTATATACAACATATATACTAATTACCGAACACAATATATACTAATTACCGAACACAATATATACTATACTAATAACATAGTACACCATATAAAATATATTCTACAATATACTAATGACTACTATACAAGATATTGATTTAAAAAAAAAAATCAGAACCGCCGGAACCGCCAGAACCGCCGGAACCGGAACCGCCAGAACCGGAACCGGATGGTACCCGGAACCGTATGGTAGGGGTTCCGGCTCCGGAACCGCCAGAATCGGAACCGCAGACCCAAATAGACCCAGAACTGGAACCGGATACAGCCTTACTCACAAAATAAAAATGCTATCATAAATATCAAAATCATCCAATTTCCACGGATTCAAGCCAAAGTTAAACTAAAACTTCCGAAACTTGAGTTTGCTCGAAAACCCAACCTAAACACCTCTGAATGATCTGAAAATTTGCACACATATCAAAAATCATCTAACAAAGCTACTGCAACTATCGGAATTTCATTCTGACTCCCGAATCAAAATATCACCTATCAACCGGACTTCGCCACATTCTAACTTAGCCAATTCATGCCTAATTCTACACCGGGCCTCCAAATTCAGTTTTGATTTTGCTCCTCAGTCACAAATCACCATTCGAAACTAGTCGAATCATCGGAAATCTATTCTGAGCCCTCTAACCTATAAGTCAACGTTCGTTTGACTTTTCCAAACTAACTTTCTATTATAGAGAGTAATTGTCTCATTTCTATCCAAACTCCATCCAAATTATTTCAAACTCCCCAACTACATATATTGAAACATATAACAACATAAAACGGGGAATACGGGGTGGTAATACACGGGACTACGGGTCAGGTCGTTACACATAAGTAGGTATGAAGTTTAACAAATATAACAATTCCAACGTAAGAAAACATTTATAGGTCCATGATAACATTATATAATAATAAAACCAAAAATTAACAATATGCACACATAGAACTAATTAAGTAACACATCATGAATATCCGCAGTTACTATTGAATATTCCATTGAACAATAACAACACAAAAAATAATGTGTGGGGATATAATTAATGATTTTTCCTTTTCCAAATAAAAAATTGAGAGTGCATATAAAAATAGTTGTTATGAAACAATAAAAGAAGAAGAAGAGAATTGATGAGAAAAATAGGGAGAAGAGAATTCTTATTGATATGAGATGGATTACAATGGAATAGAACCCTTTATTTATAGGGAGAGGGTGACTTAGCCACCAAGTAATGAACTTAGAATCTCTCTAAATATAGATATTCACCATAAATAAAACTTTATTTATAACTCTCCCCCTTGAATGTCTATTCAACAGATAATGTGTCTCGTTAAAACCTTAACTAAAAGAAAATCCAATGGAAAAAAAATTCTATAAAAGGAAAAAGTGCAAATATATCTAATAATATGCCTTTTGGTTGCCTCGTTTAAAACCTTGTAATGAAAATCCAGTGGGACAAAAACTTGAAAGGGAAAATGAGTACAAAGCGTATTAACTCTCCCTCATAAGAGCGCCAATTCACATCCTTGAGTCTTCACTTTCAAATCTTGTGCAACATCTTCAAGAGATCGTTGGTAGAAATTTGATAAATAAATAAACATATTAACTTGAATGAATATGTTGAACCTTGAAATAATTATTCTTAATAGATATATTGTCTTCATATGATCTTGTTGGAATTGTCAGTTCAATATCTTCAAATAGAGGTAAAAACTATTGCTATCAAATTATCATGCTTAGAGTTATAGCAAGATATATTTGTGCACAAATTGTACTAAGAAAGTGGTACTTCAAGATCAAGAATTGTATTTTGTTCAATCAACTTAAATCCTTCATGGATTGTCATATAAGTTAAGTCATATAAGCCATATAATAGACTTTAGATGCATATCAGGTTTTTATGTCATGCTAGACATATAAGATATCGGAAACTTATTGCACATACCATTGACTTTATACTTTCAAGTATTTGAACTTCATGCATACTAAACCAATTCTATTTGAATTGTGTATCGTCTATTTGACCAATATTTTTGCATTTGTCTCGACAACCTTAAGGTCCCCATATATACTTAGCGGTATGATAGATCGGTTCCAATAAATTTTCATAAAGACATTACATAGAGATCACTTGCCTCCTTATTATGATCGGTTTGATCATTTGCTCATCTTCTTTATCAAGAAGTTTTATTTGAAACCGATTTTTCTGTATGCTTTAAGTGTACCATATACTTTGTCCTTCTAGGACTTAATATGAGCATTTTCAATAAGAATATAGTTACTTTCTTTGGGTCAGCAAATGCGTCTAGCATACTTTGCAAAATATTGCAGATGAATTAACTTTTTTGTGAACTTCAAATTCATATTGTTTTATTCCAGGATCTAGATGTGTCACGACCCAAAATCTACTAAGGGTCATGGTGGCGCTGGGCACCGCTATCAGGCAAGCCAACCAAAAATACTTAATTAAACTCTTTCATTTTAACAATTTTGAAAACTTAGATTTTCCATCAATTTTTATAAACAAATAGGATAACTGCTTCAATTCAAATTAAATAATAAAAAATTAATACAAAAATATTTCTAAACCATCCCAGAACCCGGTGTCACAAGTGCATGAGCAATTTTTAGGAAATAATATAATACAACAACTATCTGGAATACAATATTGGACATGAAATAAATACAGAAAACTGAAAGAGACTCTGCTGGCTGCAGGCCGTCTCGAGATTTGCAGCTCGCCTAAGTCTCCGTATCAACCATATTGCCACGCCTAGTAGGCCACTAGGGATGCATATGCATATGCAACAAAAATGTATATAAAAATAGTATGAGTACGAAAATAACATGTACCCAATGAGTATCCCGCCTAGTCTCGAAGAAATATATATGAGATGGTCGACTTCGACACTTACTAATGGTCCAATAAGGATGTATAATGAAAATATGAGGAAATTATTGATTTATGTAGCAGTTCTGTGACGACCCGGTCTGTCGTCACGTGAGTTACCGCTCTGTTTTCCCCGTTTTATGCTGTTATATGCTTCATTATATGTGTTTGTAGAGTTTGAAGTGATTCGGACAGAGTTTGGATGGAATTGAGACAATTAGCCTCTTTTAGAGAAGGTTTGGAAAAGTCAACTGGATGTTGACTTATGAGTTATAGGGGTTGGAATGGACTTCCGACGGTTCGACTAGTTTCGAGTGGTGATTTATGACTTGGGAGTGAAATCGGAACTGAATTTGGAGGTCCGGTGTAGAATTAGGCTTGAATTGGCTAAGTTTGAATTTTGGCGAATTCCGGTTGATAGGTGAGATTTTTATTCGGGGGTCGGAATGGAATTTCGAGAGTTGTTGTAGCTTTTTAGGTGATTTTGGATGTGTGCAAAATTTTAGGTCATTTGGACGTCGTTTGGTCGTATTTTTGATCGATGAGTTTCGGAAGTTTTAGTTTAGCTTAGGCTTGAATCCGTCATGAATTGATGAGTTTTGTGTTGTTGGGCGTGTTTTTATGATTGTAACTAGTTCGTATGATATTTTGGGGTATGTTGGTGCTTTTGGTTGAGGTCTCGAGAGCCTCGGGATGGTTTCGAGTGGTTATCGGAGGGTGTTTGAATGTTTGAAAGTTGCAGAAGTTCAGTAGAAATGTTGCAGAAGGTTTCCTCTATGCGATCGCATAGGTGGCATTGCGATCGCATAGGAGTCTGGGAGAGGGGTCTGTTTTTGTGCTATGCATTACACTAGGTGGTATGCGATCGCATTGGTCTGGGAGATTGAGTTGTACGTTCGCACAAGGGGGTATGCATTCGCATAGGGTTGTTAGGCATGGGGTCCCTGGCAGCGGTGTGTTCTATGCAATCACAGGGGTGCTATACAATCGCATAGTGTTATTTTGGTAAGGATGAAGTTTGTGCTATGCGATCGCAATGGATGTGATGTGATCGCATAGGGTAATAACTGGGCAGACAGACCTGTTTTAATGACATTTCATCCGCGACTTGGGTTCATTTTTCCACCATTTTTGCACCACCTTGAGAGCTTGTTGGTAGATTTTGAAGGGGATTTCAACGGGAAGTGATTGGAGGTAAGTATTGTGGCCTAGATACGTCATTTCGAAGAATCATCCATTAATTCTCTGAAATTTGGGTAAAAATTAAAGAAACTAGGGCTTGGTTTTTGAAATGAAAATTGGGGATTTGATGGCCCATTTGAACTCCGATTTTGATGAACTTTATATGTACGGACTCGTGGCGAGACAAGGATTCCGATGATATAAATTTTGTAATTTTTCGAGAAGTGGGAACGGGGCTTGAGTTTTGCCAACTTTGTGTTTTTCGAGTTCTTTCTATTGGGTTATGTCCCTTTAGCCTATTATAACATATTCCTTGTAGTTTTGGTCAGATTCTGCACCGGAGGAGGTCGATTTGCGAGGAAAGCGCAAGGCGAGCTAGGATTTTGGCCGGTTTGAGTTGAGTACTGGTTATGAATGATATACTGAGGGTTTGAAATCCCGTATTTGCACTATGCGGTGCTATGTTGAGATGAGACATGGTCTTGTGATGAGCGTAGTGATGTATCTGCTGGGGATTGGTTATGTCATGTGATCTTCTAGATCACTTACCTCATTATTATGATTGGTTTGATCTTTTGCTCATCTTTTTTATCAAGAATTTTTATTTGAAACCGATTTGTCTCTATGCTTTAAGCGTACCATATACTTTGTCCTTCTAGGACTTAATATCAACATTTACAATGAGAATATAGTTATTTTCTTTGGGTCAGCAAATGCGTCTAGCATACTTTGCAATATATTGCAGATGAATTATCTTTTTTATGAACTTCAAGTTTGTATTATTTTATTCGAGGATCTAGATGTGTCATGACCCAAAATCTACTAAGGGTCATGGTAGCGCCGGACAGCGCTGTCCGGAAAGCCAACCAAAAATACTTAATTAAACTCTTTCATTTTAAAAATTTTGAAAACTAGGTGTCACAACTGCATGTGCAATTTCTAGGAAATAATATAATACAAAAACTGTCCGGAATACAATGTTGGATAGGAGACTTTGCTGGCTACGAGATGCCTCAAGAAGTGTAGCTCACCTAAGTCTCTGTATCAACCATGTTGCTACGCCCATTAGCCTACTAAAGATGCATAAGCATGTGCAACAAAAATGCACAGAAGTGTAGTATGAGTACGAAAACAACGTGTACCCAATGAGTATCCCGCCTAATCTCGAAGAAGTAGAGACGAGATGGTCGACTTCGACACTTACTAGTGGTCCAATAAGGATGTATAATGAAAATGAAAGGAAATCATGGATTTATGTAGCATTTCTAACTCACAAAGCGGGTAAACAGGTAAACACCATTAACAGTAAAGGATTTTCGAGATTTCTTTTCATTTTATTTTTAGCAATTTATGTCAGGCCAAAAAGAAATATCAACATCAAGTATTTCAAATAAGCAATATAAGCATGTGCATATCATGCCGAGGTCGACGACCCGCTCCAATAGAAATGTAAATTGTGTACTGCCGAGGTTCGAACAACGCGAACCATAGATGCATATATATAATCTCCCGAGGCGTTCGGCCCATTTCGAAAATAAAAACACCCAGACAGGTAGACAATCAAGAAGTCAACATGGAGAAATTATCCAAATAAAGGCCAACTCTCTTTAATATTTTAAGAAAAATGGAGTTTAAATCTTTTAGAAATTCATTTACTAATTCGATGTGATTTAAGCAATATAAGTTGTCAACACGATGGCAAATATTCCAAGTACATCATGCTCTTGGGTCCTAGACCACCCGGAAAATCGCATAATAGTAGCTAGGCATGGACTCTCGTCACCTCGTACGTACGTAGCCCCCACAAATAGGAGCACATAACTAATTAATTCACCTACGGGGACAATTCCCTCTTATAAGGTTAGAAAGGAGACTCACCTCATTTCAATGCTTACTTTCCGGTCAAAGAACGAGCTCAAACCCCCAAATCGATACCGGACCATCCACAACTATTCAAATGGTGTATAAACAAATCAATATACGCTCAAAAATCCATATTCTAACCATTAAGGTGATTATCCAACCCTAAATGTAAAATTCCTAAAATTTACCCCGGGCCCACGTGCCCGAATTCCGGAAATTTTCGAAGAAAGTTGTTACCCATAACCTTATGAAGTCAAATATATGGTTTTTATCAAATTCCATAACCATTTTTATACGAAAATGGTTACACAAAAATCATATATGAAGTTAATATATGATTTTTTACCAAATTTCATCTACAAATCTCATTTTTATACAAAACCAAGGTTTTCATCTAAACCCTTGATTTCACCAATTTTTACATGTTAATATTCCTAATCTATGTATTAAACTCATATTGTGTAGAAATTACTTACATCAAAGTGCTACGTGAAAACCTTCTTCCAAAAGCTCCAAAAATCACCCAAAAACCATGCTCCAAAAATCCAAAACGAAATGAAGGAAATGAGAAATATTTGGTCCTTAATTTTCTGCCCATCCATCACTAAAACTCCATTTTTGTCACTAAAATTCGTCTCTAAAAGTCCACCAGAAATAGCTTTATACGTCCTAATTAAATTGGTCATAACTTTCTGTATAAATGTCCAAATAATGAACGATTTAATGTTCTAAAAACTAAAATTCAAGACAACAACTTTCATGTTTTGCACATTTTTGGATTCCTTATATATTTCGATATATAAGCTTTTAAAGTAGCCTCCTCGCATCAAACATATCTGGAAAATTTCAAAACAGCTTTACCAACTCTTATTCAATCGATCATAACTTCCTGTACAAATATCAAAATAATTAATGATTTAGCTTTCTGGAAACTAGGATGCAAGAGCTACAACTTTAATGTTTTGTAAATTTATAGATTCCTTTTGTATTATGAAATATATGCTTCCAAAATAGGCTCCACGATTGCATAGTTGCTGCAAAAACAGCTTCTGCAGAAATTTCTGCAGCTTCAACCATGTGCCAAATGATCTGAAACTCATCCGAGCCTCTCGGGACCTTGTCCGAATATACCAGTAAGTCCCATAACATAATACGGACCTTCATGAGGATTTATATCACATCAAACAACATCAAAACTATGAATTGTGCATCGAACGAATTATGAGTTTTCAAATCTTCCAACTTCTATATTTTGCGCCAAAACATATCAAATCAATTTGTAATGACTTCAAATTTTGCAAACGAGTCATAAATGATATAATGGATCTGTTCCAATTTACAGAATTGGATTCCGACCCTGATATGAAAAATTTAACCCTCGGTCAAACTTCTGAAAAAATTTCAAATTTCTAACTTTCGCCAAATGACTCTAAAATGACCTACGGACCTCCGGATTCACTTCTGATCGCGCTCCCAACTCCATAATCATCATACGGAGCTATTTTCAGACACGGAATCCCAAACTAACATCGATATAACTGAAATGCACTCAAGCCAACTTATGAAATTTCTTCCAAAATGCTAACTTCCACAATAGGCGCTCAAACGCTCCCGGGCCATGCAAAACTCAATCCGGGCATACGCCCAAGTCTAAAATCCTCATACGAACCTGCTAGAATCCTCAGATCCTGATTCCGAGATCGTTTACTTAAATTTCCGATCCTAGTTAATTCCTTCAACTTTAAGCTTCCGAAATGAGAATTCTCTTTCCAAACCAACTCTGAACTTCCGAAAATTCAATTCCGACCATGCATACAAGTCATAATACTTGAAATGAAGTTGCTCTTGGTCTCAGACTGTTGAACGACGAGCTAGATCTCAAAACAATCGGTTGGGTCATTACAAGATGTACAAATGATAATTCATTCCACGTAACTTTTTCTCAACTGTTTATCATATCTCCCCCTCATGTTAGAATAACTAACTTATTTTCTCAACTATGAGAACCCATTTTTGTGCGTTATGGTGTTAATCAATACACACCGCACATCAATAATAATAAGGTGAAATTATTTGGTTCCTAACCCTGAACCACCTGTGAGGGGAGAATATAATATACTCTCGTATATAACATATATCAAAATGATATAGATAACTTTGTTCTCATAAGCAATAGTTTAGCTATTAAATGGAGGCACTCAATAAACACTTCTGCTAAACTAGATGTGATATAAACCAACTTATCAAGATGAACTTCTTGAATAGAAAATATGGAAATTATGCTCGAAATTAAACTATTGAGCAAGTTACCTCGCAAAACACCATGTTGCTAGTTAATAATAATTGCACATGTAACCATCTCATAAATGACATCTTATGTGGTATACATGGTAGGTGAATGTGCAGATGTTCACCTTATATATTTCCAGTATTCGTGGAATTCAATCCCAATTTTAGTTGGTCTCTTAATTAATGAGAACAAGAAATATAAGAGAATTCGTAAAGAACTTTCAAGTTCTTTAATATTTACCCATGTGAATTCTCTATTATTTTTGCTAAACATCATACTTAAATTGATATGGCTAAAAAAATTATGCCAACTGAATAAATTATCAATATTGATAAGTTCAGGTTTACACCATGACACGTGCAACTATCAATAAACTCCAAGTTTATTATGATATGAGTTTTAATATCAATAAACATCCATTTTACTGTGGCATTATTTTGTTTGTGTAGTACAAACTGGAGAATAAAGCGGATAGCTTTTCACATAATTATTATCCCACTACAAGTTGTAGTAATAGAAGATATCAAATCTTTCCTTTATTTATAGTCTCAATATAACCAACTGTTTTCGCTTATACATTGAAAATTGAATAAGTTTCTTTGAGACTTACTACAACACAATACATTATTGGTAATCAATTGTATTTCTCCAAAATAGTATACTTGGCTCTTGCAGAGTTCTCAATTAATTTTGTACTACCACAACATCAATATGGTGAATATCTCTTTTAAAGAGAAAGTTATACAATTATGGTTATGATCAAAATTATATGTTGTTGATACTCAATTTTTTCCTATATATATTTTTATACTTAAAATACTCTCAAAATGGAATATGTATGCATATATGAGCGTCCTAAAAGATTTTGGAATTTAAAGGAATTTTAATACTAATTTATGGCCTATTTTACACCACAAATCCCAATAATTATTCCTCAAAACTTGCCATTTTAGAGAATAGTTAATTTTATCCTGACATTTGCATAAAAATATAATTTACATAATTTTTGCATAATTTTACGAGTCCATTTGGTATTTTCAAAATTAAATTGCATGAAATTAAAATTTTAGCGCATTTCCTGATTTAATAGCAATTTTAATTACGAAATCAACACCAATATTTTTAAATTAATACTTATATTGGTTACCAACCTCGTGCTTTTAATTTGATTTTTAACGTATTTTACTATTTTTATAAAGGCAGAATACATAGACAGACACTTAAACTATCAACGATAGTTCACTTGAACACCTCAACTAAGACATTTTCCACCGAAGCACTTTTACTATACTTTTACTGCACCAATTTAACACGTCCGACGAGTTTAACGCATCCAACATTTAGGGAAAATATTGTTAATGATTACATCAACCTTTATGTTGTTGATAAAAATAACCATATTGATAAAATAATACTATTATCTTAGTTGTCTTAGTACAACATAAAGGTCGGACGTATTAAACTAGTGCAGTAAAAGTATAGTAAAAGTGCTTCAGTGGAAAAAGTCTTAGTTGAGGTGTTCAAGTAAACTTTCGTTGATAGTTTAAGTATCTGTCTATGTATTTTACCTTTTATAAATTCAAAATGGAAAAATGACTATTTCAATTTTGGCATCAATTCTGTTTCAATTATAGCCCTAATTACACCCCACTTTAACGTCAATTCCCAACCCAATTAAACCTATCGGACCCAGGCCCAAACCTAAGCCATACCCGACCCACCTACCCTATTCAATCTCAACTGTTGGTCATTTATATCAACGATCCCCATATACCCTTTCTAAATTAAACCAAACGACCCCCAAATACCCCCTTATTTGCCTCACTCGTCTCTATCTCTCTATCCACTATTCTCTCTGGAACCTTCCACGTCCCCTCCTCTCCAATGAATTCCCTTCATCTTCTCCGTTCACTTTTTTGACCTGAATCCATGGTGGTTTCACCACCCACCAGTCTCATATGGCTCCTCACGCGTGATTATTAAATTCCCATGACTTGACCACAAAGAGTTGAATCTGGACCTTTGGCGATTTAAGTTCCACGGCCAACTTCTCAAATCCAATGTATCCTAGCCCTGTGAGTCTATCCCTGACTCGGACCAGCCCCTTTTCTAGGCCTTTACACTTCTAGGGTCTTCTAAAACCTATCCCTTCGAGGTTTTCCTATATTTCTCTAGATCCGATCTAGATTTATGCTTGTTTAAGGTTTTTAAAATGATTTCTTAAATCTCTTTCAAAAAGCTTGCTTTCAAAACTATTCGTCTTCTCCGATTCAGGGTTTCTTTGATTTTACTTGTTCTATTGTGATTTTCGCGTGATGTTCTCATTGTATTTGCTCTGCTATAACTCTTAGGTGTTTTATCGTGATTCCTCTGAGTTTTCCTTTTACTGTGTTTCCTTCTAAGGTTTCCTGGTGATTTCTTTTACTGTGTTTTCTTTCATTATGTTTCCAAGAAACGTTTTCCTTTGGATTTTTTGAGTTTACTTTGCCTGATTTGTGTGCCTTCATCTTTACACTTGATTAATGTAAGAAACCCTAGAATTTGGGGGGATTTTCGGACTACTTGTGTGTGATTTGTATGCTTCTCTTCTTTGAAATAGTTTGGTTTCTAAAACCCTAGTTTCTGAGTTCATGAAGTTGTTTCATATGTGTTTCTCCATGTGACTCTGACTTCTGCTAACTTTATGGAGCATTTTGCCTGACCTTTCGCATGCTCTCTAATATTTTTCTTTTTAGCTCTAGCCCTCTACTCACTAATCCTTAGGTGCATGATACTTTGCTATTGTTTGTATCCAACATCACATGTTTTTAAAACTCAGGCCCCTTTTATAGTTAGATTTTCCCTCTCAAAATAACCTTTGATTTTGGGAATGGATTTCAGACTGCCTTATGTGAATTCGATTGATTTCTCTCCTTGTTTAGTTTTGAGCACCTCGATCCCCTATTGTTTGACTTGGTTCATTGGTGATTTAAGAATCCTTAATTCCACAATTTTACTATGTGCTAATTGATTCACTTCTTGCGTTATTTAATTGACTGTGTACTTCAGAATTCCCTTTCCTTAATTAAGACCCCTTGTACTTACCCTCTTTTGCGTGTTGTCCACAATGTGTTTATTTGATTCTATTTCCTTAACTAGCTTCTTCCCTTTTTTTGTTCAAATTTTGGGCTCCTTAATTAGGGGAATCTTCTTCTACTGATTGGTTTTTGATCGATACTCGACTAATTTTCTTTCCGTGCTTGCATGTCTCATTTCAAGTATAAATACATGCTTTTTTCACTTCATCATCGAATTCTGACTGCTAGCTAAAAATGAGAATTCACCTCTCTCTTCTTTACTACTATTGTTGTTACTCTTTGTTTTTCTTCACTACTACTAATCATTCTACACTTGCATTTCTTGTTGCTTGAACTCCTAGACACTTGGGAGTTTCTTGAGTTTGTTACTGTTTATTCCTGGATATCTGTTTGCTGCTATTAGTCTGCTATCCTAGAATTTATAACTGGTATGTTCTTCTATGTTAAATAGCATCCTTGTTCAGTTTCTCTACTTCTACCCCTTTCTTTGTGTGCTCATTTATGCTTTCTTGCACTATTTAATTACTTTCAAGCATGTTAATCCCTTTCCCTTATTCCCTTTGTATGTGAGTTTGTCCTGGGTCATAGCAACATTATGAATTGCTGTATGTGATTTTAACTAGACTCTTGTAAGTCTCTATTCGATTGATTTCCCATACCTTTTCTCCTCAATGTGCTGAGCTCTAATTCGGGCATGTTGATGTCCCGATCATCATTCAGACCTGGGTTTGACTCTTTAAGAGTCTGCTCTTCTTTGCTTGAATCTTAGCAGGTTAGGGATGCGCCAGTCTATGCCATGGATGGAATGACAACCTTCTGCTGAGGTTTCCCTCTCACTTTACACCTATTCCTAGCTCTTAAGTTCTAGCCCCCTCTGGTAAGCCATGCTTAGGAACCATAGAGCTCCATCTGAACTTGGATGCCTAAGGGTTGGTAATTCCACACATTGCAATACTCTGTTGCAACATTCACTCTTTAGAGTGTAAGCGTTGCCTTGGCTCTTGAAGCTCCTTGGAACTTTGAAACACTATAAGAGAAGGCCTTGGAATCTGGAATGCGGATTTGGTGAAAGACATGTATCGGATATCAAGATTTCATTAGGCAGTTAGGATCTAGCTGTGGGCTATGATGTATTTTATTTTATTTTTGGCTTTGTAATAGTAAATTTGTAATAAAACTTGGGGAATATAGTAGTAAGGGTATGTGAGGGGTTTACTTTTAGTTGTTTGTATGCTAACGGGTAGAGATCATGCCTATAGGACTTTTACTACTTCAAATCACCTAGAAGTCATGCCTATAGGACTTTTACTTTTTTAAGTCACCTAGATATCATGCATATAGGAATTTTATTGCTTTAAATCACTTAGATATCACGCATATAGGAATTTTACTGCTTTAAATCACTTAGATATCATGCCTATAGGCTTTTAACATTTGAATCATCTAGAGATCATGTCGATAGGCTTGCATTTTTCTGCATTCAAGCATAGAGAAATCATGCCTATAGAATTGCATAAAAATAATAATAGGCAAACCATAGGTAACACAACTCTCGTCTGAAACGTTAAAAAAATAGCATTGAGTAAATAAAGAAATCAGACAAGATATCCTGCCTATAGGATCTCCAAAACTCGTTTAAATCGTATAATCAGTAATTTGGTAATTATTTCAATGTTTGCAACATAATTCGTCCAAACATGTCTGCAACTCTAAGAACTTGTATTTCTGTCGCTAAAAAATCATTTTCCAACTCTCTGTCTGAATTTTATTTACGAGGTTACTTTCTAACAGCTTTCAAACTTTATTTTTTTTTTGTATACTTCTGAAACACTTCTTTAAAATAGTTCCAGCGATTTTTCTAAAACCTTTCTGAATTTCTGCAGATTTCTGCTTCTACGTTAATACTTAATTAACAACTTGGTAAAATACTTGGATCCTAACAGTTAGATCCAAGTTGCCTAATATAGACCTTTTATCTAGTTTAATGTGTTAAAATGATCCGTCCGCCGCTTAGTTTTAATATAAGACCAAACCAGTATATGCAAGACATGCCAAACTATATGTTATCTATTTAAAGGGGTTTGTATGAGCTTTTGAGTGTTCGTTTGATTCCCCACTTATTTTCTATTTGTTTTAATTGATGCCCTAGTATTTTATCCTTTGAAACTCCATGAAAAACCCATATCCCTTTCTCCCCTTTTAGGATTAGAAGTCCAAATACCCCTGGATTGATAGGCTAGGATGGGTACTAGCATGCAATAAGTAAAACGAGACTAATCGCGTTTAAATACCTTAACGGGGTGGGAAGGTAGAATATGGAGATGATGATGGTGCGCTAATATCTCGTGTGAGAATGATTGCTGGGTATTGCACCGAAGTGATCCATATTATATTTACCCTAGGACCCCTTGCTCCTTCTTTATTAATGTTTCATTTTAGATTAATGTGTTCAACCAAAATTCCTCTTTTTCGAAATCACTTGTGTCTTCTTTCTTACAAAATTCTCAACTTGTTTATGCTTTCTATGTGCAAATTTTGCTTGTTTATTCTCACTCTTTTAAAGTCACAACTATGCATGGCCGGGAACCACAATTGGGGATCTTGAGGGGTGCCTATCACCTTCCCCTCGAGATAATCTCAAGCTTTACCCGAACTCTGGTTTTCTTTCGAAAATATTTTTTTTCTTTAAGTGTCCTAATGCACTGTAATCATTAGGGGGCGACTCTTAAAACTCTTCAAACTCGCTTCCCCTAAAGGGAAAAGAGTTGTTTTGTCCATAATGTCGTGAACCCGATTTCTCCACTTTTGAAAAGGGGGTGTCGACAACATGGTGACTCTGCTGGGGATTTTCTTTAAGGCTTTTACCATTATGTGCTTTTGTGACTTTATTGCTTCCTTAATTGCATTATTTTCTGTCTTTAGTTATTTCATCATAATTACTAACTTTGCTCTTTGTGTTTTTCTTTAATTTCTTCTTTTACTTATTATTTCAATTCCATTGTAATTTCCAAGTATTTACTGTATCTTTATGAACGTGAAAGTACATGTAATTTGCTTCATTATTGTAACTGCATTTCTTAACATCATATTCCACTTGTGCCAAAAAAAATCTGATAGAAACGGTTATAATGAGTGGTTGCTTCCTTCCATTATTATAACTCCCTAAATGTGGTAAAGGCATATTTGCGGTAAAACAAGTCGATCAACGGTGTAGTCGACGGTTCCGCGCCTTTCCCTCTTGAGTTGTCCACTCAAGGGTACCTTGTCTAGCACTTCAAAAGTAGAAACATTATTCCGTTAAACTTTTCATGCATCATGGTCATCCCTAGCTAAGTCAGTTATGTTGTCCACATAATGACTCCCTAGATAGCCTAAACCAAAGTCCATCGGGTTTCCTCATAACCCAAACGGACACCTCCACGTTATGTGCATTTAGTTGGAGAACTAAATGACTTTTGCTAATTATCGATTTAAATAGTCGAGTCTGGTGGGGTAAGGTCCTAACACTTTGTTTTGTAGAAAATGAGGCACGAAGCCCCCAGATTCGGTATGGTATCCAACATTCACCCGAGGTTGCTAAGCTGGTGGGAAGATCTTCATGCCAGCGATCAAACCCTCATCCGTAAATACTTAGGGAACTTTCCCTCACTTCTGGAAATCCAACCTAACAACAAAATCATAGATGCTGCCACTTTGTTATGGGATGGTGATGGATTGGTGTTCCGCTTCGGGAATTTGGAAATGACTCCTTGGGAGACTCCAGGTTTGCTTATGCCAAAAAATCACAAAAGTAGAGGCTTTCTTAAGATGATGGGACTCAAGAAGAATCCTAACCTAGTTTGCCTAAAGGACTCCTACATAGCATTTGACTTCTTATACGAGAGATATGGCCACAACAAGTCTTATCGCACTTACACTGATGAGTTCACCCTCACCTCGTTGGGGCACATATATAGGAGGGTCTTTATGTTCATGTGTTTGCTTCTTGGGTATGATAATTTTTCCCATGAAAAAGGCTAGGATCCACACCAGACTAGCCATGGTGACCAAGACCTTAATGGAGGGTATCGACGGGCAGTCTTTCAGCATAGTGCCTATGATCATCGCTGAAATCTATCGAGCCTTGGGAAAATGTCAGTAAGGGGCTCTGCATTTCAAGGGTTGTAATCTGCTACTTCAACTATGGCTCATAGAACACCTTCTGAAAGGCGACTATAAACAGGAAATCATTCACAAGGATTGGGATGACCACATCAATTTTCACCACCCAAAGTGAATGAACTTTATGCCCAACATATATGCTCAGCTAGAGGATGCCATTGGATGGGTAGAGTTGTTTGAGAATCTAAAGGAAGAGCAAGTTCAGTGGATGTTCGAGTGGTTCCCAACAAGGGAGTTCATTGTCCGTTCTCGAGACCCACCATTCGTCATACTCATTGGTCTGAGGGGAACTCATCCTTATGTTCCTCTCCGGGTCATGAGGCAAGTTAGAAGGAAGCAAATCATACCCAGGATAGAGAAAATGAGTCGTTTCAGGGCTTACTTTCAAGATGATGATAGCCCGTGCAGGTGTCACGCTCAGCATATATGGCACTGCAAGCTCGTCTTGGGGAAGGAGTCTATTGAACCAGACAGGTATCATATCGGGTGTGTACCGCACTACATGGGTTGGTTTGAAGATGATCACATTGGTTTGGGTCATCCAGGATTTGTCCACGGGCATAGGATTATTGATGAGAAAACTAAAGCACAAGTCAAATACAATCAGCTTGTAAGGCCCCGTGAAATGAGTGCTCAGATGTTAGCAGCTCATAGAGTCGAGTCTACCTGCGTGGATCGGATTCCTTTTACTGCTTTGAACTTAAAAATTTGTAAATCAAAGTTTTTCCAGAAAATGGTCAAAATGCGGTCTAGAAAGTAGCCGCAGATCAGCTATGCAGACCGCATTACTACCGCAGAGTGAATCAGAGAGCAACAAATTTTTGATGTTGAAAATGCGGTCAAATCTGCGATCGCATAATCAATATGCGGACCGCAAAGTGATTGTATATTGTCCCTCAGGAAATTCAAAGGTCAGTTCTGCGGTGCATTCTGCGACCGTAGAACTCAAATGCGGGCCGCATATTCACCGCATTCCCAACCCGAGAGGTTTCAAATTTAAGCCAATTCTGCGGTCCATTCTGCGGACCGCATGTTAGTTCTGCGACCGCAGATTGCGTTGCAGATCGAGCTCGCCTGGTATTTTTCTAAAAAATTAGACCAGATCCACCTTTTATTTGAACACCTTTTCCCTAATTTTTAACACACTTCTGATCAAAACAAGAGAGAGGGAGAGAGGTTTCTTGAGAGAGAAAGCAAACGCTTCATCATCTAGTCTTTCAAAACCATTGGAGCTTGCAAAATTCTTGGTGCATTGTCTTCTCTATTGATTTCTCAGGTAAAATCCCTAACCCATTTCCTCCAATTTTTGAAATTAAGCTTGGGAGGGGAACCCCATACACTTGCTTTGAATTTTCTTCATTAAATCTTTATGCATGGCTTCAAAACTCAAAAATCTTGTAAAAGGGGAATTGGGTAGTAACTATGAGTTTAAATTTCTAAAACCTAAGTGTTGTTCATGAACTAGATTGACTTCTTGATTTCTTGGCAAATCGGACTAAATGTCTAAAAGGGAAAAACTCAACTCCGGGTATGCATGGCTAACTGTGATCCTTGTGAAATCGCCATGTGCTAGTTGTGGAATTGTTGATAGTTGATATTCATGTGAGAATCATTGTGAAGCCTTTGTGTAGTTTAATTGTGTGGTAACACTTTGTGGAACTTGTAATTGGAACAATGGAAATGGAAATAATGTGGAACAATGTAAATGGAAACAATGTGGAACAATTGAAATGGAAATAATGTGGAACAATGGAAATGGAAACAATGTGGAACAGTGGAAACAGAAATAATGTGGAACAGTGAAAATGGAAATATTGTGGAACAACGTGTGTGATTAGTTGTGAATAACTATTGTGATAATCCAAATTGTGTACCACTTTGATGAACATGAGGACATGGTTGTTTCTAGTTGTGGGGTTTCATTATCCTTGTTGTGGATCTATTTTAACAATGTGCCATAATTGAATTCTTGTATTTGTTATTGTGTTGTTTGTTGTTGTGAATTGAAAACTGTCAGGCGGGGTTGGGTTGCGCACCGCAACACGGTGAAATAAGGTGTGGGTTGGGGTGATAAGGGTGGCCGAGGTAATAAGGGTGGACGAGGCAATAAGGGTGGAAAAATGTGATCCACTATCACTATTGATATGAATATGAATCATGAAATGATAAATGTGGAAATGTGAAAGGAGACAGCAGGAGAGTTTGTAACTTGTGGGGCACTAATTGCCTCTTTGTTTGACTACTTGAATCATTTGTTGTGAAATGTTTGGTTGTTGCTCCATAGTTGTACTTGTACTATTGTTGTTCAGTTATATACTTGTATATGCAATTTGGCTTGAGTTTACTTGGAAAGAGTTTGTTCATACATGCGAGTACAATTCAAATGTACTGACGTCCCTTTTGCCGGGAGCGCTACATTTGTGTTATGATTGTAGGTGGATCCGTGGCAGGCACTCCAGTCCACCGTTCGTAGCTCCTACTCCTTTTCTATCGGCGGTATTGGTGTTTGGTGAGCCCCTTTCCTTCCGGGGCCTTGTGTGGCTCATGCCACCATGTTGTTGTATTTTGGAGTCTTGTGTCCTTTTGTAAAGGTATATCCGGGGCCTTGTCGCCGGGAATTGTTGTACTATCTTTTTCTTAGAGGCTCCGTAGACAGTGGAATGTGGGTTAGAACTTATGTATAAAGGTGTATGTTTTGGGAGTTGTAAACTTGTATACCACGCTCCCTGTTAATAATAATGTATATAAAAGACATTCCCTATTAATCATGATGTGTGTTTGTAAAAGAGAAATCATATGTTCTTTCAATTGTAAATTTGGTTAATTATCATTGAATAATGAGGGGTAACGCGTGGGGAATAGGAGAGGCACCCAGTTCCACTCGACTGGGGATACCCGATTGAGTGCCGGTCATGCCCCTCGTATTTGGGGCGTGACACATCTGCGCAAGAGGATGCGAGAATGTAAGAATGAACATCGAGAAATACAGGAAGCCAACGAGAAGCTGATCAACAAGTGGAAGGATATGGTTGTCAATGCCAACAACCGTTTGGGATATCTAGAGCGAGGTATAGTGGAGTAAGACGGAAAGTTCTTGAAAAGAATTGAAGATTGCCAGAATGCTGAAGGAAATGCAGGCAGACATCTGGCCCGAGCCTATCTATTGTTTGGAATGCGCGAGTTGATACAGATGTACGAGGGAGGCAAGAGTACCGAATCGGAGGAAGGTCCTTCTGGGACCAAGTAGTTCGGATTTTTATTTCCTACTTTCTTAATGTAATAAGGCCACTGGCCATTAGTGACATCTTTTATCATTCAGTTGTTTTTAGACTCATCTTGTTTTTTTCTATAAAATGAGGCATTTAGCATTATAAGTTCTCCAAATTTAATTTATCTCTAGGCCTACCCCGGGCACAACGAGGCACCCAAATTAGGAAACGACTTATTTCACAACGTGTTCAAATACCGCAATATTATTTTTCAGAATCCTCACTAACTTTTACCTTTTGTTTTTCTTTTATTTTTTATTCCCCTCCCCAAAGGTTAGTTCGTGCATTCTGGCACCATCAGCATACTCAACAAGATCCAAGCGTCCTCCTCCTATCCCGAGTCCTGCCAGAAATAGGAACAAAGGCAAAATGGGAGACGCAAGCGCTAGAAAGTAACTTGAGGAAACTTCTCAGAATGTTGCGATTACCAAGGAGACTGTTGCTCATCTGGAGCAAACTTTGCTAAGATTTTGAGAGGAATTGCACCAAATTCGAAACATGGCAAGCCTATCAATCACTCTTGTCGCTCCTGATGTTAACACCTAGAACCCTGCACCTCCACAAAATACCCCGCGACCACCAATACAACCTATTCATTCCCAAGCCTGCAACACATGCAATAACACTCCATCGCTCATTCCCGAACCACAAAACAATATAAAGGACCATAACACCCCTATCTTCGTGGACACTATATCCCACTACACTCATCCAATCACAAGTGCACCCGAATCAGATGACAAGGGCTCCCTCATTCAAAGTTTGGTCGCTGATATCAAGAAATTGACTAGCCAAGTCCAAGGTTTTCGAAGGTGTTGAAGGGTTGAATTACGAATATCTTTGTGTTCAGCCAGATGTTGAACTTCCGGAAGGGTACAAACCTCCAAAGTTTGAGATGTTCGACGGTATGGGTGATCCTAGGTTCACTTGAGAATTTATTGTGATAAGTTGATAGGAGTCGGAAGGGACGAGAAAATCCGCATGAAGCTGTTCATGAGGAGTCTGAAGGGAGATGCTATATCATGGTATATTTGCCAGGATGCAAAGAAATGGACAAATTAGGGGAACATGGTGTCTGACTTTATGGACCGATTTAAGTTCAACACTGAGAACGCACCAAATGTGTTCTATATCCAGAATCTAAAGAAGAAACCCACAGAGACCTTTCACGAGTATGCTACTCATTGGAGGTCAGAAGTTGCTAAGGTCAGGCCGCCCTTGGAAGAAAAATAGATGAACATGTTCTTTGTCCGTGCTCATGATCCGCAGTACTACGAAAGGTTGATGCTAATAGAGGGTCAATAGTTCTTCGACATCATCAAGTTGGGAGAAAGGATCGAAGAAGGCATCAAAAATGGTATGGTGACTAACCTCGAGGCACTGCAAGCTACCAATGAGGCTTTATAGTCTGGTGGCTCGTCAAAGAAAAGGGATGTAAACTCTGTAATGGCTGCGCAAAGGAACAATTCCCCTATGAAGTACCAAACCTATCCCTCAGCTCCACTCACATATCAAACTACCATAAATTACCAAGCACCCTCACCCACATACCAAATACCACCATCTGCCTACCAATCACCTCCACCACCCACATATCAATCCACTTCACCAGATATTCCCAACCCGCACTCGTATACCGAGCATACAAATCTCAACCTACTCGCTACCCATCACCACCCGCTCGCTAAAACTTTACTCGACCCAGACCAAATTTTGACCGTAAACCTCCTAGACAATATACTGCCATAGCTGGGCCAATCGACAACCTATACGAAAAACTCAAAGCAACCTGTTACGTTACCCCTATCCTAGTCGTAACTCCAGAAATCCTTCTTAATAGATCAACCCATACAAGACTTGCGCATACCATTTCAGGGTGAAAGGCCATACCATCGATGAGTGTCGCTCGTTGAAAGACAAGATTCAGAATCTGATTGACAACAAGGTCATTATAGCAAAGGCGCCCGCTCCCAATGTTTGCAATAACCCTCTACCTGACCACGAGGGTGGAGGCATCCATATGATTGAGATTGAAGATGATTGGGACCGCAAGGGGTCAATCGGTTTGATAGCTGAAGGAGACGAGCCTAAGAAGCCAAGAGTTACCCTCAATCCCATTGTTGTTCAGATTCATCCCTCTGAGGGCGATGTGGTAAATGTGTTTGTACCCCCCGAGTTTGAAGCACCTCCTGCAATGACACCAAAATCGATTGAGGTCAAGTTGGGGACTCCAAAGACATCTGCATCATTTGAAATTACTGTGTTACCTCCCAGGATGCCAATTCTGGTTTCCATGACCGATGTGACCCCGTTCAAGTCAAACGCCATAACATGGGATTACACCATTGAGGCTAGAAGGAAAGGGAAGACATATACAGGGGAAGCAATCGTCGTTCAGGGCATGACCAGGACAGGTAGGGTATATACCCCGAAATATTTAGCTGAGTCTAACGAGCAAACCTCTGGGTGGACTATTGAAACTGGACCCGATGACCTTTGGAGAAAGATACAGGACAAAGAGTACTCAATCGTTGAGAAACTAAACAAAACGCCAGCATAAATTTCTATTCTGGCTCTTCTGTAAAGTTCTGAGGCGCATAAAAATGCCTTAATGAAAATACAAAGTAAATCTTATGTTCCTAGCAACATAACAGGAGGCTAAATGGTAAATATGGTGGGGCAGGTGTTGGAAAGCCACAAGATCACCTTTCACGCGGATGAGTTACCACCACAAGGGCTTTGTCATACCAAGGCGTTGCACATCATTGCGCAATGCGAGGATCATTTTATCACCAGGATCTTAGTTGATGGGGATTCAGCCTTAACATTTGTCCGTTAATAACTTTAAGGACATTGGGAAAAGGACTGCATGAGATCAAAGACGGAGCTATCAGTGTCAAAGGTTTTGATGGGTCTCAAAGATCCACCATCGGAGAAATTAGCCTATGCCTACAGATGGACCAACCAGGTTTGATGTTGAATTCCAAGTCATAGACGTGCCGGCATTGTACAATTTGCTGCTGGGATGACCCTAAAGATCCACGTCGCTGGGGTTGTGGCATTGACTTCGCATCAAGCCGTAAAATTTGAATGGAACCATAAGGAAGTGATCATTCACGGCGACAGTAGAAACCATATATATAGTCGCCAAACCATCCCGATGATTGGAGGTAGAAGGAGGATAGGTGGAAAAACATATCACCACATTGAAAGGGTCAACGCCATAGACAAAGACAAGTGGTGGGATAACAAAATTGAGAGCATTCTGAATTAGAGCGGGCGTGAGCCTGAACAGGATTTGGCAAAAATATCCAGGGCATCACCAAGCCTATCAAGTTGAAGAAGCATGGAACCACCTTTGGCATGGGGTATGAGTACACCTGGTAGGAGTTCAATCATTGGTCACCACCGTGGAGCAGTCCCTACTGTCCACTGGAACATCCCATACCCCAGCTAGTGCTGACCTTTCAGCCAACTGACATCATATATGGATCAGAGGAAGATGAGGCAATGGCAGCAATGATGAACCTGTTTCTGGAGGATGATATAGACTATTGTGTTATGTTCGAGGAGGAAGGGGAGGAAGGTCCTTCCATTCAAGCTGTGAACTGAGGAGAACACCTCACCATTTGCCAATCAAGACCACCAGTGTCCGGAGAGCTTCTGGGTAGCAAGGCTAAACGACGCATATGCATCACATTTTACTTTTAGTTGATTTTACTTTTCTGTATTGTCTTTACTTTTGAAAAGAGCTCCAACATTTCAAACTGTTATGAATTTAATCGAAACGTTTTCCAAAGTTTATATTTATGTCTCGTTCTTATTATTTTTCTCTAAATTTACTTTACTTGTACATAGCATTACAATTACATATCTTGATGATGGACCAACCACGGTAACTTGCAATGAGTCAATGCAACAAATGGGCAAAGATTCAGAAGAGGATGAAATACCAGAAGAGGTTGTCAAAGAGGTCGAGAATTATGAGAATAGGTCTAAGTCCAACTTGAACAAAACTGAGGTTGTTAATCTGGGAGACTCAGAAAATGTCAAGGAAACACGAATCAGCATACATTTGTCACCACCATAAAAGAAAGAGTACACAAAATTCCTAAAAGAGTATGAGGATATCTTCGCCTAGTCGTATGATGATATGACCGGTATCAGCATATCCACTGTAGCTCACAAGTTGCCAACAGATCCGGCATGCCCACCGGTAAAAAGAATCTTAGAAAATTCAAGCCAGACATGAGTTTGCAAGTCAAAGAAGAGGTTACCAAGAAAGTCAAATTCAGGGTTCTCAGAGTGGTAGAATATCTGACATGGTTATCCAACATCGTGTCGGTACCAAAGAAAGACGAGAAAGTTAGAGTCTGTGTCGACTATCGGGATCTCAACCGGGCCAGTCCCAAGGCGATTTCCTTTAGCCAAATATACACATATTGATCGACAATTGCGCCAAGCATGAGTTGCAGTCGTTCGTCGATTATTTTGTTGGATACCATCAGATATGGATGGACGAAGAAGATGCGGAGAAAATGGCGTTCATCACTCCATGGGAATGCACTGCTACAGAATGATGTCGTTTGGTTTAAAGAATGCCGATGCCACCAACATGAGAGCTATGACCACTATCTTTCATGACATGATACACAAAGAAATCGAGGTGTATAAGGATGACATCATCATCAAATCCAAGAAAGTTGCATATCACATGGAAGATTTAAGGAAATTCTTCAACATATTGAGAAGATACAACTTGAAACTAAATTCAACCAAGTGTGCATTCGGGGTTCTCATTGGAAAATTATTAGGTTTCATTGTGAGTCGTCGGGGAATAGAATTGCATCCGTCAAAGGTCAAAGCCATTCAAGAATTGCCACCACCAAAGAACAGGAAGGACGTAATGAGTTTTCAGGGAAGACTCAACTATATCAGTTGGTTCATAGCCCAGTCCATTATAATTTGTGAACCCATCTTCAAGATCCTAAATAAGGATGCCTCCACTAAATGGACTGAGGATTGTCAAAAGGCTTTCCACAGAATCAAGGAATACTTGTCAACGCCGCCAGTCTTGGTTCCACCCGAGCCAGGGAGACCTCTATTACTTTATCTTGTAGTATTGGATGGGGCATTTGGTTGGGTTCGGGGACAACATGATGAGATGGGGAGGAAGGAGCAAGCCATCTACTACGTCAGCAAGAAGTTTACCCCTACGAGGCTCGATATTCCTTATTAGAACGCGGCTGTTGTGCTCTAACCTGGGTATCCAGAAATTGAGGCACTATTTCTGTGCTTACACCACCTATCTCATATCCAGGATGTGCCCATTGAAACATATCTTTCAGAAGCCCATGCCTACCGGCAAGCTCGCCAAATGGCAAATCCTGTTAAGTGAGTTTGACATTGTTTATGTTACCCAGAAGGCAAATAAAGGGCAAGCTTTGGCAGATCACCTCGCCGAGAATCCTTTAGAAGGAGAATAAAAACCTCTACAGACGTACTTTCCTGATGAAGAGGTAGCTTTCATAGGGGAAGACATTGCATAATCCTATGATGGTTGGAGAATGTTTTTCGACTAAGCCGCAAATTTCAAAGGAGACGGCATGGGAGCAGTCCTGGTATCAGAAATCGGTCAACATTACCCAGTATCTGCCAAGCTTAGATTCCCATGCACCAAAAATATGGCTAAATACAAAGCCTGCCTCTTAGGACTCAAACTGGCAATTGACATGAACATTCAAGAACTATTAGTGATCGGAGACTCGGACCTACTCATACATGAGGTTCGAGAAAAATGGGCAACCAAGAATTCCAAGATACTCCCCTATCTATATCATATACAGGATTTGAGGAAGAGATTCAGAAAGATGGAACTCCAGCACGTCCTCAAAATATAGAATGAGTTCGCTGATGCCCTAGCCCACTTTATCGTCTATGATCCAGCATCCATACACAAACTTTATTGATTCCATCCAGGTCATGATTCACGACCAACTAGCTTATTGTGCTCATGTCAAGGAAAAAGCCGATGGGAAGCCTTGGTTCCATGATATCAGAGAATACTTGACAATAGGAGAATACCTAGAACTTGCCAGTGCTACTTAGAAACGCACACTCCGGAGGTTATTCAACAAATTCTTTCACATCGAAGGAATCCTGTATAGTAGGACTCCTAATCTAGGATTATTAAATGTGTCGAGGCAAAAGAAGCAGCCAAACTATTGGAAGAAGTGCACATAGGGGCCTGCGGACTGCATATGAATGGTTTCGTTTTGGCAAAGATGATACTCCGAGTATGGTAATTTTGGATGACCATGGAAAATGACTGCATCCAGTATGTCCGGAGGTTCCACCGTTGTCAGACACATGCAGACATGATAAAAGTAGCTCCAAACGAACTTACTGCAACAAGCTCACCATGGCCATTCACCACTTGGGGAATAGATGTTATTGGAACAATCGAACCAGCCGAGTCAAATAGGCACAGGTTCATCTTAGTGGAAATTGATTGATTTACCAAATCGGTTGAGGCGGCATCCTACAAAGCAGTGACCAAAAAGGTTGTAGCAGATTTTGTCTGCGACCGTATGGTTTGTTGGTTCGAACTTCCGGAGTCAATCATCACCAACAATGTTCTAATCTACACAGCGAACTGATGAAAGCAATGTGTGAAACATTCAAGATTAAATACAAGAACTCTACGGCTTACAGACCTCAGATTAACGGAGCTGTAGAAGCAGCCAATAAGAACATTAAGAAGATACTAAGGAAGATGACTGAAAGGCACAAGCAATAGCACGAGAAATTGTCGTTGGCCTTATTGAGTTATCATACCACGGTCCGCATATCAACTGGAGCCACTCCTTACATGCTGGTCTATGGTACAGAGGCAGTCATCCCCGCCGAGGTAGAAATTCCCTCCTTGAGGGTCATACAAGAAGCAGAGTTAGATGATGCAAAATGGATCAAAAGTCGTTACGAGCAATTAGCCCTTATCAACAGAAAGAGAATGAATGCAGTTTGCCACGGTCAATTATATCATAACAGAATGTTCAGAGCCTTCAACAAGAGAGTTAAGGCAGGGAAGTTCAAACCAGGACAGCTGGTATTGAAGAAAATATTTTCGCATCAAAATGAAGCCAAAGGGAAATTCTCTCCCAATTGGTAGGGACCGTACATGGTTCACTAGGTTCTAACTGGAGCAGCCCTTATTCTCGCAGAAATGGATGGAGAAGTCTGGCTGAAGCCAATCAACTCAGACGCAGTAAAATGATACTACATTTAATCGTATGCTTTTCTTTCGTGATATAATTTGAACTACGCCTGACCTGATTCCTGTTTAAGAGGGGATACGTAGGCAGCCTATGGGTTTAGTCACACTTTAATAAAAACTCCATTCTTCCCCGATATTGGAACTGAGGCAGAATTTGAAGACGACCCTCAAAATTACGAAGTCAATTTATAAGTATCTTCATCGGTGCTGACCCAGTAAACTGGGGCAGAATTTTGAGGAGGACTCTCAAAATTCCGGAGCCAATCTGCCTTCAGTTATTTTGCACAGCCATCAGCCGTGCCAGCCCAGTATACTGGGGCAGAATTTTTGAGAAGGACCCTCAAAATTCCGGAACAAGCAAGGTTGCCTGTGTTTGAACCACGTTGCATTTGTTGGGTCATAAAAAATATAACTGTTTTTCTCAATTTATACTTACATTATATTTACTAAATCATGCATAAAATATCATCCGCATCGCTGTCGTTTAGCTGTGTTGCCCCAATAATGCGTAACGTCAAGGTCTAGGGGATACGAACTAGCCTTCCCCCTCTGCAGAACTCACGGTTTTTCTGTGAATGCAGGCACTCCAGGTCGCAAGTTATTGAATACATTCACACACTCGTACTTTTAAAGGTTAGAAGTCTCAGGGTGATCGCTCATCCACAAGTTCACTATCTACACCCCAACATCCCCAGCAGTCACAATATCACAATCATCTATCAACTAAGATAATTTACTACCATTCGCCCATTTACAATTTCTGGATTGCATAAGTGTATTTATCTGCCTTCCGAGGTTAAGCTCTACCTCCACCCTGCATAAGGCTACCTATCTACCTTTCGAGACTAAGCTCTATCTCCATTTGCATAATTGCATAAGGCTATTTATCTGCCTTCCGAGGTTAAGCTCTACCTCCACCCTACATAAGGCTACCTATCTGCCTTTCGAGACTAAGCTCTGACTCTATCTGCATTTCGCATAAGTCTATTCTCTGCCTTCTGAGGTTAAGCTCTACCTCCATCCTGCATAAGGCTACCTATCTTCTTTTCGAGACTAAGCCCTGTCTCCATCTGCATCGCATAAGGCTACCTATCTGCCTTCCGAGACTAAGCATTGTCTCCATCCTGCATGGCTGAAATATTGCCGCTTTATTTTTTGAATGGCTGAAATATCACCACCTAAATTTAAATTCGTCGTTCTGGTTGAAAGATATCCACCCTTTTGCATTCATCTGGCTGAAAGATTGTCACATTCTCATTGGCTGAAAGATCGCCAACTTATTCAAAGGCGACATAGTTCGGAGGCACCATCCACATAGCCCGAGAACACTATTTCATGGCCTGTTAATCTTTACTTTTATGCTCTTCATGGCCCAGGACATCACAGTCTGAGGAGGTCATCCCAATCATCCGAAGACAATATTCATGGTCCAACGGAAACTTGAATCATGTTTAAATTATGCACAATATACACTGCATCACTCTTTTACAGGTACAACGGCTAGCAAACATCCGTCTCAGCAGGAGCGCTTCCGGTCCTATTTTTCGCAACCCGCTCGACTCCGTAACCTTTCTCAAATTAGACTATCGCGCCCATTATTTCCTTAATCCCCAACATTGGTTCCTGAACTATATATGACATGATTCCTATAGAACCAGGGATATGTAGGCAGCTCAGAAACCGGAGCGCGGTCAGAATTCTTTCACATTCGCCAATTCCGTCAAAATTGGTCATCTTGTCTTTACTCGACAACTCTTTCATCCTCCTCGGGTAAAGAGGGTAGCTGTCGATACCTAATTTTTTCCTATATATATTTTAATACTTAAAATACTCTCAAAATGGCAAATGTATGCATATATGAGCATTCCAGAAGATTTTGGCATTTTAAAAGAATTTTAAAACTAATTTATGGCCTATTTTACTCCACAAATTCCAATAATTATTCCTAAAAACTTACCATTTTAGAGAATAGTTTATTTTATCCTAACATTTGCATAAAAATATATTTACATGATTTTTTCATAATATTACGAGTCCATTTGGTATTTTCAAAATTAAATTGCATAAAATTGTAATTTTAGCCCATTTCATGATTTAATAGTAATTTTAATTTACGCAATCAAATACAAATATTTTTAAATTAATACTTATGTATTGGTTACCAACCCCGTGCTTTTAATTTGATTTTTAATATTTTTTACAATTTTTATAAATTCAAAAGGGAAAATGGCTATTTCAATTTTGGCCTCAATTTTGTTTCAATTATAGCCCAAATGACACACCATTTTAACCTCAATTCCCAACCCAATTAAACCCATCGGACCCAGGCCTAATCCCAAGCCATACCCGACCCACCTACCCCATTCAATCTCGACCGTTGATCATTTAGATCAATGGTCCCCGTCTACCCTATCTAAATTAAACCAAATGACCCCCCAATACCCTCTCATTTGCCTCACTCGTCTCTATCTCTCTATATACTATTCTCCCTGGAACCTTCCACTTCCCCTCCTCTTTGATGAGTTCCCTTCATCTTCTCCGTCCACTTTCTAACCTGAATCCATGGGGGTTTCACCACCCACTAGTCTCCTATGGCTCCTCACGCTTGATTATTGAAGTCCCATGACATGACCACAAAGAGTTGAATATGGACCTTTCGAGATTCAAGTTCCACGGCCATCTCCGGCTTATCCTAGCCCTATGAGTTTATCTCTGACTCGTTCGACTCGGACTAGCCCCTTTTCCAGGCCTTTCTCACTTCTAGGGTCTTCTGAAACCCTAGACCTTCGAGGTTTTCCTATATTTCTCTAGATACGCTCTAGATCTATGCTTGTTTAAGGTTTTTAAAACAATTTTCATAAATCACTTTCAAAAAACTTGCTTTCAAAATTATTCGTCTTCTCCGATTCAGGGTTTCTTTGATTTTACTTGTTCTACTGTGATTATCGCGTGATGTTCTCATTGTATTTGCTCTACTATAATCCTAGGTGTTTAACCGTGATTTCTATGTGTTTTCCTTTTACTGTGTTTCCTCCTAAGGTTTCCTGGTGATTTTGTTTACTGTGTTTTCTCTCATTATGTTTCCAAGAAACGTTTTCCTTTGGATTTTTTTAGTTTACTTTGCCTGATTTGTGTGATTTAGTCTTTACACTTGATTAATAGAAGAAACCCTAGAATTTGGGGTTTTTTTTGGACTACTTGTATGTGATTTGTTTGCTTCTCTTCTCTGAACTAGTTTGGTTTCCAAAACCCTAGTTTCTGAGTTCATGAAGTTGTTTCATCTGTGTTTCTCCATGTGATTATGACTTCGGCTAAACTTTAAGGAGCCTGTTACCTGAATTTCACATGCTCTCTAATATTTTTCTTTTTAGCTCTAGCCTTCTACTCACTAATCCTTGGTTGTATGATACTTTGCTATTGTTTGAATCCAACCTCGCATGTTTTTAAAACTCAGGCCCTTTTATAGTTAGATTTTCCCTCTCAAAATAACCTTTGATTTGGGAATGGATTTTAGACTGCCTTATGTGAATTCAATTGATTTCTCTCCTTGTTAAGTTTTGAACCCCTCGATCCCCTATTGTCTGACTTGGTTCATTGGTGATTTGAAAATCCTAATTCCCTGATTTTACTATGTGCTAATTGATTCACTTCTTGCGTTATTTAATTGACCGTGTACTTCAGAATTCCCTTTCCTTAATTAAGACCTCATGTACTTACCCTCATTTGCATGCTATCCACAATGTGTTTATTTGATTCTCTTTCCTTAAATAGCTTCTGCCCTTTTTCGTTCAAATTTTGGACTCCTTAATTAAGGGAATCTTCTTCTACTGATTGGTTTCTGATTGATACTCGACTAATTTTCTTTCCTTGCTTGCATGTCTGATTTCAAGTATAAATACATGCTTTTCTTTTCACTTCATCATTGAATTCTGACTGCTAACTAAAAATCAGAATTCACCTCTCTCTTCTTTACTACTATTGTTGTTACTCTCTATTTTTCTTCACTACTACTGAGCATTCTACACCTGCATTTCTTGTTGTTTGAACTCCTAGACACTTGGGAGTTTCATGAGTCTATTCCTGTTTATTCCTGGCTGTCTATTTGCTGTTATTAGTCTGCTATCCTAGAATTTATAATTGGTATGTTCTTCTATGTTAAATAGTATCCTTGTTCAATTTCTTTGCTTCTATCCCTTTCTTTGTGTGCTCATTTATGCTTTCCTGCACCATTTAATTACTTTCAAGCATGTTAATCCCTTTACCCTATTCCCTTAGCATGTGAGTTTGTCCTAGGTCATAGCAACGTTATGAATTGTTGTATGTGATTTAGAACTAGACTCTTCTAAGTCTCTACTCGATTGCTTTCCCATTCCCTTTCCCCTCAATGTGTTGAGCTCTAATTCAGGTCTGTTGATGTCTTGATCATCATTCAGGCCTGGGTTTGACTCTTTAAGAGTCTGCTCTTATTTCCTTGAATCTGAGTGAGAGGTTATAGGTATGCCAGTCTATGCCATGGATGGGTATGACCACCTCCTGCTGAGGTTTCCCTCTCACTTTACACCTATTTCTAGCTCTTAAGTTCTACCCCCATCTGGTAAGCCATGCTTAAGGACCCTAGAGCAACCTCTAAACTTGGATGCCTAAGGGCTGGTAATTCCACACATTGCACTACTCTGTTGCCACATTCATTCTTTAGAGTGTAACCATTGCATGGGCTCTTGAAGCTCCTTGGAACTTTGAAACACTCTAAGAGAAGGCCTTGGAATCTGGAATCCAGATTTGGTAAAACACGTGTATTTTCGACCTAATTGTACCACGTAATCTTTTAAAAAGCGTTCTGAGTGAGTTATTTAAGCTCCACGCCTTTTTTCCTTTGAATCAAAAGTCAAGCAAAATCAAGTACAGCACTAAGTTCATTTATTTTATTTGTGTTTGTAGCAAAAAAGTAGTTAGTTTGTTGCAATCAAAGTAATTGGATATCAAGATTGCATTAGGCAGTTTGAATCTAGCTGTGGGCTATGATTTATTTTATTTTTGGCTTTCTAATAATAACTTTGTAATAAAACTTGGGGGGATATAGTAGTAAGGGTATGGTAGGGGTTTACTTTTAGTTGTTTGTATGCTAACGGGTAGAGATCATGCCTATAGGACTTTTACTACTTCAAATCACCAAGAAGCCATGCCTATTTGACTTTTACTTTTTTAAGTCACCTAGATATCATACCTATATGAATTTTATTGCTTTAAATCACTTAGATATCATGCCTATAGGAATTTTACTGCTTTAAACCACTTAGATATCATGCCTATAGGCTTTTAACGTTTGTATCATCTAGAGATCATGTCCATAGGCTTGTATTTTTCTTCATTCAGGCATATAGAAATCATGCCTATAGAATTGCATAAAAATAATAATAGGCAAACCATAGGTAACACAACTCTCGTCTGAAACGTTAATTAAATAGCATTGAGTACAAAGAAATCATACTATATATCCTGCCCATAGGTTTTCCAAAACTCGTTTAAATTGTATAATCAGTAATCAGGAAATTATTTAAATATTTGCAACATAATTCGTCCAAACCTGTCTGCAACTCTAAGAACTTGTATTTCTGTCGCTAAAAAAAGTTATCCAACTCTCTATCTGAATTTTATTTAAGAGGTTACTTTCAAACAACTTTCAAACTCTCTTTTTTTTTGTAACACTTTACTTCTGAAACATTTCTTTAAAAAAGTTCCAGCGATTTTTCTAAAACCTCTCTGAATTTCTGCAGATTTCTGCTTCTTTGTTAATCCTTAATTAACAACTTGACAAAATACTCCGGATCCTAACAATTGGATCCAAGTTGCGTAATGTAGATCTTTTATCTAGTTATATGTGTTAAACTTATCCGTCCGCCGCTAAATTTTAATTTAATACCAAACAGTATATGCAAGACATACTAAACTATATGTTATCTGTTTAAAGGGTTTTGTATGAGCTTTTGAGTGTTCGTTTGATTCCCAACTTATTTACTATTTGTTTTTATTGACGCCCTAGTATTTCATCCTTTGAAACTCCATTTAAAACCCCCATATCTTTCTCCCCTTTTAGGATTAGAAGTCCAAATACCCCTGGACTGATAGGTTTGGACGGGTACTATCATGTAATAAGTAAAACGAGACTAATCGCATTTAAATACCTTAACGGGCTGGGAAGGTAGAATTTGGAGATGATGATGGTGCGCTAATATCTCGTGTGAGAATGATTGCTGGGTATTGCACCGAAATGATCCATATTATATTTACCCTAGGATCCGTTGCTGCTCTTTTATTAATGCTTCATTTTATATTAATGTGTTCAACCAAAATTCCTCCTTTTCAAAATCACTTGTGTCTTTTTTCTTACAAAATTGTCAACTTGTTTATGCTTTCTATGTGAAAATTTTTCTTGTTTATTCTCACTCTTTTAAATTCACAACTAAGCACGGTCGGGAACCACAGTTGTGGATCTTGAAGGGTGCCTAACACCTTCCCCTCGAGATAATCTCAAGCCCTTACCCGAACTCTGGTTTTCTTTTGAAAAATCTTTTTTTTTTTGTTTAAGTGTCCTTATGCACAGTAATCATTAGGTGGCGACTCTTCGAACTCTTCAAACCCGCTTCCCTCGAAGGGAAAAGAGTTGTTTTGTCCATAATGTGGTGAACCCGATTACTCCGCTTTTGAAAAAAAGGGTGTCGACATATGCAAGATCTGTTTCTTGCATCACTGATGTCTTTTAATAATCACATTACCAGATTATTTTGGCGTACAATAGGTACATAACCAATGATCATTCATGCCATAATAATGACATTATTTCTTATTTCATATCAAACCTTTCTCCAGAGGTGAGTGTGGTATATTCACTACTACTAGCACGTTCATATTCTTCCTATGAATATGTATTCATAAATAACATGTTGTCACATTCACATCATGAATGGACATAAACATCTATATGTGCTTTACAAAATCTCATGTCAAATTGATGACAAGTATTATTTTTACAAAATGAATGATTATTTTGAGAATCATTATTGTTATCATTACCACAATGATGACGATTATAATTTTGTATAATGGTATATCCACATCCATTGATACATTCACAGTATACTTTTGTCTTCTTTCAGACTTATCACATACTGCTATCACATTCTCTAAAGGGAATGAGAATGGAGCAAATTCAATGAGACGGGTTTTCAATTCTTTGCCCACAATCATACATGAATTTGATCATGGCAAGACATAAAGATTTTACCACTTTGGGTGGTTATAATTTCTTTCAAACTCCATTAGAGTTGCAATAAAAATTTACCGTATTTGCTTTTTTAAAATCAAATTATAGAATGTTAAGAATTTGAAAGAGAAAAGTAAAATACTTACCTTAAATCCATAATCTAATCATGAATGAAGTTCATAGAATAATTGACAATCAATATGCTCAATCCTAAAGCTTTTACTCAATTGGTTAGAGTCTCGTGCTGATAACGTGTTATGAAACAATAAAAGAAGAAGAAGAGTATTGCAGAGAAAAATAGGGAGAAGAGAATTCTTATTGATATGAGATGAATTACAATGGAATAGAACCCTCTATTTATAGGGAGAGGGTGACTTAGCCACAAAGTAATGAACCTTAGAATCTCTCTAAATATAGACATTCACCATAAATAAAATTTTATTTATAACAATAGTAATGTTTTCAGAAATTGTTTTTTTCTTTTTTAAACTAAACCATTTTGTTATACTTAAATAAAACTAGTAAAATGTAATAGTATAACTCATCCCATGTTTAAGTGGTCTACAACAACTAAAATGAATTCGAGTTAGCACGAGGTATGTAAAACAATACCTGAAATAGCCTTGTATTGTGTCCCGTTTCCGAACCGGAACCGGACTAGGACCCCGTCCCTGCCGGTTCTACCGGTTCTGATGGGCCGGTTCCGGCGGTTCCGGTTCTACCGGTTCAAAAGACCCGTGACGGGCCGGTTCCTTCTTCGGAACCGCCAGACCGGGGACCGGCTGGCGGTTCTGGACCAATTCTGGCGGTTTCGGTTCGGTTCTGGCGGGTCCAACGGCTATTTTTTTTTTAAAAAAAAGTTCTTTTTTTTAAAAAAATTCAGTAACGGCTCTTTGCAAAAGTAGCCATTTGGAAGTTTCAAAAATAGCCATTTGGCCCCCAAACTTTAATTTAACCCCAAACTTTATATAATTACAGTTTTTCCCATTTCTCAACTATAAATACCCCCTCATTCTTTCATTTTTATTCACCAGTGCATCAATATCTCTCAATCTCTCCCAAGCTCTCTTTCAATCTTTCTAGTACAAGTGCTTAATTTATTGTTGAAAATTCGTGAAAAATTGTGAAGTTGTTGAATTGGTGATGGTATGCGAATACTAAACATAGAAATTGAAAAGGTGAGAATGGCTCTTAATTGGATATTTTATTCAAATCGTAGAACTAGACTTAGAGAATATTTTTAAAAATGTGATGAATATGGCCTTAGAGAAAGAAAAGTTCCTAAACCTTGCCCGACTAGATGGAATTACATGTACGAAAGTTTAGTAGTAGCGTATGAATATAGAAACCCAATTAATGCTACATTTAATTCTCGGGTAGGTGGTGAGGATGACGATGATATGCTAACTACCCTTGAGTCAGACCGCTTTTGCGATCCTAAACCGCTTTTGCGGTCTCTGCCTACGCGATCACCTTGGCGCTTCTGCGGTCGCCCAGCTAGACCATGACCACTTCCGCGGTCGATGACCGCTTTCGCGGTAGACGCTTTTGTGGACATTCTTCCGCTTTCGCGGAAATGCCAGAAGCCTGTGAAACAGACCAGTTGCAGCTTCAAAATCTTTATTTTCATCATCCGACTTTACCCCGAGGCTCTCGGGACCCCAACCAAATGCACAAATATGTCCCATTACTTTATTCAAACTTGCTCACAACTAAGGGTGTAAATTTCGCGGTTCCGAACCGGAATCGGACCGGAACCGCGGCCTTGGCGGTTCTGCCGGTTCCGGCGGTTCCGGTTCTGGCGGTTCCCGGGAACCGTGGCGCGGCGGTTCTACCCGTTGGAACCGCCAGAACCGGACCGGTTCTGGCGGTTCCGGTGGTTCTGTAACGGTAATTTTATAATAAAAATAAAAAATAAAAATAATTTCCAAACGGCTCTTTTTCAAAAGTAGCCGTTTGGAAGTTTAAAAAATAGCCATTTGGCCCCCAAACTTTAGTTTAACCCCAAACTTTATATAGTTACACTATTTCCCATTTCTCAACTATAAATACCCCCTCATTCTTTCATTTTTATTCACCAATTCATCAATATCTCTCAATCTCTCTCAAGATCTCTTTCAATCTTTTTAGTGCAAGTGCTTAATTTATTGTTGCAAATTCGTGAAACATTGTGAAGTAGTTGAATTGAAGTTTTCAAGTGTTCAATTTCAATGATTTTCAATTTTCAAGAAGTTGTTCGTCAATCCGGTAAACTCGTTTCAACTCTTACGTGCTAATAATATTTTTGTGTGTTGTTATTTTGCTTAATTATAATTATTATGGCATTTTCGTTGAAAAATATGTACGGTAAAGGAAAATCTAAAACCGGTGAAAGTAGTCGCCAAAATACTACCCCTCCCCCGGCTCCCCGACCTAGAAAAGATAAGCAAGTTCAAAGTAGTAGGCAATCTAGAAATCCTAATGAACCATTCGGAATCCCACTTTTAGTAGACAACCTCCTAAACGTACAGAAACATCATTAGTTTGGCAATTTTTTATTCAACTAAGAGAACAAAATAAGGCTAAGTGTAAATCTTGTGGGAAATTACTTGTTCATAGGTATACTGGAGATAGTAGCGGCACGGGTAGTTTAGTTAAGCATATAAGATTACACCCTAGCGATAAGGCTAGATATTTGCAATTGAAAGCGCAACAAGAGGGGAGGACAAGTGCTGATTCTACTGTTAACCCAAGTACTGGTTCAAATCTAGTTCAACCAGGAATAAACGCAGTCACCGGAGGTATATTATATTACGATCCAAATAAGGATCGTGAAGAATTAGCTAAAATGATTATTGTTATGTGTTTGCCTTATTCTTTTGCTTCTAATCCTGCATGGATTCATCATATTAGAAGAGTATTTAATCCTACGTATAAAGGTTGGGCTCGCGCCACAGTTAAGGTCGATATTTATAAATACAAGCATGAATATGAACAATACTTGCGCTATTTATTTACCCATTTAACTAATCGTATGTCTATTACAACTGATATTGGTAGAAGTAATAATGATTGTGATTATCTAACCTTAACCAGTCATTGGTTAGACGAAGACTGGACAATGCAAAAACGCATTATTGCATATAGGATAATTAATTCACGGCACACGGGTAGGTTTATTGCTAACACTGTTTCAGATGTATGCAGATATTTTTGTTTTAGTGATAAAATAATGTCAATTTCTATGGATAACGCTTCTAGCAACACTAGTGCAATAGGTATGCTAACAAGAACACTTAATCCTGCTTTTACTAATATTTTTCATGTTAGATGTATTTGTCATATTTATCATTTAATTGTTGGTGATGGTATGAGAATATTAAACATAGAAATTGAAAAGGTTAAAATGGCTCTTAATTGGCTATTTTATTCAAACCGTAGAAGTAGACTTAGAGAATATTTTAAAAAGTGCGACGAATATGGCCTTAGAGAAAGAAAGGTTCCTAAACCTTGCCCGACTAGGTGGAACTACATGTACGAAAGTTTAGTAGTAGCATACGAATATAGAAACCCAATTAATGCTACGTATAATTCTCGGGATTGTGGGGAGGAAGATAATGACATGCTAACTACACAAGATTGGACTAACATTAAAATTCTTTTAGATTTTTTAGAACATTTTCATGTGGCTACAAATGCTTTATCTGGCCAATATTATCCAACTATTTCTAACTGTTTAGTTTATATTGCCGCACTTGCTAATTTGTTTGTTGATTTAACGAGGGAGGGGAAATTTATGAAATTGCAATAACTGAAATAAAAAAGAAGTTTAAAAAATATTTTTTTCCAATCCCTCCTATATTTGGTGTGTCTGCTATGTTAAATCCAACTATGAAATTAGAAGGTCCTGTTTGGTATTCTAATATTTATAGAGCTTTAGATCTTTCAAAAGACGAAATTGATACACTAGATGATGCGAAAGCATCAATTAAAATTAATGCCCAAACTGTTTATAATGCATATAAACAGGCGTTAGAGCATACTAGGCCAAATATTCCAACCCCTACTTCGTCTACATCACAATCGTCTAAAAGAGATGCTGGCTTAACAGCTCTTAAATCGTGGACGGAGTTCAGGGGTTCTCAAGGTGATAATTTTGATGAAATTTCCCATCTGAATGAGCTTCAAATTTACTTGTCACAGGCACTAGAAAAGGAAAATCCAGACGGCTCTTTCGACCTTTTGGAATGGTGGAAGTCAATGTAAAAGCATTTTTCCGTTCTTGCAAGGATGGCTCGGGATGTTCTATCAATTCAAGCATCAACTATTGCATCGGAGAGCGCTTTCAGTCAAGCAAGACTACAAATTGGTGATCACAGAGCGTCGATGCGGGAGAGCTTGGAAAAATCAGTGCTTTTTAGAGATTCGATCCGCGCAGAAAGACGGAACTTTGGCATAGCAGAATCACAACCGGCAATAGATGAGGCATATGAAGAAATGATAGCAGAATTTGCTGAGGAAGCGACTTCACCCGGAAGTGGTGATGAAGAAGCTTCATTTTCACCACCGCCAACACAACCTCCTCCCAACCTTGACGGATTTACGAGATCTGTTAGAAATACAACATAAATAATGATGTAACTTGTACATTTGCACGTCTTCTTTTAGTTTTTTGCTTTTAATGGTGGTATTAGTACCTTGTTGTGCTCATTCCATTGGGGGAAGGAATAGTAAGAAAGATATGCCATTTTGGTCAATAAATATGCTCTTTATCATATCCTTGAATATCTTTTTTCTCAAGATTTCTTTGTCTTTACTTCGACATCAATCCTTGAATATTTATATAACATACAATATATAACATACAACACAATATACTAATTACAACATTCTTTTATATACAATATATACTACTAACTACAACACACTATATACATAATATAAAATATATACTAATTACTACAACACAATATTATACATAACATACAATATATACTAATTACTAATTTACTACAACACATTATATACATAACATATATCCATATATACATAACATACAATATATACTAATTACTACAATACAATATATACAATATATATATATATACTAATTACTATAACACAATATATACTATACTAATAACTTAGTACACCATATAAAATATATTCTACACTATACTAATGACTACTATACAAGATATTGACTTAAAAAAAAACCCGCCAGAACCGGCCCACTAGAACCGGGACCGCATGGTGCTTAGACCCGTCACGAACCGGTCCCAACCTGGAGAACCGCCAGACCCGGAACCGCCAGAACCGCCAGACCCGGCACGCCAGAACCAGGACCGTGAGACCCGGCCCGTCAGGCACAAATAGACCCAGAACCGGGCCACTTTACAGCCTTAAGTACAAGAAGGGGGAGAGGGGTGAATTGTTACTTATTTAAACTTAATCGAAAATAAGTCGACTTAAAACTTTATTAGATGACTTAATGTGATAGTGCACCAGACGAATATTTAAATAAACGTATGCTGAAAGTAAATGTAGAAATGTAATGACACATAGAATTTTATACTGGTTTGGATTCATTGTGAATCCTAATCCAGTCCCCTTGGGTTGCAAGGGATTTCTCTTCAGATCAGTAGTTTCCTTTCGAGTACAGTAGTGATGATTATCGCACAGTCTTCTTTTACTCGTTTGATACAATGCCTCACAGTTGAGAACTCTCTTTCTATTTCTGACTATTACACAGTGAATCTAACTAGACTACTATGTTTGTTTGCAGTAAAATGAAGAGGGTTATATTGGTGTGATCAAAGTATATGGTTGATACAAAGCCCTATGGAATTTATACGGTATGGTTATGGTGGAGGCTTGTCAACCCAAGGGATTTGATCCTTGGAAAGTGTTGATTCTTTCCAATAATAATGCATTGATCGTTGCCTTGATGAAGATCTCTTTCCTTTTTGCTAGAGATATAATTGAAGGAGATGGCGGGCCTTCCGGTCTTGCCTTTCATTCAAGTATGCCGTTATGGAGAATCTTCAGTGATTTGCGTTGATTTTGTTGATGCATTTGGCTGGATATGATTTCCCAAAAATCATGGGAGAGGTCCTGATTTGCTGATGGGAAGTTGATCTTTTCCTTGTGCGCCAACGACTTCCTTTAACGAGGATTTCCTTCCTTATTTGATGCTTCAATCTCGCTTCAATGATTGGATGTGGTGGAAACTTTCCTTTTAGCTTTGCTTCATTAGTTTCAGTGGTTTTGCTTCCTTCCTTGAGTATCTGCACATGTATACTAATTGCATCATTACAATCTAATCTAACAATCTCCCCCTTTTTGATGATGGCAAAATTAATATACTAGAGTAAACAACAGTTGACTTCCCTGTTTACATTTATTTGGATTGCTCCCCCTCAATGTGTAGTCAACTGGACTTGATCTCCCCCTATTTATGTTCAATCGATGTGTATCTCCCCCTCATCAGATGCAGTCGACTGGAACCTGTAAAAGATTATCTAACAAACATACGAAGTACATGAGGAAGTCGACTTGACAAATAGTCAACTTGTCATGTGCAGATTATAATAACTATGACATAGCATAGGCACATCAAGTCACATCGAGTCATCCTGCATAGCAAAGATAGCATATATATTTCTCCCCATTTTTGAAATCAGCAAAAGAGGGAGCAGCAAAAGCATAATCCACAAAAAAAATCATCCACAGGCAACGCCCAATCACAACCAAAAAGTTAAAAACAGAATAAAAATGTCTGAAATCCACAATCATTCACGATGCATAAAGTAAGTAAGAGTGTTGCAGATAGCGTCCTTCAATTGGTCAAAGCTGGTGTTGGCAACAACTTGCATTCCATCTAACCTGTCATGCACCTCTTTAAATGCCTTGACTGCATTCTCTAGTACTCTTTGCACAGCCACCCTGGTTTTTGAAACATCAGACCCTGTTTCTTTGGAGATAGCATGAATGGCATCCACAGTCGACTAGATGTCGGAGAGTTGGGACTCCACAAAATGCAACTTGTCGCTGAGATCTGAGGGAATAGATGGAGGCGGAGTAACCAAAGACAACTTGATTTCCTCGGGAGTGGGTTTGGCCTCACTTTTTCCCTTGTTAACTCAGACCCCTTTTATAGATACATACCCCATGCTAGAAAAGGCCCTAGAGTTGTAGCATTTAGACATAGGAACAGAGGGGTAGTCTAAAAGCGAAATTGGGTGGGCTTTCATAATTTGGGTGATATCCATACCATAAGGAAGGCTAGTGAAGTCTTCATCACTCTCAATCATGAAGTTGATAATCCAGGAGGATAGCTTGATTTTGAGCTTAGAGATAAGACAGTAGATGAAGAAGGTGTCCTTTTGAGAGAAGAGTTGAAAATGAGCAGTTATGGGAAGGAGAGTGGTTGCAACAATGTGACCAATAACTCTAGTTTCAAAGCTAACATCACTGGGTCCTAATTGATGGGGAAGGTTATCAGAGGGGTTTTCTGCAATGATTTGTTTGGACTAATCAAAGGAGATTTTGAAATCTTCCGGCCACACATTTGTAAAAACCGTTAGAAAACCAGAAAAGCGACAGAAAAAGATGGAATCAAATAGGTTACAGTCAAGAAGAATGTGTTTGCCAAGGACAAGGGTTTTGAGCCTATCAGACTTGCTAGAGCGAAGATTTGCATAGAACATACAGACTAGAGGTTCATACACTTTATGCGGAGAGATAGAGAGATATTTATCCCACCCATGATACATAAAAAGTTCTTTTACCTTACAGTTGAGGGAGTCCATACCATCTAGATCTACCACACGACCATGGGCAATAGGTTTGTCTTTGAGGGAAATAAAGAAATCCCTGTTTGGGGTGTCCCAGAAATTAAGGTCAGATTCGAGAGAGGCAGGAAAATCAAACTTTGGTTTCTTGGGAGAGGAGATACGGGCTTCATCCATATGTCATTTACCAGTGGATGTTTCACCAAGAAGCAGAGAGTGCTCAGAATATACACCTTGAGAAAAGACACATTCCTCAGACGTGTCGGGCCCTAGGTCTACCTGCTCAGGCGGAGTAGAGGCGGTTTTGATTTGGAACGGGTGCTCTTTCGTGTGGAAGCAGAGGGATTTTTGGGAGTTTTGGCCATGGAGGAGACGTGGGTTTATGAACAGGAAGAGAAGGTTTTGGTGGAAAGGATGAAAGAGAAAGGGGTGATAAGGACTTAGTAGGAAGGGGGATTTGACGGTTGAGTGGAAAAGGAAAAGTTGTCAGTTAGACCTACGCATTGATTGGCTTTCCAACTTCGCTGCAACTGATATGAAACTAGAAAATAAAGAGAGGGAAAGAATGGCGGCGTAATTAATAAAGACAATAATGACAAGAATTTAAAAAATTACATTTTGACCCTAAGAGTTAGTTGAGAGACAGATAATGCCAAGTAGTTTCCTTAGAGAACAAAATCTTTCCTCCAATAAAGGCTTAGTAAAAATATCTGCGAGTTGATCCGAAGTTCCAACAAAGGTTAACTCAATATCACCTTTAAGAACATAGTTTCTAATAAAATGATGTTTAATAGCTATATGCTTAGCCCTAGAATGATGCACATGATTTTTCAAAAGACAAACTAGAATTATCACAAAAAAATTGTATAGGTTTGAAAGAAAGATCATAGTCACCCAGATGATGTGACATCCAAAACAATTGCGCACAACACTGTCCAACAACAATATAGTCAGCTTCAGTAGTCGAGAATGCGACTGACGATTGCATTTTGCTGTTCCAGGAAATTAGAGATTTTCCTAGTAGTTGACATGTGCCACTCGTGATTTTACTATCTTCTTTGTCACCTGCTAAATCTGTATCTGAGAAACCTTCCAAGTTAAAATAATTAGATCAAGGATACCATAAACCATAAGATATTGTCCCGATAAGGTATCGAATAATTCTTTTTGCAGCAGTTAGATGCGACTCCTTAGGAGCCGACTGGAACCTAGCATATTTGCATACGCTGAACATACTATCCGATCGACTTGCGGTCAGATATAGAAGTGATCAAATCATTCCTCTATATTTGGTTTCATCAATTGGAGTACCATGTTCGTCCTTACCTAAGTTTGTAGCAGGACTCATAGGAGTTCCAATGGATTTTGCATTGCTCATACCAAATTTTTGAATCAGCTCCTTGGTATATTTAGATTGACAGATAAAGGTTCCTTCTTCAGATTGATGAATTTGAAGACCAAGGAAGCAGGTGAGTTCCCCCATCATACTCATTTCAAATTCGCTTAGCATGAGATTTCCAAATTCCTTACACATAAGAAGGTTATCACTACCAAAGATAATATCATCAACATTTATTTGAATTATAAGGTTACCTTCGGATGACCTTTTGATAAATAGTGTGGTATCAATTTTACCTATGGTGAATCCATGTTCTATAAGAAATGTACTTAGCCTTTCATACCAAGCACGTGGAGCCTGCTTCAGTCCATACAGGGCCTAGTATTTCGAGTTCTCAAACCCTGGGGATTGTTTCACAAAGACTTCTTCTTCGATAAATCTGTTGAGGAATGCGCTCTTGATGTCCATTTGAAATAGTCTGAATCCTTTGAACGATGCGTAAGCTAACAAGATTCTTATTGACTCTAATCGAGAAACTGGGGTGAATGTTTGATCATAGTTGACTCCTTCCTGCTGTGAGTACCCTTTAGCGACTAGTCAGGCTTTGTTTCTAACAACTTGTCTTTCTTCATTTAGCTTATTTCTAAATACCTATTTAGTACCAATAACTTAAGCATTTTCAGGTCGGGGTATCAACTCCCATACTTGATTCTTATTGAATTGCTCTAGCTCTTTTTCCATAGCAGTTACCCAGCTTGAATCTTTTAGAGCTTCTTCTACCTTCTTTGGTTCTATTTGGGAGATTATTGCACTATTTGTTTTCTTTTTTAGAGTTGCTCTAGTCTTCATTCCTTCATTTGGATCTCCAATAATGAATTTCTAAGGATATTCAGCTTCATTTCTCCACTCATTTAGTCTAATGCATTGTGTAGTTGACTCTGGGAGTGGCTCTGAAGTGTTAGCGCTTGCTTGTTCAGTCGACTCTACAGCTCCGGTGGGAGTTGTTGACTCTTGAGATTTTCTCTGAGCCTCCTGAACTAAATCTTCATCACCTGCATTGGATCCTTTCCCGACCAAGGGATTATTTTCATCAAATACAACGTGAACTGATTCTTCTACACATAAAGTGCGTTTATTGAAAACTCTAAAAAATCTACTATTTAATGAGTAACCAAGATATACCTTCATCTCTTCTAGGATCAAATTTTCGAAGATTTTCCTTACCATTGTTGTGAATAAGCATTTGCTTCCAAATGGATGAAAATAGCTGATGTTAGGACGTTTACCTTTCCAGAGTTCATACGGAGTCTTTTTAAGAATATGTCTTATAAGGCAACGACTTAGAATGTGGCAAGCAGTGCAAACTCCTTCCTCCCAGAAGTGATTTGGCAATGAGTGTTCAAAGAGCATAGTTCTTGCCATGTCTTGCAATGTCCTATTCTTTCTTTCAACCACTCCGTTTTGTTGAGGAGATCAGGGAGCAGAGAAGTTGTGGGTATAGCCTTGACTGTTGCAGAAATCTTCGAATGCCTTGCTTTCAAATTCGCCTCCATGATCACTTTGAATTATAGAGATTTGACAGCCCTTCTCTCGTTCAAATTTCTTATAGAAGATTTCAAAGTTTTGCATGGCTTCATCTTTGTGAGATAGAAAAATCACCCAAGTGAATCGACAAAAGTCATCAACAATAACAAAAGCATATCTCTTGCCACCAATGCTAGCAGTTCTTAGGTTCAAACAAATCCATATGAAGTAGTTGCAAAGGTTTTGAAGCAGATAGTATGTCTTTGTTTTTGAACGAATTTCTAGTTTGCTTACCTATCTGACACGCATCACAAATATGAGTTCTAGAGAAATTTAGCTTGGGTAGACCGATGACTAGATCGTGTTTGGCTAATTATTCGATTAAATGGATGCTTGCATGTCCCAATCTTCTGTGCCATAGCCAAGGGTCATCAGACATGGATGTTAAGCAAATGTGACCATCTATATTTTCAAAGCCATCTAGTACATAGATGTTTCCATACCTTTTACCTGGAAAGATTAATTTACCTGACTCGTCTTCAATAGCACAACCAGTTCTCTTGAATTTTACCTCAGTAATGTCACAGCTGCTGTTGAATGGAACAGTTCCAGTCCCAACAATTTTGCCTTTTGAGTCGTCTCCAAATTTGACACTTCCTCCATCAATTTTTGTGATTTCCTTAAACATATTTTTGTCAACCGTCATGTGACTGGAACACGCACTGTCTAGATACCACTTTCATTTGTGCTTTACTTTGAGGTGTTCCTGCAAAACAGAATTATCACTTTCTTTTAGGTACCCAAGCTTTCTTGGGTCTTGGAGAGTTAGTGTTACTTGATTCGCAATTCTTAGGCTTCCAAACCCATCCAGACATATGAGATTTACAAAAGTGACAGTTAGAAAATTCGTGCCCACTTTTATTACAGTAATGACATCTAACATTGAGCCCGGTTTCATGATTTTCATGAGAGTTAGAGTTAGCAGATATACGATTTACTGAATCCTTTCCAGTTGACTTGTAAGTCGACTGGTTTGATCGACTCGTCGATCTAGTTCTGACTGGCTCTTTTCCAGTTGACTTGAAAGTCGACTGATTAGACATAATAGAACTATGACTGGTGGATTTGCGCAAGCTGTTAAGCTGCAGTCGCATTTCCTCAAACTCTTCCTAAAGTACTTCTTTTTCAATTTCACATACTTCAAGCTTGAGTTTGCAGTCTTTGACTTCCTTTGTGAGTTTTTAAGCTCGTTCATCATTTTCTGAGATTCTGAAAGATTGGAGTCAAGGATGTCTTGTAATTCATTGCATCTTTAACAGTTATAGGATCTTACCTCGCTGGTTTCTCCTCTTTCCATGAGGCAGTTTTCCTCTTGAATCATCTTCATCAGTCCAGAATCCTGAAGTTTTGTTGATCTTGTTTTATAGAATCGTCATGAAGCATAGATTAGCATTTTACTCATGGTCTGATTCATCTTCGTCACTCCAGCTTCCAAACTAACTGTTCTTGCCGAATCATCTAGAGACCTTTCTTTTCTGTTATGGGCATTCTTCTTGGATGTGCCCAAATTTTCCACATTAGTAGCATTTTCCATCATTCTTGTCTTGGTCATTGTATTGTCTGGTCCTTCTTAGCGGGAGTCTTCCCCTCCTTGCATTTCTGTATCTTCTCATTAGTCCGTCCATATTTCTAGATAGCATAGCAATTTCTTCTTGTAGGACTTCAGGATCATCAACTTCATTTTCAATTGCCTCAGTAGTAGCTTTGAATGCAACAGTTTTCTTTTTCTCTTCTTGATTTGTATTCTTCAAATGCGTTCTTTCGAAAGCAATGAGTTCTCCTTGCAGTTCATCATAAGATAACTTATTCAGACCTTGAGATTCTAGTGTGACGACTTTGGTCTGCCATGTGGTTGGTAGACTTCTGACAATCTTTTTGACTAGATCGCCACTGGTGTAAGGTTTGCCAAAAGCTCTTAAATCACCGATTACTTTGCTAAACTTGGCAAACATTTCTTCGATGGATTCTCCTTCTTTCATGGAGAAAAGTTCATAGTCGTGAACTAGCATATTTATGTGAGTTTCCTTTACTTTGCTGGTACCTTTATAGGTGACTTCAAGTTGATCCCACATTTCCTTTGTTGTGTCACAACTGGAGATCTTCTCATATTTTTCACCACTTATAGCATTGTGAAGTAGATTCCCTGCCTTATGATTTGTTTGAACAGCTTCCAGTTGTTCCTTTAAGTATGAATCAATGTCATCAGGATCCACGAGCGGTGGAACGCTTGCAGGTAGTGGATAGTTCCCATTCTTGATAACTCTCCAAACTTTGATATCATAAGCCTTGGTGAAAATTTCCATACGAATATTCCAGTGGGTGAAATGTTGTCCATTAAAGTAAGGTGGTCTTACTTGAGAAGTTCCTTCTTGAAACAAAATTCCAACAATAACCTGATTTACCATGATCTTTTTTTTTTTTTGAATAAACAGATTTCTATTTCATTCCATCAAAAAAGTATACGTACAAAGCATAGATGCTGACCACCTATTCTCATATGCTATACACAGGCACTACACTATTATCATTCTAAAAAAATAAAAACACTCTTTGATAATACGTGTGACACAACTATCTCGAGAAAAGTCTATCTCATTTGAATTCTAGGGGAAATGATCTAAGCTCTGTAGGACAGCCCTCCACTTTTGCCTTGAAGCCCCTCTAAAATGGAGATGGACTACGATTTCCTTGCATACAGTGTCACTCATCAACATACCTCCCTGGAATCTGAATTTATTTCGCTCACTCCATATCGTTGGCACCAGGATCCCAAAGAGACAAGCTGTAATTTCTGCTAACCCATTTCTAATCTTTGTCAGCTTGCTAATCCATTCACATTCCACCTGCCAGCCAGCAATGGTTCGCTTATAGCCCAACCAGCTAAGGAGTAGATACCAGAGTTCTTTGGTTTTCAAACAGTCAAAGAAAAGATGCTCAAAAGTCTCTCGATGCGAACCACAAAAAATACAATCTTGTGGAACCAAAATATTTAGCATCTGAAGTCGTTCCACAGTTGCAAGTCGCTTATGCAAAGCCAGCCACATTATAGACTTATACCTGGGATGTAGTTGAGGTTGCAATATGATGGATTTCCACTGAAGTTTTCTACATTGAGGAAGAAGCTGTCTGTATAGCTTGTTGATGCTAAACGACTCTCCCTTTTGAACCTGCCTCAATCTATTTTCCAGATTTCCACTGAGTGTTGCAATGCCTTTAATCAAACTCCTCGACTCAAAAATTTTACTGATTTCCCAGGCAGCAGCCCCAGGCACCAGCATGTCTTCAAAATAATGGTTCTTGATATAAAAGGTATGAATCCACTTTATCCATAGGCTATACTTCTTCTTAGTCAATGCCCACAGATGCTTGACCACACCAGCTTTGTTCCATTTAGATAGGTCTAAGACATTCAGTCCCCCTGCACTGTAAGGCAAACACAGAGTATCCCAGGCAATCAGAGCCATTCTTGAGAGTATGGTTATTGTGGAGGCTTGTCAACCCAAGGGATTTTATCCTTGGAAAGTGTTGATTCTTTCCAAGAATAATGCACTGGCCATTGCCTTGATGAAGATCTCTTTCCTTTTTGCTGGAGATATAATTGACGGAGATGTCGGGCCTTCCAGTCTTGCCTTTCATTCAAGTATGCCGTTATGGATAATCTTCAGTGATTTTCGTTGATTCTATTGATGCATCCGGCTTGATATGATTTCCCAAAAATCATGGGAGAGGTCCTGATTTGCTGATGGGAAGTTGATCTTTTCCTTGTGCGCCAACAACTTCCTTCAACGAGGATTTCCTTCCTTATTTGATGCTTCAATATTGCTTCCATGATTGGATGTAGTGGAAATTTGCCTTTTAGCTTTGCTTCATTAGTTTTAGTGGTTCTGCTTCCTTCCTTGAGTATCTGCACATGTATATTAATTGCATCATTAAAATCTAATCTAATAGGTTAGATTGGAAAAAGTCAACCGAATGTTGACTTATGAGTTATAGGGCTCGAAATTGATTTTTGATGATTCGACTAGTTTTGGGTGATAATTTATGACTTAGGGGTGAAATCGGAACTGAATTTGGAGGTTCGATGTAGAATTAGGCTTGAATTGACTAAGTTTGAATTTTGGCGAATTCCGATTGATATGTGAGATTTTGATCCGGGGGTCGGAATGGAATTCCTAGAGTTGTTGTAGCTTTATTAGGTGATTTTGGATATGTATGCAAAATTTTAGGTCATTTGGTCACCGTTTGGTCGGATTTTTGATCGAGTGCAAGTTTCGTAAGTTTTAGTTTAACTTAGGCTTGAATCCGTCAAGAAGCGGGTCTGGAGCTCGGGTTTTTCCAACTTCGTGGTTTTGGGTGTTTTTCGAGTTCTTTCACTTGGGTTATGTCCCATTAGCCTATTATAACCTATTCCTTGTGCTTTTGGTCATATTCTGCACTCGATGAGGTCGATTTGCGCGGAAAGTGCAAGGCGAGCTAGGATTTGGCCGGTTTGAGGTGAATAATGGTTATGAATGATATACTGAGGGTTTGAACCCCGTATTTGCACAATGCGGTGCTATGTTGATATGAAACACGCGTCGTGTGATGAGCGCTGTGATGTTTCTGCTGGGGACTCGGACTTGGTCCATCCCGATTGATGACTTACTGCACTTTTTGACTGAGGCTGAGCTTGTTCCCGTATATTTTGGGCTAGTTTCCATGTTTGGGGCCTTCTACCGATCTGTAGAACTCCTAGGGAGCATGTTGAGCCGATTGACCTCACTTTACCTATTGAACACATACTACCTATCCCGACTTTAAATGTGAATCATGAAATGAACCGGACTTAGTAACTTGCACCCTAAATGAGTAACACCTAGGGTAAAATACCCTATCTTAGTTGAGTGGACCCGAGAGGCCAAGTCTATATTGATTGAGAGGGGTCAAGTACCCCGTAGTGAGGATATTTTATATATATCAGGGTGGGCTGCACGCCGCAGCAGTATATACATAGACATATATTGGATCGGACTGTATGCCGCAGTGATATATTATATGGATCGGACTACACGCAGAAGTGATATATTATATGGATCGGACTGCACGCTCCAATATAATAGCGTTGGGTTGAAGGAGCCCTTCCAGAGTCTGCACACACCCCCAGTGAGCGCAGTAGACTATATTTATTGGATTAGGCTGTGCGCCGCAGTATTATATATTTTATATTTGATCGAGTTGTGCGCCGCAACAATGTTAGTAACTTGTCAGACGGAACAGAGAAATATTTATCAGTTTCTTTTCCCTGTTTAGTACATTTTTACTGCCTTTACTGCTGATTTTAGAACTCTGTAGTGTTCCTACAGGTTTTCTTACTTTCACTAGTTATTTATTACTATTACTCACTGAGTTGGAGTACTCACTCTACTCCTTGCACCTTGTGTGCAGATACAGCGATCCCGAAGGCATAGCTACGACTATTTATTGTTTCTTAGTTCAGTACTGGAGTTATCGAGGTAGTTGTTGGCGTCCGCAGGACCCGATTACTCCCCTTATCTATCTTTTACTTCCACATCTAGATTTCCATGTATAGGATATTGAACAATTGTATCTTAGAGGCTCTGACTTGTGACGCCGGATCCTTTGGGCTCTTATTATTTTTGGTTACGGATTTCGCAGTGTTTTTATTAATATTAAACTGAGAATTTTATTCTAAGCATGGTAATTTAAGTTAATGATTTGGCTGGGAATTGTCTAAATGGTCGGGCTTGCCGAACAAGGTGTTAGGCGCCATCACGATCGGGGTTTGGGTCATGACAAGTTGGTATCAAAGCCTAGGTTACCAGGCCTCGCGAGTCATGAGCCGGTTCAGTAGAGTCTCGCGAATCGGTATGAAGACGTTTGTACTTAACCTTGAGAGGCTACAAAACCTTTAGGAAAAACTTCATATTCTTGAAATTCTTATCGTGCGACTTCTTTGATCTGAGGACTAAACTTCTGTATTCTATTCTCTCGCATATGGCGAGGACGCGTCTACCGGGCGTGGAAGATGACCACCATTGCCACCCACTAGAGACCGAGGACGCGGCCATGGTCGTGGTCGAGGCAGAGCAGCAGGGCAACACCAGTTGACCACCCCAGTTGCCCCCATTCAGGATCAGCCTCCAACAATAGAGGTTCCGGTAGCAACTGCCCAAGCACCAGCAGTGCCTATTATGATTCTGGGTCTTCAGGAGGCCCTATCTCATATCTTATCGGTTTGCACTAGCCTAGCCTAGGCAGTCTCGGCTACTGCCGCAGCTACATCTCAGACCGGGGTTGGTCATCACACCCCCGCAATTCGCACTCTGAAGCAGGGTGTACAGGGTTTGCAGACCCCTGAGATACCACCAGTTCAGCCAGTTGCCCCTGTTTAGCCAGTTTTTCCTGTTCAGGGTCATGGGGTGCCAGTGATGCCAGATGATGAGCAGTGTCGTCTTGAGAGGCTTAGCAGGCTTTCACCTCCTACTTTCAGTGGTGTTCCGGGTGAGGATGCCCAGGGGTTTATCGACAAGTGTCGACGCATGCTTCGGAAAGCAGGGATCTTAGAGACTAATGGGGTATCTTTTACTACTTTTCAGTTCTCATGAGCAGCCTTCACATGGTGGGAGGCATATGAGCGGCGTAGACCAGTAGGTGCAGCACAGTTGTATTGGTAGGAGTTCTCACTATCTTTTTGGAGAAGTGGGTACATCGGTCATAGAGGGAGGAGTTGCACAGGCAGTTTGAGTGGCTTCATCCGGGGGATATGTCTGTGATACAGTATGATGTGAGATTTGCAGAGTTAGCTCGTTATGCCCCGTGGATGGTTCTGATGGATTAGGAGAGGATCAGATAATTTGTGGACGGACTCATTTATCCCATCCATATTCTGATGACTCGAGAGATGGTTATGAGTCACACCTTTGAGGAGGCAGTGGATATAGCTCGTGATCTTGAGATGGCTCACCGTCATGAGAGAGAGAAGAAGGAGGCCAAGAGGTCTCGAGGATCAGGTGGCTCTAGTGGTGCTCCGTCTGTGGGCCAATTTCAGTAGAGCAACTTTTGTTCGTTCAGGCCTCCACAGCTAGCTCGATCAGAGTACCGTGGTTCATCTTCTGGTCGGGGTTATCAGGGCTCTCATCAGGGTCAGCCATCTCTGAGTGCACTTCTAGCGCAGAGTTCGTCTCATTCCCCCTTTGTTCAGGGTTAATCTCGGACGATTTCTTCAACTAACTACTCTAGGGAGAGGGGTTCCCTTCAGTCCCAGCCCCCAGCGCCAGGGAGTTGCTACGAGTGTGGTGAGTTTGGGCATATGCGGAGGGAGTGTCCCCGCCGTTCATCCAGTTCATCTCAGTAGAGGGGCCAGCCTTTATCTTCTGGCCCAGTGTCTTCAGCACCTACCCAGTCAGCTAGGGGTGAGGGTCATGCAATTAGGGTCTCCTCAGGGGGTGAGGTCGATCCGGTGGTGGTTAGGCTCGTTGCTACGCTCTTCAAGGCAGGTCAGATATTGTTGCTTTGGATGCTATTATTACAAGTATTATTTTAGTATGCCACAGGGATGCCTCAATCCTATTTGATTCCGGATCCACTTATTCCTATGTATCTTCTTACTTTTATCATCATTGGGGTACTACTCAAGGGTGTCTTGCGTTACCTGTGCGCGTATCTACCCCGGTAGGTGATACTATTATTGTGGATCACATGTATCAGTCCTGTTTTGTTACTATTGGAGGTCTAGAAACCCGAGTTGACTTGCTTCTATTGAGCATGGTAGATTTTTATGTTATTCTGGGCATAGACTGGCTATCACCGTGCCATGCTATTCTGGACTGTCACGCCAAGACAGTCACAATGGCTATGCCGGGTATTTCGAGGATCAAATGGCGTGGTACGACTGATTATGTACCCAGTAGGGTAATCTCTTTCTTAAAATCCCGGCGGATGATTGGGAAGGGATGTTAATCATATTTAGCATTTGTGAGGGATGTTGGAGCTGATACTCCTAGTCTTGACTCGGTTCCCGTGGTGAGGGAACTTCCTGATGTATTTTAGCAGACCTTCCGGGCATGCCGCCGGACAGGGATATCGACTTCGGTATTGATTTGGTGTCAGGAAATCAGCACATATCTATTCCTCCCTATCGTATGGCACCAGTAGCTAAAAGAGTTGAAGGAGCAACTGCAGGAACTCCTTGATGAGGGTTTCATTCTCCCAAGGGTGTCGTCGTGGGGAGCACCGGTGTTATTTGTAAAAAAGAACGATGGCACAATGAGAATGTGCATTGATTATAGATAGTTGAACAAAGTGACAGTGAAGAACAAGTATCCACTACCCCGAATCGAGGATTTGTTTGACCAGCTTCATGGGGCAAAGGTGTTCACTAAGATTGATCTCTGTTCAGGCTATCACCAACTGAAGATTAGGGATTCTGATATCATGAAGATAGCTTTAAGGACGAGATATGGGCAATATGAGTTTCTGGTTATGTCATTTGGGCTAACTAATGCCCCAGCCGCATTCATGCACTTGATGAATCGTGTATTTCGGCCGTATCTAGATTCTTTTGTGATCGTGTTTATTGATGATATTCTGGTGTACTCGCGTAGCCAGGAGGAGCACGCGCAACACTTGAGGGTGGTATTGCAGAGGTTGAGAGAGGAGAAGCTTTATGCAAAGTTCTCCAAGTGTGAGTTCTGGCTCAGTTATGTGGCTTTCTGGGACATGTAGTGTACAGTGATGGTATTCAGGTTGACCCAAAGAAGATCGAGGTGGTGCAGAGTTGTCCCAGACCGTCCTCGGCTACTGATATTTGGATTTTCCTCGGATTGGTAGGTTATTACCGCAGGTTCGTTCAAGGTTTTTCATCTATTGCTTTGCCTTTGACGAAGTTGACATAGAAGAATTCTCCATTTCTATGGTCGGATGAGTGCGAGGAGAGATTCCAAAAGCTCAAGTCAGCTTTGACTACAGCTCCGATACTAGTATTTCCATCGGCTTCAGGCTCTTACTCGGTATATTGTGATGCTTCGAGAGTTGGGATCGGATGTGTATTGAGGCAAGAGGGCAGAGTTATTGCGTATGCTTTGCATCAGCTAAAGCCTCATGAGAAGAACTACCATGTTCATGACTTGGAGTGGGCTACTATAGTTCATGCTTTGAAGATTTGGAGGCACTATCTATATTGCATATCCTGTAAGGTGTTCATGGACCATTGCAGTCTTCAGCACTTGTTTAAGCAGAAGGACCTCAATTTGAGACAGCGAAGATGGCTTGAGTTACTCAAGGATTATGAAATCACCATTTTGTATCATCCGGGGAAGGCTAATGTAGTAGCCGATGCTTTGAGCCGGAAGGCGGTGAGTATGGGTAACTTGGTGTACATTCCAATTGGGGAGAGACCCCTTGCAGTCGATGTTCAGGCCTTGGCTAATCGGATGGTGAGGTTAGATATTTCAGAGCCCAGTAGGGTGTTTGCTTGTGTGGTTTCCCAGACTTCTTTGTGTGATCGCATTAGAGAGCGCTAGTATGATGACCCGCATTTGCTTGTCCTGAAGGACAGGGTCCAGCATGATGATGCCAGAGATGTAACTATTGGCGATGATGGAGTGTTGCGGATGTAGGGACGGATTTGCGCGCCCAATGTGGATGGGCTCCGAGAGTTGATATTAGAGAAGGCCCACAGCTCGCAGTATTCTATTCATCCGGGTGCCGCAAATATGTACCAGGACTTGAGGCAGCACTATTAGTGGAGGAGAATGAAAGAGGACATCGTGAGTTATGTGGCTCGGTGTCTCAATTGTCAGCAGGTCAAGCATGAGCATCAGAGACCCGGTGGTGTACTTCAGTAGATGGATATTTTGGAGTGGAAATGGGAGAGGATTACTATGGACTTTGTGAGTGGTCTCCCTCGTACCTCGAGGAACTTTGATTCTATTTGGGTGATTGTGGACAGGCTGACCAAGCCTATGCACTTCATTGCAGTATGTACCACCTATTCTTCAGAGCCGTTAGCAGAGTTTTTCATCCGGAAGATTGTGTGGTTGCATTGGGTCCCAGTTTCTATTGTCTCAGACAGGGGTACTCAGTTTTCTTCCCAGCTCTGGAGGACCTTTTATCAGGAGTTGGGCACTCAGATACAGATGAGCACGGCATTTCAGATGGATGGGCAGTCCGATCGCACTATCCACATATTGGAGGACATGTTGTGTGCCTTTGTTATTGATTATGGAGGTTATTGGGCTGATTTCTTGCCACTTGCAGGGTTTGCTTATATAACAACAGCTATCAGTCCATCATTCAGATGGCACCTATGAGGCTTTATATGCGAGATGGTGTGGATCTCTACTTGGCTGGTTTGAGCCCGGCGAGGCTAGACTATTGGGGACAAAGTTAGTTCAGGATTCCTTAGAGAAGGTGATCCAGGAGAGACTTTGTACGGCTTAGTCACGTCAGAAGAGTTATGCGGACCGAAAGGTTCGAGACTTATCTTATATGGTGGGCGAGAAGGTCTTGTTGAAGGTTTCTCCTATGAAAGGCGTTATGAGGTTTGGAAAGAAGGGGAATCTGAGGTTCATTGGACCTTTTGAGATACTCAGAAGGATTGGGGAAGTGGCCTATATGCTTGCTTTGCCACACAGCTTGTCAGGAGTTCACTCGGTGTTCCATGTTTCTATGCTCAGAAAGTATGTTGGGGACCCGTCTTATGTATTAGACTTCAGCACGACCCAGTTGGATAAGGACTTGACCTGTGATGTGGAGCCAGTGGCTATTTTGGGGCGTTAGGTTCGAAAGTTGAGATCTAAGGACATAGCTTCGGTGAAGGTGCAGTGGAGAGGTGAGCCCGTGGAGGAGGCCACTTGGGAGACCGAGTAGGAGATGCGAAGCAGATATCCTCATTTGTTTGAGGCTCCAGGTATGTTTCTTGACCCGCTCGAGGACGAGCGTTTATTTTAGTTGGGGAGAATGTGACAATCCGGCCCGTCGTCACGTGAGTTACCGACCCGTTTTCCCCATTTTATGCTTCTATATGTTTCATTATGTGTGTTTGTAGAGCTTGAAGTAATTCGGACAGAGTTTGGTTAGAAATGAGACAATTAGTCTCTTTATGAGAAGGTTAGTTTGGAAAAAGATAATCGAATGTTGACTTATGAGTTATAGGGCTCGGAATGGATTTCCGATGATTCAACTAGTTTCGGGTGGTGATTTATAACTTATGGGTGACATCAGAACTGAATTTGGAGGTCCGGTGTAGAATTAGACTTGAATTGGCTAAGTTTGAATTTCGGTGAATTCCTGTTGATAGGCGAGATTTTGATCCGGGGGACAGAATGGAATCCGAGAGTTGCTGTAGTTTTATAGGTGATTTTGGATATGTGTGCAAAATTATAGATCATTTGGTCACCGTTTGGTCGAGTTTTTGATCGAGTGAAAGTTTCAGAAGTTTTAGATTAACTTAGGCTTGAATCCGTCGTGAATTGATGGTTTTTGTGTTGTTGGTCATGTTTTTATGGTTGGAACAAGTTCGTATGATGATTTAGGGTATGTTGGTGTTTTTAGTTGAGGTCCCGGGAGCCTTCGAGGTGATTTCGGATGATTTCCAGGAAGCTTGGACTAAAGAATTTCTACAAAAATTACAGCAGCAATGCAGGCAAGAATTTAGTCATCGCGATCGCGTGGCATGGGTTGCGATCATGTAAGCCTAAGGTTCTGGTCTTTGCATTCGCACGGACTTGCTCGCCTTTGCGTAGTGTGGCATCCTAGTTCATTGCGATCGTGTTCGGGGTGACGCGACCGCGTAGAGTAAAAGAGGGGCCAGAGATTTTTGTTGATCGCGATTGCGAGAGGACCCACGCGATCGCGTAGAAGGAGAACTGGGCGTGATTTTGGATTTTAATGACATTTCATCCGCGACCTATCTCACTTTTCCTCCATTTTTGCACCACCTTGAGAGCTTGTTGGTAGATTTTGAAGGGGATTTTGACGGGAACTGATCGGAGGTAAGTCTCGAGGCCTAGAAACACCATTTAACTGAAGATTCATCCTTTGGTTCTCTGAAATTTGGAAAAAAATTGAAGAAAATAGGGCTTGGTTTTTGAAATGTAAATTTGTGATTTGATGGCCCATTTGAACCCCGATTTTGATGAACTTATATGTACGGACTCGTGGCGGGACGAGAAATCCGGTGACGTGAATTTTGTAAATTGTTGAGAAGCGAGTCCGGGGCTTGGGTTTTACCAATTTCGTATTTTTGGATGTTTTCGAGTTCTTTCCATTGGTGTATGACCCATTAGCCTATTATAACCTATTCTTTGTGGTTTTGGTCACTAGCCTATTATAGCCAATCCAAAACCTGTTATGGGAGACATCCATCGTTGAAAGTCGATGGATCCATTTGCAGGATTTATAACATGCCTTACTATGTTCATGGAAGGTTATTTATTTGAATATACATGTACATACATGATGATAAGCTTACTATAACACATAACAAATAGACTGTAACACCCCGCAAATTTGAATTAGGTATGAATGAGTTAAAGGAGTATAAAGGTTATATTTTCGACATGTGAAGTCCTATCGGGATGATTATGGGTAAATAGTTGTTTCAAAATCAAGACAGAAAGTAAGGGGCATAAGATTTGACAAAAACAACTAAGTTTGCAGAAGGTCTGTCTTCCAGCAAGTTTTAGTGAAAATATAAAAGGAATTGGGGAAAACTCAAAGCATAAAAATTGTAGGCCTTTGAAATATCTTTCCAATGACATATTATCAAGCTCGAATGGACATTTGTACAAAAAGTTATGCACACAGAACAGTATTGTGATATGCACACTGGTAGTGCGCCCATAGCATGGTTGTGCTAATTTTGAGGTAGTGTTACTGCCGTTTAGCGCGGTCAGGCCTCTAGAAGCATGGGCGCGCTAGTGGGGGTTGTTTTAAAGCTATATTTTGTCCCCCACATCCCCAAACACACAAAAACTTGCTCTAGAAAGAAAAACTCTCAAAAACCTAACTTCTTAAGGGTCCTTCCACCATCCAAGGTAAGTTATAATGGTGATTCTAAGTTAATTTTAATTTTTCAACATCTTATTAACATGGGTAAATCCTCCATATCATTAGAAATTCTATGGGTACACCATTGATGAGAGAAGAAATCCTAAAACTCGAATTCAAGAAGATTGAATGCTAAAAAGGTAATACACCCTCAAATTGATTCTATCAATGAATTAATGGTTATAGACTATAGTTCATAAGATATGGGTTGATGGGTTTGATAGAAAAACATGAAGGGTTATAGGTTTGTGTTGTTGATTGTTGATTATTAGTTAAGAGTATTATTTACCCTATAGGTGATAAAGAATGATGTCGATTGTGACCATTTGAGACTTTAGAATTTATCTAGGAGCAGGAGAATTATTTATTGGATGTAAAGACACCATTAATAAGGATTATGAAGCTTTATGCCACCAAGTATTTAAGAAAATGCTTAAGTGACCAAAACATGAGAATTATTGGTAATATAAAATCCCTTTGACTTGTATATAGATTAAAGTTGAAAGGGTTGGCGAATGTTGTATTACGCTCAAGAGCAGGAAGTTAAGGTATGTGAGGCTAACTCTCTATGTTTGGGAATTTTAATGATTCTCCCTACACTACGTTTCTTTTACGACGTTACCAATTGCCTCAGAAATACAATTAAGCTCAGTTCCTTGAATAGTTGTAGAACTTCTATTCTCTAGCTTCATAACTCGCTCATGACTTTCATTTTGAACGTTGTGAGCTCAGTGCGTGTTCAATATAGACTTGAGTTTGATGCCCCTGAGTCTTAGTATAGATTACTCAGTATGCCGTATATAGTTGAAATTTTAGTATTCATAATCAACTCAAGAATACGTGTCTAAGTCTAGTCCCATTCATTATGTCATTATTATGTAACCAGTATGATCCATTGACCAGTATTCCAGTATCATGTAACTCAATGTGACTCAGTATTTCACTATCATGTATTGCAGTATAATTCTCAATTTTTGATTTTAAATTCCTGAATATTGAACACATGTATTTGGGCCGGAGGCCGTAGTTTATATGCTTTATGCATACTTGGGCCTGAGGCTTATGCTTTATGCATGTTTATGCCAGAGGCAGCAATTTATGGTTTATGTATTTTTGGGCATGAGGCCATAGTTATGTATATGTATACTTGGGCCTGAGGCTGTAGCTTGTGCACATATATATTGGGCCCGAAGCCGTAACTTTTTCACATAAACAGGTTGTTCATCATTCAGAAGAGAGAGTATTCATATCCTTACTTCCTTTATCATTTCAGTTATCAGTTATCACTTCAGTTTCAGTTTTAGAAAGTTAATAGTTCAGCTATCAATTATCAATTCACAATTATCAGCTTAGTATAAGTTTCAGCATTTATAATTCTTTCTTTCAGCTGCTTTACATACTAGTGCAATTCAAATGTACTGACGTCCATTTTGCCCGGGGCCTGCATCTCACGATGTAGGTAATGATTTACAGGTTGATGACTCATAGCGCTAGGAGTGATCCCCAGTTCTTTTGGGGCATTATCTTTACTTTACAGTCTTTCAGTATTTACAGACTGTCAGTGTTTTCAGTACTTTATTAGAGGCTCCATAGACTAGAGTAACAGTTAGACATAGTCTCACACTTTTCATGTTAAGCAGTATTTGCTGCATATATTTTTTTTCAGAATTGTATTAGTATTTTTGCAATTTGATACATACATCCAGACTTTCAGTATATCAGCATTTGCTAGTTTATCTTCCGCATTCAGTATGTTATGATATCACATGTTGATTCAGCCATCCAGCTGGTTCACTCGGTCATATATAGTCAGCCACCGAGTGTCGTGTTACGTCCAGGCCCAGGTTCAAGGCATGACACAGACCCAACTAAATTTTACGGTGTGTATATGATTGAAAAATAAATAAAATTTAAACCAATTCCAAACCCATTATCACAAAAAGAGAAGTAGGAGCATTGGTAATTAAAAATACACATGAATATATAATTTGTATAGTCTAGTACCTTTAGCATTCACATCAATAGTAATTTCAGAAAATAGTGGAGCAATAAGAACAATAAGTGTTTTAAATAAAAAGTAAATGGGAGATTTTGGAATACTTAACAAATCAAGGGATAATTCTTAAAAGTTTGCTTATGGTAGAGATAAAATTAACCGAGTAGTATAACAGAAGTTAAATATAGACTATATCCGAAAATAGAGAGTTATGTTTGGCCCATTTCCCTTTATTAATCATGTTGTTTCTGCTACTTAGAAATCACCTAAAACACTAACATAATTGTCACGACCCAATTCCCAAATCCGATCGTGATGGCGCCTCTCGAGAAGACAAGGCTAGCCAAACCGTTTCAGAACACCACTTAAAGCAGTTAGCCAATTATATAACAGTTCGAATATGAATAAATGATATTAATAAATATAAATACAACCCAATACAACCCGACTGGGGTGTCACACGTCACGAGCATCTAGGAGGGTCTTTATTAAAATTTTAATGTCTATAATACATAGAGTAGAATTTGGGAATCAAGAAGAAGAAGAAGAATCTCGGTGCCGCGAACGCCGACGGTCACCTTGCTTAGCTACGATAGCAATACCTTCAATCCGCTACTAACCCGCTACCGGGTGAACAGTACCAGCAACTTCACGCAAGGTGCAGAGAGTAAAGTGAGTACTTCCAACTTAGTGGTAATAAGAGAGAATAATATCTGAGCGATAAGAAAACACGTTTGGGCATACCAAACTGCTATAAAAAGATAGAACAACCCTTTGAGAAAAATCGAAATACTGTGAAAATCCTTTTTGAAAATCTCAAGATCAGTACAAAATCTCATTTACAAAGTCTCTTTTTCAAATATCTCTTTTATTTTCAACAGCCCACCACATGAATGTTATATCAGATAGAACAAGTCGGCTCATAAGTCTGCCCCTTGGGCACAACACTCCTTAACATATAACACCAGGGTATCTGGTCAACAAGGCAAGTAAAAATATGTATGCCAATGATATATGAGTGCTAAATGTCATTCCACGTAGTACAAACAGGAGTGAATGCGTGAATGCAATGCAATGCACATGACTGCTACACCGTGTAGCCCGATCCATGGGTACCATGCGCTCACTGGGGGTGTGTACAGACTCCGGAGAGGATCATACAATACAAGAGCTATAATAATTCGGCGTGCAGTTCAATCCATATAATATACTACTGCGGCATGCAATCCGATCCATATAATATACTACTGCACAGTGCAGTCCGATCCATGCAATATACTACTGTGGCGTGCAGTCTGATGCATGCAATATGCTACTGCGCGCGTGCAGTACGATCTATGCAATATACTACTGCGACGTGCAGTCCGATCCATGCATGTATATGCATATGCACACATAACACTCGAGGCCTGAAAGCCTCCTTACATCACTCTTCAGGACCTCACATATGGCCTTCAGCCTCAATCAGTCCCAAAATAGTCAAAAGACCCTCGGGCATTTGTAAAACAATAATACTCAGCTCAAACAATAGTTCAAATATCAGTTAAAAATCCATGTTTGAGAAAAATATAGCTGAGTTCATGAAACAGTGCAAATCACATGGGTTGAGTTCAAATAATATTTCAAACAGTGAGGAAACAATGATGATAGTTCATAAAGAGTTCAAATAATCGCCAATAAACCCCAAGTATGGCAATGAGGCCAAGTCATAATGATAATAACATATCATTTACAATTTTGCGGTAAAGCCAACAACCAGGCAAGACCAAGTCACAATTCCCAACGGTGGCATACCCCATGCTCAGGTCCAGCGTGCAAGTCACCACAAAACAGCACTAAGATGTGCAAATCCGGGGTTTCAAACCCTCATGATATCATTCCCAAGTTCGAACCGGTGAAATTCCTCGCTCGCGATGCCTTTTCCCCTCAAATTTGCCTCCATGCGCGTCAAATCTAACCAAAATTAGTACAAATATATCATAATATGCTAATGGTACAACACTCAATAAAAACAATAGAAATATAACAAAAATCTCGAAACTAGCAAAACTCGAGCCCCGGGACCGTTTCTCAAAAATTATGAAACTTATATTTTCGGAATCCTCGTCTCGCCAAGAGTTCATGCATACCAAGAACTCCCAAATCCGAGCTCAAATGACCTATAAAATCCCAATTTGAAATATCACAAAAACAAGCCCTAGTTTGTTCAATTTTATACCCAAATTCAAAGAATTAATGGATGATTCTTTGATTAAATGATGTTTCTAGACCATGAGACTTACCTCCAATCACTTTCCGTCGAAACCCTCTTCAAAATCTACCAACAAGCTCTCAAGGTGGTGCAAAAATGGTGGAAAAATGAACCCAAGTCGCGGATGAAATGTTATAAAACAGGTCTGCCCAGGTTTGAAGCCCTTCTATGCGATCGCGGACAACGTCTTACGATCGCACTGCACAAAATTTCCCCAACCTCAAAATGAAGTACGTGATCGCAGCAATACATATGCGATCGCACTACTTTGAGCCACAACCCTATGCGATCGCAGGCAACATCATGCGATCGCAGAGACCAAATATCCAGCCTGCCCAAACTCTTCTATGCGATCGCGTCCCTGGCAATGCGATCGCATAAGCCTAAATTTTGCAACACCTGATTCTGCAATTTCTGCAACTTCTAACATCCAAACACTCTCCGATAACCACTCGAAACCACCCCGAGGCCCTCGGGACCTCAACCAAAAGTACCAACATACCCCAAATCTTCATACAAACTTGTTCCAATCATAAAAGAACGCCCAACAACACAAAAATCATCAATTCTTGATGGATTCAAGCCTACGTTTTCTTCAAAACTTCTGAAACTTGCATTCGATCAAAAACCCAACCAAACGATGTTCGAATGACCTAAAAATTTGCAAACATATCCAAACTCACCGAACGAATCTACTGCAACTCTCAGAATTCCATTCCGACCCTCGAATCGAAATCTCACCTACCAACCGTAATCCGCCAAAATTCAAACTTTGCCAATTCAAGCCTAATTCTACACCGAACCTCCAAATTCAATTCTGATCGCACTCCAAAGTCACAAATCATCCACCAAAGCTAGCCGAACCACCGAAATTCACATCTGATCCCTCTAACCACATAGTCAACTTCCGGTTGACTTTTCTAATACAAGCTTCGTTCTAAGAGGCTATGTGCTTTATTTTCAACCAAAACCAATTCAGTTACACCCGATCAACTCTAATACTGACATTGGGACATGAAGCAACACCATAAGGGGGAAACAGGGCAGTAACTCACGTGACGAAGGGTCTGTTCATCATAATAATATATATAATTTTAATATGTTTTGATTCGAGTATTCAGTAATGACCTAACCAAGCAGCATGTTTGTTATGTTGGATGATGGTTATTGTCCTGTATCCATCACTGACGTGTCATTCTAAAATAAAACACAATATTAACAAGGTAAAAAGGTCTTCTGGTCATTTAAACTCGCACTAAATTACTAAGACGGTAAACAAACTTATAATTTTCACATTTGATCACTTTAACTTGATTAAATAAATACTAATAAACCTATCTGATCGAGCTTGTATATCAATTTCGTTGATATGTCAAATATGTCATATGATGAATTTTTATTGCGTGACATGATTAAAATTAATTTATCAAAAATTCATTTCATTTATTACTTGTCTTTTCCACCCAAACACCTCCCCAACCCACCAAACCAGTAAATGAATATGCTATCGGAAAAGCCTTCGTCAAACCCCAATTCCAAGAAAATAGTCGGCTTCCTTCATTCCTTTTCCTACTCTTCTTAATTTTGTTAAATTCAATTAAAGAAAAATATTTTGTCTGCCAAAAAATCTCATGGCTACCGCTTCCAATTCACCGGCGACCAACCAATAAACACATCTCTTTCCAATGAGTCCCAAATCATAAGTAAAACAACACGCCTTCAGATCGAATCTGGCCAAAAACTCCAAGGTGTTCTCTTTCTCCTTGCTTAATTTCAAAACTCATTACATTTCTTTACTTAAACTACTCACTATATTTGAGAACTAATAAAAAAATGAGATGATAAAATTTTGAAAGAGAATGAAAAGAAAGGGGCGGAATTGGCGGAGATAAACATGCATGGTTGTCAGTGAAGAGAATAAAGAGAGTACTAGTAATATTTATTTATTATTCTCCTTCTTTCTATTTATTTTGAGAAATTTTGTTTGTAAAAAAATGTATCAATACATGTCCCATTTCTCACTGAGAGAAGTGTTTAGCTCAAAAGTTATATTTGCACTTTACAAGCTTAAAAACAGTCGAAAATATGTAAGGGTAAATCATAATCAAGTATAATAAGCCCAATAGATAATTATCCCTTCAAGATATTTGTAGATCTGTAAATGTATACAAAAATGGACTTAACTTAAGAGAGAAGCGATGGTTGGGAATCCAAGAAAGAAATAGAGACAGAGAGAGAAGTTGTATTATCTCAGAATAACCATGATGCTTATTACAATATGAAGGTCTCCTTTATATAGTAGGAGACCTTCCTCGAAGTAATCAAAAAGTACAAAATTTGGTGGCTTCCACTCAATAAAAAGGTCAGGCAATAAACGACGTCACTTCTTCTTCACCAACTTGGGTCGTGCCCTCTCTTGGGTCGCCCTTATTATAAGGGACGTGCCCACTTGGCGTGGGAGCATTACATCAAACTTAACCCTATACAGTTAGTCCCTCCGTTCGTTGGAGACGTACTCGATGACAGTCTTCAATAGACGAATATGCACAATTTGCTATTTACGAAAATTTGGCCGCGTCCATAGGCACCTCTTTAAAAGAGCATGATCGTGGATGATATTTGTTGGGACGTTGACGTGCGAACCCCTTTTTTAAGGTGACGTCACCAGTCACATGCGTCATCATTATACTTGTTCCCGAGACTGTTCAGAACATGACATGGTGTTTTGTTTTCCCGCGCCAGTTTCATAATTGTGCCCCTTCAATTTTCGTGTGCCCTATTCCTATAAATAGAGGAGTGGTTCAAAGAGATTCATCTTTCGAACCTTTAGAGAGTTTCCCTTTGTTTCTTTCTTCATCTTTGTTTCTTGTAATCGTTGCATCGCTCTCATAGAAATACCATTTCAGAGGATCGTTTCTCTTATTAGTGACACTTCATTCTTATAAATCATATCATGGTGAAATGCCGTCAAGAAAGCAAAAGGACTAAGGACAACACTCCTTCTAGGGTTCCGCCCTCTTCCGATGGTGAAGGGGAATAAGCGGAGAAAACCCTCGTTACATTAACAGTGGATAATGTATTACTGAAGGATTTGAGTGTTCGAAAAGACTTCAATTCAACATGCCCCTCTTATACTTGGGAGCATAGCGAGTTACTTCAGTCTCACCTGGACGCCATCAGAACTAGATACAACATTCCCGGTCATGTTAAAATGGCTCCGCTGGGATGGACTATGCCAATGTGCATAGGCCCGAGTTTTGCACATTCTATGAGTACGCGCTTAGGATCGGATATAGCTTTCCGCTTAACCCCCTGGAAGAAGAGCTTTGCCACTTTAATCATGTATGCCCGGCTCAGCTCACACCTTACGCCCTGAAGGTGTGTCGAATTCTTACCACGCTTGCGGGTGAGGCTGGGACCGTCATTTCCGTTCACCACCTTCTGCAAATGTTCAGCCCTAGTTATATGAGAGGTACCATGCTTCAATTGAGGAGCCATGGTAAGAAGAGCTTTGTGGTGAGGGATGACGATAAAGCTAACCGCGAGTTCTAGCGTAAATTCTTTTACGTTAGGATGAGCCATCTGGTTTTCAATCCCGAAAGATTTCCAGAGATATGGAATGCAAGATGTAAGTATCTCTGCATGTAATTTTGCGACGCCTTGTTATCACTGATCAATCATTATGACTTACTTTCTTTCCTTTTATAGTGGTGGCTCGCTCACCCCGTCCCATTGACGACATTAGGTCGTGGGTGGCGGGGTTGATACCGCATGCGGAGAGATGTCGTACTTGGGCTGAGTTTTGTAGATTGTATGACCCAACTGGTAACAGCCTTCCATGTCTTCTTTCGTTCTGTTTTGACTTGGTGACCTTTTTACTGATGTGCTTTTGTTTGGTAGGTCGGGGTGCTTCTACAAAGACAAAGAAGAAGAAAACCGGCGCTGGCCCATCTAGGGTAGTCCAACTCCGATGGGGGAGATATATTTGTGGGAGGCTCGCCTAGAGATAGCCCCCTTTCAGCTCCTCAGTAGGGGGCTACATCGGTGGCTGCATCGGAGGCGGTGCCTAAGGCTGCTTTCATAGAGATACATGAGGTCGTACTAATAACGGCACCTGAAACCATTCATGTGCCGGTATTTGAAGTCGCTCTAGCGGAGGTGGCTTCCAAAGAAGAGGAGCCGCCGGAGGCAGTGACTGATTACTGGTAAAAGAATTGCAATCAAGGGCGCGAGGCCTAGTGAGCCCTGCCAGGAGCCGAGACAAGTTTTTATGGCTGAGGCCATTCATTATGGGAGAATGGATCATTAGAGAACGGCTGTCGCCGTCCGCTCAGCCCGTGCCTCAAGAGGTGGGTCATCTTCCGCTATTAGGGGAGCGACCATAGAGATTGAGAGGACATGCTCTAAAGCTGCTCTTGGAGAATTACCAGGTGGCTTGACCCGCGTGGAGATGAGGAAGGGCAGGTCTACTCACCGTATCATGATCTCTGGTGGGCATAGTTTGTTAGAAGACAACGAGCAAGCCGCAGTGGACGTGACCTTGTTATGTGCAACTGCGGAGCACGAGACGCTGAGAAGTGTTAGCAACAGGGATCTGTTGAGGCGGATAGCCGGCTCAGCTTTGCAAGTAGCTTTTAGTTTCTTTTTTTTGTTTTGTCGTAAAAAATGACTGTGGCAGGTACTGAAGCGTCTCTTCTCTTCTTTTCAGACCCTCATCTTGGAGGTGGAGAGGAGGTGGCATGAACAAAAGAAGGCGGTCACCTTCACTAAAATGGTGAAGAAATATAAAGAGGTTTGTGCCAAGCATCAGGATTTGGCAAACGTACTTAAGCAGGACCCCTAGTTTCGGACATTCTATGAGGGCCTTATGGAATCAGAGGCTCTTTTGAAGAAGAGAACGACTGAGTTGAAGGAGATTGATGAACAGTTGATGGATTCTTTAGCTCGAAATGAGACTCTTCTTCAGTCAAAAGAGGAGGACTTAGAGATAAGCCATGGAGTGGTGGCAGAGGTTGCAGAACTGGGGGCCCAGGTCACGGCCCTTACAGCTAAGCTTGATGCTAGAACGACTGATGTTGAAGTTCTCAGGCAAACTGCCCAAAAGATGTTGTGCATTCTTGATGCGCACGAGATGTAGGTGTATCATGACGCCGGGTCAGTCATTTTTTAGGAGTTTTTGGCGGTAGGTCGAGCTTCTAAGTCGGAAGTTGAAAGGAAATGGCACTTAACCCGTGTTGCTCGTGAAGCGGTCGGTTATAGCTCTGACTCGCCTGATAGGGAGGGCTGTAGCTCTGAGGACGTCAACCGTTTGGACTCCAGCTTATTGATTTCTAAGGCTTATCAGCCTGGAGACGGCAATAGACCAGACGACGACCAGGCAAGTCGTGATGGGAGGGGAGGTGAAGGCTCTTAGGACTTGTATGTATATATTTTTGTAGATATGGCCTTTTTTAAGGACATATGTATGTACACCTTTTGGAGATAATGAAATATAACTTTTTTGTTGTCGTTGTTTTTCTTTCTCTCCTTAGAGATTTTATTGCATTTTCGGTTGATCGTCAGTGATGATGGCCCTAGTCAGACATAGATTGACGACTTTAGACGTGATGGAGTCGATGGCCCGAGCCATAAAGGTGACTTCGACTGTTGTCGAGTCATTTGCTTACCGTGGTCAAATCTTGGTCGACCGTTGGTGGCGATGGCCTTAGCCATAATGGAGCTGGTGGCCTTAGCCATGTAGGCGACTTTGGCTGTCGTCGAATTGTTTGCTTACCGTGGTCAAATCTAGGTCGATCGTTGGTGGCGACGGCCTTAGCCATAATGGAGTTGGTGGCCTTAGCAATGTAGGTGACTTCGATTATCGTCGAGTCGTTTACTTACCGTACTTGAATGTAGGTCGACCGCTGGCGGTGATGGCCTTAGCCATAATATAATTGATGGCCTTAGCCATGATAGAACTGATGGTTCTTATCCATGATAGAATTGATGGCCTTAGCCATGTAGGTGACTTCGGCTGTTGTAAAGTCGTTTATTCACCGTAGTCGAATCTAGGTCGATCATTGGCGGCGATAGCCTTAGCCATAATAGAATTGATGGCCTTAGCCATGATAGAATTGATGGCCTTAGCCATGATAGAATTGATGGCCGTAGCCATATAGGCGACTACGACTGTCGTCAAGTCATTTACTTACCGTAGTCGAATCTAGATCGATCGTTGGCGACGATGGACTTAGCCATAATAGAATTGATGGCCTTAGCCATGATAAAACCGATGGCCTTAGCCATGATAGAATTGATGGCCTTAGCCATGTAGGTGACTTCGATTGTTGTCGAGTCGTTTACTCAACGTAGTCAAATCTAGGTCAACCGTTGGCTGTGACGGCCTTATCCATAATAGAACTGATGGCCTTAGACATAATAGAATTGATGGCCTTAGCTATGATAGAATTGATGCCTTGGCCATGTAAGCGACTTCGACTGTCGTCGAGTCGTTTACTTACCGTAGTTGAATCTAGGTCGAACGCTGGCGGCGATGGCCTTAGCCATAATAGAATTGCTGGCCTTAGCCATGATAGAACTGATGGTCTTAGCCATGATAAAATTGATGGCCTTATCCATTTAGGTGACTTCGACAGTCGTCGAGTCATTTACTCACCTTAGCCGAATCTAGGTCGACCGTTGGTTGCGATAGCCTTAGCCATAATAAAATTGATGGCCTTAGCCATGTAGGCGACTTCGACTGTTGTCGAGTCATTTACTTATTGTAGTCGAATCTAGGTCGACCGTTGGCGGCAATGGCCTTAGCCATGATACAATTGATGGTCTTAGCCATGATAGAACTGATGGCCTTAGCCATGATAGAATTAATGGCCTTAGCCATGTAGGTGACTTCGATTGCCATCGAGTCGTTTACTCACCGTAGTAGAATTAAGGTCGACCATTGGCGGCGATGGCCTTAGCCACAATAGAATTGATGGCCTTAGCCACGATAGAATTGATGGCCTTAGCCATGTAAGCGACTTCGACTGTTGTCGAGTCGTTTACTTACCGTAGTCGAATCTAGATCGATCATTAGCGACGATGGCCTTAGCCATAATAGAATTGATAGCCTTAACCATGATTGAATTGATGGCCTTAGCCATGTAGGTGACTTTGATTGTCGTCGAGTCGTTTACTCACCGTAGTGGAATCTAGGTCGATTGTTGGCTGTGACTGCCTTAGCCATAATAGAACTGATGGCCTTAGGCATGTACATTAGAGATGTCCATAGCCTTTCATACATTGGAGATGGTCGTAGCCTTTTATACATTGGAGATGGCCGTAGTCTTTCATACATTGGAGATGGTCGTAGCCTTTCATATATTGGAGATAGCCATAGCCGTTCATATATTGGAGATGGCTGTAGCCTTTCATTGATGGCCTTAGCCATGTACATTAGAGATGGTCGTAGCCTTTCATACATTAGAGATGGCCGTAGCCTTTCTTACATTGGAGATGGCCATAGCCTTTCATACATTGGAGATGGTCGTAGACTTTCATATATTGGAGATGGCAATAGCCTTTCATACATTGGAGATGGTCGTAGCCTTTCATACATTGGAGATGGTCGTAGCCTTCATACATTGGAGATGGTCGTAGCCTTTCATATATTGGAGATGGCCGTAGCCTTTCATACATTGGAGATCAAGCTAGTCCAGTCCCTTTATCATGTCGGCCTGGAGGTCGTAAGGAGAGGTTGATATGATAAACTTATTCCGCAAATATCTCCAGGTGGCCCCTCTGCCGCCTCGTTAAAAATCTCCCCGAGAAAGCCTAATTGGGACAAAACTCGGGTAAGGGAAAAAGAGTACGGCTCGGGAGACGCCTTTCAGAAGTGGAAATACTTGAGGTGGGCAATGTTCCAGTTGTTTTGGAGCATTTTCCCTTCCATTGTTTCCAACTGGAATGCCCATTTACTGGCTACTACTGTGATTTTGTACGGTCCTTCCCAGTTGGTGCCCAGTTTCCCTTCACTTGGGTCTTTGGATGCAAATGTCTTGGCTCTTAGGACATAGTCTCCCACCTTGAGTGGTCTTATTTTGGCCCTCTTGTTGTAGTATCTTTCGACTTGTTGTTTTCGGGTCACCATTATGATATGGGCCATTTCTCTCCTTTCCTCAGCTTCGTCGAGGTCTTGGAGCCCTTTTGTGTCATTTTCTGTTCCACCGGTGTGTGAATATCTTAGGCTTGGTTCGTCGACCTCAACGGGTATGACCGCGTCTTTTCCGTAGACCAGCAAGTACGGTGTTTCCCCCGTGCTGGATTTAGGTGTGGTCCTGTGTGCCCACACCACTTCGGATAGCAGCTCGGGCAATAGCCCTTTGGCGTCCTCGAGCTTCTTTTTCTGTATGTTTAATATTGTTTTGTTGGAGGATTCATCTTGTCCATTTGCAGCGGGGTGATATGGCATGGAAAGCATCCTCTTGATGCACCATTTCTCAAAGAATTTGGTTGTTTTTTGAGCGATGAACTATCGTCCGTTGTCACAATTGATTTCTTTGGGGATGCCGAAGCGGCATATAATATTTTTCCATATGAAGGTGATCACCTCCTGTTCGCGTATTTATGCGTACGCACCTGCTTCTACCCACTTAGAAAAATAGACATTTAAAACTAATAAAAATCATACCTTTCCCCATCCTGTGGGTAGGGGGCTGACTATGTTCCTTCCCTATTTGATGAAAGGCCATGGGGAGGTGACTGAATGGAGGGGCTCTCCTTGTTGGTGTATCATGGGGGTGTATTTTTGGCATTGTTCGCATCGGCGAACATATTTTGTTGCCTCCCTCTTCATGGTGGGCCAGTAGTAGCCGGCCCGGCCTGTATGGGAACTACAGTGGCCCTCGTGTACTTCTTCGAGTACCAGCCTAGTTTGGTGCGGCCCTAGGCACTTGGCCAAGGGTCCACCAAATGTTCTTTTGTAGATGTCATTATTTATTAAGCAGTACCGAGCGGCTTGCGTGCAAAGTTTCTTTGCTTTTTTTTTGTCGGGTGGCAGCGTTCCGCCCTGTATATAAGATACAAACTGGTTGCGTCAGTCCCAAGTCAAATTTAAAGAGAACACCTCGATGTGATAAATGGCGGAGTGGAGGAGGGTGACTACGCTTCTTTGTTGATGTTTTTAGTGGCCGTAGCCAGTTTTGCTAAACCGTCTGCTTCAATATTTCGTGCCCTAGGGATCTCTTCCAAGCGGCATTTGTCGAACCCAGCTATTACCCTGCAAATTTCTGACTGGTATTTTTGCAGTCCCTGTTCTTTGATATGGTAAGTCCCAATGACTTGGTTTACTACGAGTTGGGAATTGCAGTGGAGGATGAGTCGGCGAGCCCCATATTTGATGGCCAGTTTCATGCCTGCAATAACGGCCTCATACTCGGCCTCGTTGTTAGTCATTTCAGGGCATCGTATGGACTGGCGAATTGTTTTGCCCGTGGGGACCTCGAGGACGAGTCCCAGTCCCGATCCCGATGCATTTGCGGCGCCATCAGTGTAGAGGACCCATAGGTCGTTATTGGTGGAGGCAAGTTGTGCCTTAAGTTCTGCTTTTGGCAGGATTTCTGCGTTAAAGTCGGCTATAAAATCGGCCAGAACTTGTGACTTAATGGCGGATCTTGGAAGATACGAGATGTCGTGCTCGCTGAGCTCAATGGCCCATCTTGCGAGCCGGCCCGATAATTCAGGATTGTGTACGACGCTTCTTAATGGGAAGGTATGTACCACTTTTATGGGGTGGCACTGGAAATAGGGTCGTAGCTTTCGTGAAGCTACGACCATCGGCAATGCCAATCTATCAAGGTGTGGGTACCGAGTTTCGGCGTCCACTAAGGTTTTGCTAATGTAGTAGATATGGGATTGTGTACCTTTGTTCTTGTGATCTAGGACGCTGACAACAACCTCAGATACGGCCAGATACAACAGCAGGGATTCGCCTGGGCTCGCTTTGACTAGCAAGGGCGGTGAAGACAAGTATGCTTTAAGCTTTCTCAAGGCTTCGACGCATTCCTCGCTCCACTATATTCCTTGATCTTTTTTCAGCACGTTGAAAAATTTATGGCACCTATCGGATGGTCGCAAGATGAATCTGGACAGGGCGGCTATGTGCCACGTCAGCTTCTGTATATGTTTCTTGCTACTCAACACCCTTGGTATTGCGTTTATCGCCTTGATCTGGTCTGGGTTGACCTTGATGCCTCGTTGCGATACGAGGAATCCTAAGAATTTTCCTGAGGCTACAACGAAAGCGCATTTCTCGGGGTTCAACTTCATCCCGTGCCTCCTCAGTATTTCTAAGGCCTCTTTTAGGTGGTCGACATGGTCTTCTTTCTTTGCCGATTTTAACTGCATATCATCGATGTAGACTTCCATGGTCTTACTGAGTTTATCTTTAAACATTTTGGGGACCAACCTTTGGTACGTGGCTCCTGCATTCTTGAGCCCGAAGGGCATTACCTTGCAACAGTATGTCCCCTGGTGGGTGATGAAAGTTATTTTTTCCTGGTCCTCTTCGGCCATCATGATTTGGTTGTAGCTGGAGTATGCGTCTAGAAAACTTAGCAGCTCATGCCCTGCGGTCGCGTCTATTAGCTGGTCAATGTGGGGCAATGGGAAGGAATCTTTTGGGCACACCTTGTTGAGGTCGGTGAAGTCTACACACATTCTCCACTTCCCATTCTTCTTCTTAACCATGACGACGTTAGCGACCCATTGGGGTTACTTTGATTCCTTTATGGAGTCGTTGGCTAGAAGTTTGTCCACTTCCTTGCTGACCGTTTTATTGATTGCGGCGTTGAATTTTCTTTTCATTTGCCACACGTGCGGGTGTAGCGGGTCGATGTTCAGCTTGTGAGTGGCGATTTCTCGCGGGATCCTCGACATATCTGAATGGGAAAAAGCAAACATGTCTACATGGTTAGATAAAAATTTACGATACTTACTTGGATTTGAGAGGCCATGCCCGATGTAAGCTTTCTTTGTAGGGTCGTTGTTGTCTAGTTAGACTAGGTCGAGATCTTCGATCGTAGCCTTACAGGCTTCTATGACATCAGGGTCTTTAATGGCGTTCTTTGTTGGGTAGACCTTAGTCCCCGACATAGCTGATTGCTATGTGTCTGCGCTCGCCCCTGTAAGCATTTGGTGTGGGCGCAGTCTTGAGCTATTTTATAGCATTCCTGAGCGGTGCGAGGCTCGCCTTGAATGTTGAATCCCCACGGGGTGGTAAATTTGATCATTTGGTACAAGCTCGACGGGACCGCTTTCACGGCGTGTATCCACGGTCGTCCTATGATGGCGTTGTATGATGTTTCCTGGTTCATCATATGGAAAGTTGTTTCTAGCGTGACCCCTCCCGCTAGGACAGATAGTGATATCTCCCCGGAGGTTTGTTGTAGTGCATTATTGAAACCAATTAGTGTTATGCAGCGTGATATTATCTTATCCTCGAGTCCCATTAGTACGAGGATCCTCGGGTGGATAATACAAGCGCCACTATCTTCGAAGTTGTCATACCGTTCGTGGGCGATAGTTTGCTTCAGCTTGTGCGTAGTGGTGAACTTGATGTGGTTGATCGCCGAGTCATCGCCGTTTCCAATGATCATGTTGATCGTGCGCATTGGCGAAGGCGGCTTTGGTGGCCCGTGGTGCTGCTCCCGTCCACGTGCAAAGTTTATTTTTTCTTTGTCACTGAGCAACTCTCTTAAGAACCCTTGGTTCAACATCCTGACCACCTTTTGCTGTAGACTTATACAATCTTCGATTTTGTGCCCCCGCTCCTGGTGGAACTTGCACAAGGCATTTGATTTTCTGGTGATGGGGTCCGACTTCATCTTTGCCGGCCATTGAACCTTGTTGCCCAGCTTCTCATGTGCGTACCCTATCTCTGAAGGGGACACACAAAATTATGGGCAGATAATAAATGGGGCATACCTTTGTCGTTTCATAGTAGAGTGACATGTCGCTGTAGTGCGTCTGCGTGCCTGGGTGGTGGTGGGTGACAGGATCTGATGTAGGGTTGATGTCTCTCCCTATTGGGACGTGGGACTTGTTTCTGTCGTCCTTTATTGCGTCGGTCCCTCTTGATTTCTGAATGTATTATCGTTAAACGTTGGGTCGGCCCGTTGAGGTCGTCCTCATCTGCACGTACCTCAGCGCAATAGGTGTTTTGAATCTCTTCCCATGTGGTGGGATGGTACTTCATGCGGCGACTTAGTAGTTTTTTGGTTGCCCTTGAGCCGTCCCTGCTTAACCCGTTTTGGAAAGAAGCGACCGCCATCCCTTCCGACACGTTTGGTAGGCTCATCCTTACTCTGTTAAACATGGCTAGGAAGTCTCTGAGTCCTTCCCCCGCGGTTTGCCGAACAACGAAGATGTCGTTGACCCTCGCTTCTGCTTTCTTTTCTCCTGCATGGGCGGTGACAAACTTGTATTCTATCTCCTCGAACGTGGAAATGATTTTGGCCAGTAGCTGGGAATACCAGGTTAGTGCTCCTCCTGTTAGTGTTTCGCCGAACTTCTTCAGCAGCACAAACGATACATGTTCTTTTGATAAGTCGTTACATTTTACACTAGTGACGTAGTGGATCAAGTGGTCATCGAGATCTATAGTTCCGTCGTACACTCTCAGATAAGGAAGCATTTTGAAAGTTTTTGGAATGGAGTACGGTGCAGCCTCTTTCGTGTAGGGTTGTTCAACAAACCTCCCCACGTCATGCTTTGGCAGCAGTTTGGGGGCACCAAGGATCTTGTCCACCCTCTTCCTTTATCCGTGACCTATTTTCGTTTTTCATTTCCTCCATCTTCTTGAGGATGGCTGTGAGCGTGCCATCGTTGGCCCGAGTATCGAGGAGCGCATTGTTCGCTCGTGCGATCTCGAGTTCACCTTCGATTGCAGCAAGATATGTGATCGGCCTGCATCTGATATTGTTTTGGGCTGACTTCTCAACCAAGCCACTTAGAGTGCTAGTTAACCATTTTTCTAGTAGTTTCCTGATCTCCGGGGGTGCTTCTTCAGATGCAGATATAGAAGCGCCTTTTCCCGCAAGATCGTTAGGTCTTCGGGTGGTGGAGGTGGGATTTCTCCGCTTGTGGTGGTGCTAGGGGTTGCAATCAAAACCCTCTATTCACCGGCTTCACTGAGAGGACTAATGAGATTGGTTGCAACATCTGATATTGTTTTCATTCTTGCGTTGTTGTCAGCCATTTTTCGTTTTTGTGTTGTAGAGAAGGGTTTTCGATGGTTCTCTAGGTGCAAACTGTGGTTTTGATTCTCGAAATTCCCACAGACGGTGTCAAATTGTTTAGTTCAAAAATTATATTTGTGCTTTACAAGCTTAAAAACAATCGAAAATATGTAAGGGTAAATCGTATAAAGTATAATAAGCCCAAGAGATGATAATCCCTTTAAGATGTTTGTAGATCTGTAAATGTATAGAAAAACGGACTTAGCTTTAGAGAAAAGCGATGGTTGGAATCAAAGAAAGAGATAGAGACAGAGAGAAGTTGTATTATCTCAGAATAATCATGATGCCTATTACAACATGAATGTCTCCTATCCTCGAAATAATCAAAAAGTACAAAAGTTGGTGGCTTCCAATCAATAAAAAGGTCAGGCACTAAACGGCGTCACTTCTTCTTCATCAACTTAGACCGTGTCCTCACTTGGGTCGCCCTTATTATAAGGGACGTGCCCACTTGGCGTGGGGGCGTTATAAGCTAAATTTTACCCTATACAGGAAGCATAAATAATTTGTACTTGCCAATTTTTCCCTAATAAATTCGCCGAAACTAGTTGCTGTGGCTCAAGAATACATACATGGTCCTAAGTTCCTCAAATAAAGCCCAAAACAGAATATTTTGGCGCGAACACCAATTCCAATTTCCAAGCCATTGAAAATAAACCAAAAAAATATCATAACCCCACCCCGCCATTACAGAGAAAAAGCTCAAAGATAGAGTAAAGGGTTTTCCCTAAAACATCCAAAACGGATTTCAACTAAAATCCCCAAAAAATACATCAACAGATCATCAACCAAATGGGAAAGAACGATACTCAAAACCAGCTGATAGCAGCGAAGAGAGCATACAAGAGCGCGAAAGCAGAAGGGAACCGTTCGGAGGAGGCGAAATGGGCAAATGTGATAGGAGATATCCTCAAGAACCGAGGAGAGTACATAGAGGCGCTTCGTTGGCTTCGAATCGACTATGAAATCTCCCTAAAGTACTTGTCCGAAAAGCAGCTTCTTCCGTCCTGTCAATCCCTTGGCGAAGTCTATCTCCGCATTCAAGACTACAAACACGCCCTCAATTTTCAGGTAAAAACAAGGACTAATTAAATGGCACGTTTAATTTTATATATATATATATATATATATATATATATATATATATATATATATATATATATATATATATATACTGTGACAGTATAAGAAATTTAACAGTCTCGTTTAGCTGGTTGTAGCAAGTTTACTAGCATATATTTTAACTTACCTAATTTATTGAGGAAATGGTTGAACCTTCACAAAGGCGGGACCGGGATTTGAAGCTTATGTGTTCGAGATTTAGTTTTTTAAGTTACTTGGTTATAAGCTAATAATTTGTTCATATCCAATGAATTTCTTAAGACAAATACAAGGTTTGGATCAAAGTTGTTGGGTTCAGCCGAACCCGTAACACACACTAGCTCCGGCCCTTGTTGAACATAACCCTTTATAGTTGAAATGGAAGCAAATGGCCATGCACACATCTTAAGTTTTATTTTCAAATATATTATGTGTAAAAATAAAGATCTCCTGGGAAATTTGATAGCATACAACGACAACAAAAGCTATGCCTCAGTTCCAAATAAGTTGGGGTCGGCTTTATGAATCCTCACTTCTCCAGTTACACTCAATTCATGTCTTGGGAGACTTGATATAAAACTAAAAAATATTGCAACGGGCCACAAAACCAATTGGTCCACATAGACAATTACCTGTAGTTGAATTTGGAATGAGCTGAGTGTGCAAGTATTTTTAACAGCGCATAAAGTTAAACTTCAAACTAATTAGAAAGCAATGTACTTTTTAATTAAAAAACAGCACCAAGCTTGATTATCCACATAGAAGTCTAATTGTTTGCTTTGGGGACTCCTACTAATTAGAAACAAATGTACCAGCTGCAAGCCACAAAATAATATTTGGGTTGTTGGGGATGAAATGTTAAAGACATAAATGATTATTTCTCTAGATGAGTTGATAAACACATTTCAAAGCTGAGAATAAAGGCCATAGATATTGAGACCCGAGCTAAAGGTGAAGGTTACATAGTTGGTTTTAGGTTTAAACCCTATATGTGTTTTGGTCCAACTTTTATGTTACTATATTCATTTTTTTAACTGCGGCAGAGCGTGTCAGTTTGCATCAATATCTATTGAAAAGAAAAAAGTTGTGAAATTTGCTTTAGTTTTATTGTGCATGGGAACTTCTCTAGCTCTCGAATATAAAAGTTGCATCATATGTTGGTGCATTTTGCTTTAATGATTTGTACATTTGCAACATTATAGTTTGTATTGCTAATGGCGTTTCAGTGGGCTTAAGCTCTAATCTTTTTTTTTGGTTCCTATTTTATATAATTGGTTACTGAGTGTGGTTCCAGACCCCACTATGTGAGACTATACTGGGTAGTTGTTGTTGTTACTGAGTGTGATTGGTGATATCAAGGAGTTTGTATTTTAGAATAACTACCTACAGAAACAATATGTTAGACATATGAAAGAAATATGATTAGTGCTGATTAGTTATATCATGTTCTTTTCTCTTTGATTCGAAGCCTTATAAAGTTTAACTTTAGTTTTAAAATCTGAAATTTCTAGCATTTACGAATGGGGTATTATCACTTTTAGGCCGCGCCAGAAACTATTTACATTTGGTAGCATTTGTATAATTTTTTGTATATAACATACACAATGTATATATATATATATATATATATATATATATATATATATATATATATATATATATATATATATATATATATAAAAGTATATATTTATTTAGCTATTATTTTGGAAGCGACTATCTGAACGAATCCTGATTGCCTATTACTCTACGCCTGATATATTTTAGGATTTCAAGATGTTAGTGGAATTGTTTGAATCGTTTTCATTATAATCTGGCAACATTGTTGCCTCCTTAGGCATCCAATTTTATTCTCATGATGTGCACATGGTGCTCTGGTCATGCTTTTGGGTTGCTGGACTGATTTCTCTCCCCGTCTATCTGATATATTCATATTTGGTGAACCCCTTACGCGCACTCTCATAATTCTGTTGTTTGTCGGGAAAATTCCAGACCTAACACGTTTCATGTGAACAATAAGTCTAGACTAAAATTAGCTCGTCCTGATTGAGTATTGTACTTCTTCGTGCTGTGATCAAACTAAACTAAATTAATTTATGTATATTTTCATAGAAAAGGAAACATCTAATTTTTTTCTTCTAATCTTGACCTTTTACCCCCTTTTCTTTTAAGAAAAATCTTTTTTTGGTTTTATATTACCAGTGACATAAAACATTATCTTTCCAACAGTTTTGGTGTTTGCAGTGCAAATGTTTCATTTGTTGGTCATTAATACTTGTGGCTTGTATTTTACAGAAAAAACATTTAGAACTTGCCAAGGATGAAAATGACCTTGTTGAGCAGCAAAGAGCCAGCACTCAACTAGGAAGAACATATCATGAAATTTTTCTGAAGTCGGAGGATGACCATGACTCAGTTCGAAATGCTAGAAAGTATTTCAAATTGGCACTGGCTCTTGCTAAAACTCTCAAGAAGAATTTACGATCCAGCAAACATTCTTTTGTGAAGGAATACATTGATGCCTACAACAACATTGGTATGCTTGAAGTTGATCTTGATAACTTGGAGGAAGCTGAAAAAGTTCTCAGTGAAGGATTAGAAATCTGTGATGAAGAAGAAGTAAGTGAGGATGATGACGGGCGCAGCAGGCTCCATCATAACCTTGGAAACGTCTACACTGAGCTAAGAAAATGGAATAAAGCACGAGAACATATTGAGAAAGATATTCTTATTTGTCATAGGATAGGCCACTGTCAAGGGGAGGCAAAGGGATATATAAATCTTGGGGAGTTGCATTACAGGGTTCAGAAGTATGATGAGGCCATGAAATGTTATGAATGGGCTCTAAGGCTGGCCAAGTCCATGGAAGATGAAGATGCTTTGATTAGTCAAGCCAATCAAAACATTGAAATAGTGAAAGAAGCATGCTGGGTAATGGATGAGATAAAAAAAGAAGAACAAAATCTCAAAAAGCTTGCTAGGGAAATGGAAATAGTTAGAGGAACAGAGGGTGAGAGGAAGTGCCTGCTGCAACAAAATTCATCCCTTGATCGTCTAATTGAGAAATCTAGTGCAATCTTTGCATGGCTAAAAGTAAGTATGTATTTCTCTTTATGCATTCTTGCTTTATTCCAAAACTACCAGTGAGCTTGCTAACATACTTCCATGATTTGTTTTCATCATCCATATCATGCTTTTAAACCCGTCTCTGTCTCTGCAACAAATATGGGGCCTTTTGCATGACGAGCTCGTGTCAATCTATACCTCTACTCCATTTATCCTTTTTCGCATGGATATCCAGATGCTCAATCAATTTCTAAGGGAAATTAGTCAGTGGCAGCCATTTCAATTTCTTTTTCTTTATTTTTTTGGCCAAAAGGAGCGGATTTAAACTCCAAATTTCCAAGCAGTAACTTTTTATCTGTCTCAACAGATTGTGGTTATATTGAGGAATTGAGGTTTGATGTGGATGCACCATTTATGTTCTCGACTGACTCTTTTTGTGAACCTCAGAGTAAAATTTCAAAATTATTTTGTAATGGTTTAAAAATAAACTGGTGTCCACATGTTTTAAAGCCTGGAGCCAAGAGTTCCTACCCATGCACGGAACCCTTATACTTCTTTTCTTGTGCTATTTTTGTTTTTATTTTCATTTTATAATCTGAGTGCGCGGGGTTAATCAAAGGAGCCTCTTGATGATAGACTTGCGACAACAATAGCTTTTTCTCTTATGCGTCGCTGTCTGATTCATCTAACAATTGGGAGTTCTGTAATTTGGTACCTTGATTCTTTTGGTTAGCATCATACATATGCCAAAAAGAAGAAGCAAATAGCAAGTGAGCTCTGTGACAAAGAGAAATTAAGTGACTCATTTCTAGCCATTGGAGAATCATACCAGAAGCTTAGGGAGTTTGACAAAGCTCTTAAATGGTACAACAAGAGCTTGGACACATACAGAGCAATCGGAAATTTGGAGGTAATCTTGTCCTGCTTAACATCATATCCACACATTCACATTAATTGTTATTGATGAAAGGCGCCTTAGATACTACAACTGTATTGGGCTGTGTGCACTTAGGACTTGTTGGAAACTGGATATCTGCACAAATCGACTAATTTATATCTCTCTTTGGATATTCGTAATCTCTTCTTTAACAACCTTTATATTGATTTCAGGGACAAGCACTAGCAAAGATTAATATTGGGAACATACTGGATTCTAATGGTAATTGGGGAGGTGCTTTGGCGGCTTTTGAAGAGGGTTACAGGTACTTATCTTTATTGTTACTATCACAATCTTATGCTAAATGAGTGGTATCCAGCATACAAGTCAAATGTGCTTGGCTGCAACTCTGCAAGAGTATAGATGCCCTACTGGAACTAAATCTCTCATGTGGGGTTCTATGTTGTCTAAAGCTTGATAATTTGTGTTGTCAATATGCTTCCTTGGTAAAATCTCTCTCTCTCTCTCTCTCTCGTGCACTTCTTTCGTGTATCAACATGGACACACAACGAAAATGGTGCAATCACGAAGTAGCTCTTATATTCTGTTCATTTATTTCTTACTCCCTTGTCCCAATGAGAATATCCGACTTTCCTTTTCAACGCGTCTCCCAATAGTGTCTTAAATAGAAATCTCTTTCCTCCGCTATAAATTCCTACGTTAATATTTTACTTCTTCAAAAGTTATGTGGAATTTTTTCATCCCTTAAAGATCTCAAACCTTTAGCTCACTTGCTTTTTAAACTACCATTTCATTTTATGAAGATATGGCCTAGGGCCTTAACTCAACCTCAAAACTAGCTCATGAGGGGAGGATACCCAAGTCCATATAAGCAGGCCTCAACCCACTCCCTCAAGCAGTGTGGGACTTAACACTCCCGCACATGCCCAGGAGTGGAACTGGAGTGTGGATAACATTAACATGGGGGCCCAATATTGCATAACACAATAATCAGGATCGATGGGTCTGGCTTTGATGCCATACGAAGATATGACCCTTAGGCCTAACTCAACCCCAAAAGCTAGCTCATGATGGGAGAATTGCCCAAGTCCATATAAGGAGACTACAACCCATTCCCCCAACCAATATGAGACTTTACTAATCTCAACTCTATTCTTAATATCTCCCTAGTCAAAGACTCAAACTACAACAACAACAACAACAACAATAACAACATAGTCAGTGAAATCTCACTAGTGAGGTCTAGCGAGGGACAATATGTTGGTGTGCTAAAATTTCTATGGACAATATGTCTTTTCCTTGTTCTCCATTTCTGTTTGCTGACTTGATGGCATACAAGCAGCTTGGCTTGAGAAACAGACAAAATGAAAAGATGTAAGAGGGAAGCTAAGAATTCTTGAAAAAAAAAGTTTTAGCAACATAATTTATCATTATTCCCCAGACCCCACTAAGTGGGATTATACTGGGTTGTTGTTGTTGTTGTTCCTTTTATTATCTACCAACCATATTATCATTTTGCAGGATTGCTATTCAGGCAAAAAAGCCCTCAATTCAGTTGTCTGCTCTAGAAAATATGCACTACAGCCAGATGATCAGGTTCGATAATTTGGAAGAGGCCAGGTAAACTGCTTTTACTTACGAAGTCCTTGGATTTTGGTCCATCCTTAATATGTTACTGAAAGTAAATATCTAGATGTTTTTTTGTCTTGCGCATAGTCTTTATGTTGAATATCAGGGGTTGTATAGATATTGCTTTGTCAGTAATAAGGATGAAACAGTACAGGAGGCTGCAGTCATCGATTGACAGATTGAAGAAGTCAAAAGTTGGAGATCTTGAAGCACAATATGTTGCAGGGGACTGCTGTTCTGAAAGTGAAACAGAAGTTGGCAGCCAGTCACCAATCACGTCATATGATAGCATATCACCATTGGGTTTCAAGATATCAAAAGCTCAGGGCAACGAAGATGACCTCAACGAGGACATGCCTTTGATATCGCTAGTCCGTCCCAAAAGAAACCTAGCTAAGCTGAAGTCAGCTCATGTAGAAACAATTGCATCTACTGAGCTACCTAATTCTTCGTCCCCGAGCATGTCGAAACCTGCTGGTGGTCAAGCAGTTGGTCGTAAGCGTGTCCGTCTTGTTCTGTCTGATGATGAAGGCGACAATGAAGATGTATACAGCTCCAGCAGGATAATTTCTACTCCTCTTGAGGGTGAAATGGGTGATTGCTCAAGAAGAACCTCCCACAAATGTTCTGTAGAAAATGTTGCTACTTCTGATCAATGTGAGTTAGTCTGCAGCTAACAGTAAGTTTATTTCATGAAAGAAATAGAACACTGACCACTGACCGGTATTTGGGTAAATTTGCAGTTAAAGACACAAACTATCGGTGTAGTCCATCTCATGGATTGAAGGTATTCCAATTGTTGAACAGAATTTGAAGATATTTTTCTTTTGGAAATTCGATTACCTATTATTAACAAGAAAGTTAATTGCTAAGATCTCTATCCTTGTCTGGCAGGATGTTTCACCTGTTGGGTCACGATGTGTTGTCAGTGCTTGTACCCCTGTCAACCTTGAAGAAAGTACTTGCTCCGACAAATCTAGGACTCCGGAGTTAGGTTCACGGGATGACAAGGATTTCACATATTCAAGCACAAAAAACTCTGCTCCAAAGTTTAGCTTTGGAGGTTGTGGCAGAAAATTGGATGCAGATGTTTCTGGCAATGACATTATTTCCGATCTCACTCTGCATGCCTGTAGTGAACATTGTGTGAGTGTAAATTAAGCCTCAAGATATTATGTTACGGGCTACTTGTGTTAATGCGAGAAGTTAAATCCAAGGTCAATTGATATGTTTCTGTTTTCACCAAGAATTAGTAATAAGTCAAACTTTTTATCCATAATATACAATAAGATAATTTGGCCATTGACACATCATGTGTACATGGTTGGATCTTTTTGGTTCGTTATAGGAGACATTGCCAAGCATTATTATCTTCACTGCAATACTGTTATTACACTACAGTATTGACAATATCTCTTGCTTGATGTGTTAATTGCAGCAACATATCCTCTTCAGAATTGGCAACAATGTTGTACATGTAAAATGGGGTTCAGGTAAAGATGGAATGTTGCTCAACTTGGAGCAGATGAAGGTTGAGGTAGCATGCTTGTACTATTTACAGCTCCCAGCTGAGGAGAGATCTAAAGGTAGGCTTAAATTTCAGTATGAAGTTAGTGTCACCTTCTCAAATTGTTGTTTTTATTACTTTTAACGAGGCATTAGCCATTATTCAACTATTCATTAAAGAACAAAAAGACATATAGCCAGTGCAACTCATGAATGTTATGGTGCTTTGCAAATCTGAGCATTTTGATTACAACATTAAGGCACCCAAAAATCTTTATTATGTTGAGCTTTATTATCGTTTTTACCACTACTGCTGCAACTGTTCCTGTTGTCATTAAGAGAACTACTATTATTTTCTAAAATGCAACAGAGCAGCAAAGAAGCAGGATTGTGATACAGATATACTTTGTTATCAAAAAAGTTTTGGCAAAGGTTGATAATGTGTTACAGAAAGAGCTGTTCTTTTTTTCTTCTGTTACGATCCACAAAAAGATATTTTGTATTTTTTTTAATGTATTCATATAAAATAGCATGAAATGCAGACATTCTCTAGATAGGTTTGTGATTTAATTGTCTTGGCATCATATGTCAATCGGCTGATGTGTTAGTTCCTTTATAGGCCTAGTGCCAGTCATCCAGCATATGATGCATGATGGAAGAGTTATAGAATCACTGGAAGCTGTTAGTATCTTATATGATAGTATGGCTGGAAAGGCATGCATTGACGTTTCAATTGATGGTATGTTTCTTCCAATTTGTATATTCATATAATCGTGTCTCTTATTTTGGTTTTATGTGTATCTTATTTGCTACTTTTAGTTGTTGTTGTTGTTATTTGCTACTTTTCAAATCATTAGTAGCTTCCTCCTTGTCCATGGAGTGAACTCTTAATGTGTTTTTAATTCCCTAAAGCTGTGAATGCAGAAGTGCTTGAGGATACAAAAGTGATTTTATAGATGACATTTGGGATAGTGGTGAAGAAGTGGTATTTCTAGTCAAGAATTGAGAGATAACACGAGTGGGGGGAAATAACTGGTGATCTTATTCGAAAAGACTTATTTGTCTAGTTGATCTTATTTTAGAAGAATTATTTGTCTAGTTGATGGTGAAATTTGGGGGGGGGGGGGCATCACCCTGGACCTATCAGGAATTCTTTTCATTTCACCCCTTGTTGATGATGTCTGGTTGAGAGTTGGTTAGAAAAGCTACTTGTTAACTATTTTCAGATTTTGAAATATGCAAAGCCATGACATTTACAATTATATCCCCCATATTATAAGGCTTCAACTTTGTCATCAGCAGTATGGGTTCCGAAACATCTCATGAAACTGTATATTGATTGCTGCGAGGAGCTGTCTCAGCCACCGATCTTGATGGTTCTTAAGATGCTGTACAATCAAGAGGTAAGATTTTTTTTTTAACCATGGTTTCCGGGGATCGCTTTGCGAACCCGACTAGGTGTACCCACCGGGCCCCGCTGTTTCAATGCGTGCACCACGGTTTATCAAGAGGTAAGATAAAGTTTTCATTTCCTACAATATATTAGCATTTATTTCTATGACCTCAAAGCTTTTGTGGAGGGTTGAAATTCACTAGCAAGTTATTAGCTTGTCAAGAAGTTGATATAAACATCTTGGAACTGAAGGTTCTGTGAGTTTGAGGTCTTCCTCATAGCGTGAATTTGTAAATTATCAAAAAACCTAATTCTCTTCTACCATTCAGTTTTCCCCATCCTCTACTGTATCTATTAGCTATGATGTAGTAGTACTCGTGGTAAAAAAAATGTAAACCAAGCAAGAAGCGATAGATTGATCTCTAACTTGTCTTGATTTTATCACCTAGATATTTATACTGCTGCTCAACTTCAATATTTTTTTTTGTAACTGGTTAACTTGTGTTAATGCATTATATATCCTATGAATTTTCATTTATCAAATCTATTCGCATTGTCAGGTCTTCATTTGTGATGTGCACAGAACATACACCATTTATTGTGGTCTCATCTGAAAAATGTTGATACTTAGAAAATGTACATGCATTATTTATAAATGTATCTAAAATAGTACTGGAGCAGTTGACCTTGGGCGCATCAAAGCCTACTTTCAGGTTTTTCCAACGGGAGTTGGTACCTCCCGCTCTCTTGTTTACTTTGTACACCTTTTTACGTATTGTACCTAGCATTCCGTGTGAGGTTTACTCTGGTGCTATCTAGTTTGCCCCTTTTGCGTATTTCGCTATAATGCGTGTGTGCGTCACTATTCCCCATAGTTGGTTGGAGGGATAGTGGCCGCGGTGGGGGTTGATAGTGTAAGGTCATGTCCTCGGGGGGCGGGGGCGGGGGCGAGTAGGGGGCAGGGAGTGGTCCTGCGGGTAGGGCGGGAGGTAAGGGTGGGAAGAGGGTAGCGGACGCTCATAGATTAAGGATTGGGTCGTGGAATATAGGCACTCTGACGGGTAAGTCCATTGAGTTGGCGAAGGTTCTTTAGAAGAGGAGGATTAACATAGCCTGTGTCCAGGAGACTAGGTGGAAAGGGTCGAAGGCAAGGAATGTAGACGGGTTTAAGCTGTGGTATTCTGGGGTCGTGAGAGGTAAGAATGGAGTGGGCGTCTTGGTGGATAGTGATCTAAGGGAGTCGGTGGTCGAGGTTAGGCAAGTGAATGATAGGTTAATTTCTATTAAGTTCGTTATTGGGGGTTGCGTCCTCAACGTCATCGGCGCTTACGCGGGGTTTTGGGAGGGCTTGGATGATCTGGTGAGTAATATTCCCCAATCTGAGAAGTTAGTTATTGGAGGGGACTTTAATGGTCATATTGGGGCTGATGTTGATGGTTATGGTGAGGTGCACGGTGGCTTTGCCTTTGGGGTTAGGAACAGAGGAGGCACGTCACTGCTTGATTTCGCCATGGCTTCCGAGCTTCTGATTGCGAACTCGACATTTCAGAAGAGGGAGGAGCATTTGGTCACCTTCAAGAGTTCGGCGGTGAGGACTCAGATTGATTACCTCCTCCTCAGAAGGAGCGATAGAGGTATGTGCAAGGACTGCAAGGTTATTCCGGGAGAGTCCCTTTCGACTCTTCATAGACTCCTAGTGATGGATGTCGGTCTCTGGGTGAAGAGGAAGAGGAGGGGTGCTCGGGGACAATCGCGGATTAGATGGGGTGTTTTGACTAGGAAGAAAGCACAGGAGTTGGAGAGGAGGTTAGCTGAGGGCGGAGCTTGGAGAAGTTCTGGGGAAGCGGACGCTATATGGTCAGAGACGGCGAACTTGGTTAGGGAGGTAGCACGGGACGTCCTCGGGGTAGCCAAGGGCTATTCAGGCAGACATCAGGGTGACTGGTGGTGGAACGATGTAGTCGAGGGAAAATTAGAGGCAAAGAAGGCGGCGTTTGCTAAGTTGGCAGGGAGCACAAGCGAGGAAGAACGCAGAGCGAACAGGGAGATCTACAAGGTGGCGAGGAAAGAAGCAAAGCTGGCGGTTATGGAAGCTAAAAATGCGGCGTTTGGTCGCATGTACGAGGAAGTAGGGGAGATAGGCGGGGACAAGAAGTTATTCCGTTAGCTAAAGCAAGGGAAAGGAAGGTGCGTGATCTTGACCAAGTTAGGTGCATCAAGGGCGATGATGGTAGAGTTCTGATGGGGGTGTCTCAAGTCAAGCAGATGTGGCAGGCGCACTTTCGAGACTTACTTAACGAGGAGGGGGATCGTAACATAGAGCTAGGGGAGTTGGAGCATTCAGAGCAACATAGAGACCTTGGGTACTGCAGGCGCATTAGAGTGGAGGAGGTCATGGGGGCTTTGCGTAAGATGAGTAGGGGTCGAGTGACCCGGGCCAAACGAGATCCCGGTGGAGTTCTGGAAGTGCATGGGTAGGTCAGGAGTGGAGTGGCTCTCCAGGTTGTTCAATGCGATCTTCAGGACCAAAAGGATGCCGGATGAGTGGAGGTGGAGTACAGTGGTGCCCTTGTACAAGAACAAAGGGGTCATCCAGTGCTACAACAACTATAGGAGTATCAAATTAATAAGTCACACCATGAAGGTCTGGGAGCGAGTGATCGAGGCGAGGGTGAGGGAGATGACATCTATATCTGCGAACCAATTCGGTTTCATGCCGGGTCGCTCCACTACAGAAGCTGTCCACCTTGTCAGGAGGCTGGTGGAGCAGTTCAGGGATAAGAAGAAGGACCTGCACATGGTGCTTATCGACTTGGAGAAGGCGTATGACAAGGTCCCAGGGGAGGTGCTTGGAGGCGAAAAGCGTGCCGGAAGCCTACATCAGAGTAATCAAGGATATGTATGATAGAGCTAAGACTAGGGTTAGGACGGTGGGTGGTGACTCACACCATTTTCCAGTGGTTATGGGGCTCCATCAAGGATCAACGCTTAGCCCTCTCTTGTTTGCCTTGGTGATGGATGCTCTGACCCGACATATTCAAGGGAATGTGCCTTGGTGTATGCTATTTGCTGATGACATAGTCTTGATTGACGAGACAAGGGTCGGTGTTATTGAGAGGTTAGAGGTATGGAGACAGACTCTCGAGTTTAAGGGTTTCAAAATAAGCAGATCTAAGACAGAATACCTGGAGTGCAAGTTTAGCGCCGAGCCGAGCGAAGTAGGCAGGGACGTGATGATTGGATCTCAGGTCATCGCCAAGAGGGACAATGTCACATATCTTGGGTCGGTGATTCAGGGGGACGGAGAGATTGACGGGGACGTCACTCATCGTATAGGAGCGGAGTGGTTAAAGTGGAGGCTTGCATCAGGAGTCCTGTGTGACAAGAAAGTTCCACAGAAATTCAAGGGGAAATTTTATAGAGCTGTGGTTAGACCTGCAATGTTGTATGGGGCGGAGTGCTGGCCAGTGAAAGAACTCTCATGTTTAGAGAATGAAGGTTGTAGAGATGAGGATGCTCAGGTGGATGTGCGGGCTCACCAGGTTAGATAAGATTAAGAATGAAGTTATTCGAGAGAAGGTGGGGGTGGCCCCAGTGGATGAGAAGATGCGAGAAGCGAGGCTGAGGTGGTTCGGGCATGTGCGGAGGAGAAGTCCTGATGCTCCGGTGAGGAGTTGTGAACGGCTGACGATGGTCGGCGTTCGGCGAGGCAGAGGGAGCCTAAGAGGTATTGGAGAGAGGTGATTAGGCATGACATGGCTAAATGCGGGTTTCCGAGGACATGGCCCTTGATAGGAAACCCTGGAGGTCTAGTATCAGGGTTGTAGGATAGGGGTCCCTAGAGTTATTCGTACTACTCACCCAGGGTTGGGTGAGGCTGGGCAGGGCTATCCATAGATGATTTGTGTTTTGGATTGTGTCTCCCTTATGGTAGTTATTTATGGTAGTTATTGTATGATATCATTGCATGCTATTTTATTTATGGTTCTTATGTTTAGATAATTATTCACGCTATTTCTGCTGGACTTACTAATGCTCTTTTGTTTTTGTTTTTGTTTTTCCCTTTCCTTCACTGAGCCGAGGGTCGATTGGAAACAGCCTCTCTGCCCTTTCGGGTAGGGGTAAGGCTCGTCTACGTATTACCTTCCCCATACCTCACTTTGTGGGACTATACTGAGTAGTTGTTGTTGTTGTTGTTTATCTAAAATAGTACTGGAGTTTGTGGAAGACAGGGCAGTTTTTATAAAGATTTTATGTCAATATTAAGTGATATAAAGTAGGGGACGTGGGACACTGCAAGGTGGTAGTTTATTCGTGGCAGATGCCTCCTAAAGATTAGCAGAGGTGTGCGAAGGTGGACTCAAGCTAAGATTCTGCTCGTGAGTGTATGGTGCAAGCCTGTCTGATTGTGAAACTGACTGGTTGAACAGAAGACGAAAGTCCGCCATAGTGATCTGGTAGTCCCGTGTGGAAGAGTAACCTTGACATTACTATGAACTTTCAAAGATCAGAAAATTAGCCATGAAGTGAGGAATAAAAAAGAAAGACGGGAATGGTCTAAAATTGAATTCAGTCTAGCACCAAAATCGGGGTTGTATCTTGATATATGTGTATGTCCATGTAGATGTGGACATAGACACATTTTAGATTAAGAAGTTCTGATTTTTAAAATAAAGATAGATGTGCTATTGCATTTTTTCATCTCTCGGTTACTGGTGATTGACCTTCTACAAAATTAGTGGGTGTCAGTAGAATCTTCCTTTTGTTGGCGTTGGTATACTCGTATACTCCACCTCAAAAGCAAGGCTGTAAACTTTTTTGTGTTTAAAACTAAATAGATCCACTCCATTTATCACAATGAATTATATTTGTTCGATACTTGTCAACATAAATATTGACTATTGAAAAAAAATTAGAACGAAAAAAAAGAAAAGAAATTTCAGTTGAAAACAATTTGGAGTGACTATAGGGTTATCCTTCTTTTTATCATTTTCCAAAAAGTTGATAAACTTGGCGGGTATGTAAAAGATATTATTTGTTTTCCATCACTTTTACTGTATTTAAAACGCGAGGTAGTGGAGGGCTATTTTGTGAAGGTGGTACTTGATCTTGTTTGGTTGGAATGGAACCTTGTTTATTGGTTTGGCTGGACAAAATTTGAGGTATCATATTTCTCTCTCCCACTCACTCAAACACGAACTGACACACATATTGCAGTTTTCTTCTGCTAATAAATGGGATACTCAATATTGTTCAAGTGATAAACTACTATTGATGTTTTAGTTGTTTCAATTTCCCAGACTATTTGTTAATGTCTTAAAGTGAGGGACTGCATGTGGTTTTTTTGGAAGGAGACGTAAAAACAATTTTAGCAATCATATTCAAAATAGAGTAAGAAAAAGAATGCGTTTGCAAAACCCCTTTATTGTTAGTCTGATTGCTTCTTTTAATATATGTTTACCAGGTGTCGGAGGATGAAATCGTGGTGTCTGACTGCGAACTGCAAGATATATCAGTGGCACCATTAATCAATGCCCTATATGCACACAAAACTTTTGCTGTCTTAGACCTTTCTCACAATCTGTTAGGTAACAATCATGTGGTCAATATCATTCTTCCTATTGCTTCCAGAAATGTGCACATTTCAACTTGCTTTTTATGTTATCAAATAGCTTGATTCTTAGCCATTAACTTTTCATTTCTGTGAAATATTAGTTAACCTTTTTGCTATTCCTTTTTCTAATCTTGGCAATGTACCAGGAAATGGAACAATGGAGAAGCTTAAGAGAGTATTCACCTCATCAGGGCAAAATTATGGTGGGTTGACCTTGGATTTGCACTGCAATCGACTTGGTTCAACTGCTTTGTTCCAGGTTTACTAAATAATTCTTAGAACTTTGCAATATGACTTTTCTTTGCCTCTTCCTTAAATGTGATGAACGATGTACTCATGAATTGTGCACAGCATAGCCATGTCCATGCTGGAAATAGCAGTGGTTAATGTAGCATTTGCTGGTTATTCAAGTCCAGAAAAATATGGCATCTTCTGTAGCTTGAAATACTATCTTCCAACTCCATGAACATATCAGAAGAGTTTGACATTTTAAAGCTTGCCTACTTCTAGGCAAACTTCCAACAAGCATTTTTCTTACATGTTACAGAGATTAGGATAATGTGTTAATCACATAATAAGCTGATTAAAGGAGGGTATAATTTCTCTACTTTTTCGTACAATCAATAAGAGGATTTTGTTTCCTGTTGTTTTATTTTGTTCTTTTCCATATCAGCAACTTACGTCTGATATTGGTTCAGATCCAAATAAAGTACTGTAGTGTACATATGGAATAAAAAATATCCTAAAGATTCTAACCTCTTTCAGTTATTACTTCTTGAAATTTGTTTTCTGAGGGAACAGCATAGTGCATACCGTTTGTTGGCTCCTTGATACTTGGCAAAATAAAATGGAAGCAAATGCTAAATCTAAGCTAAATCCGACAAAATCAAAGCCGATTCCTACAAAATAAGGGAACTAAATTATATAAAAATAGCAATTAGGAGTCTCCTTATCCGTATTCCTTCTCATATTCCATGAAGCTTGAAACTCAGGTTCTCCATTGCTTTGTGCAACAACTGATTGCTTCTTACTTCTTTATGGTGCATGATTTCACCTACTTATTAAAAGTAATATCCAGAAGTTGGTTTCCTATCTATTAGTGATCTAGCCAGTCATCATTTGAGAAAATCTCTATGATTCTATTGGTTCCCCTTTTCTGGAGTCATCTTCAGCTAACAATATTTTTACGTTGCATCTTGATGTTCTTCATTAGTGTTCTTCATCAATTGACTAATCACAGGATTTGGTTTCCTTTGCTTGTGCAATAGGAATATGAAGATCATTAATTAAATAATTTATTTGTAGCGGTACAAGAATATGTGTTACTTTGATATCCTCCCTCATAGTTGAACCCTGGATCTTGTCATGGCAAGGCTGAGGAAATGTGTATTGCATTGATTTAGGATCCTTCTGATGTCTTGAGCAGACTTTAGGTTCCTTGTTTTGTTCCTTAGGACTGGGAGTAGTAAGAGAGGCTACTGTGCACAGTTTGAGACTTGGTTTGATCCTCAGACGTAGAGAATTATTGGGGTGGTGTGGTCACAAGAGTGATGGGAATCCAAAATTTGATATTTTTCTAGGCACAATGACTTCTCTCCATGAATGAGTTTTGAGATTAAAGTACATTCTTAATGAATGTTAAAACCATGGTTTGCAGGTATTTTGTGCATAAGGAGAGTAATATTTGTACTTGTGTAGTCCTTTTGGAGGGGAAATAATCCAGGAGAAGACATTTGACTGATGCTGGGTTGAATTTACTTTCTTAATAAGAGTGAACATGAAAATAGCAAAATATCTGAGTACTTTTAGAGTATTATTAGTAATGACTCGAATTTGGGAAATAACTTTTAGAGAACACCTGGCCTGGTGAATCAAATCTCTAGTTTTTTGAGGGATTTATTGATTTGGTAATTTGCTGTTAAGATAGCGTCCCCTGAAAACTGCTTTGGAACATTACTAGTTCGTGACTGATCGAGCTACCTCGGGAAGGTGTTTAATTTCTTTTGCAGTTATTCCATTCTGGTATCTGCACTAAAACTTAGATGAACCATTCCACTTTCCAGAAGATAATTGCCAAGATTTAAAATTGAAATATTCTTCGCCGTTATGTGTTATTGAGACATGACATTTAACATGAAATTGATCCTGAATCATTTATAGAATTTCAGAATATGATACAGACTCTGAATTATCTCTCATGAGAAACTCCTAGGTAGTAGACATATGGTTTTTTATGCCTCAAATGGCAGAAAAAATATGTGATGCTGATAATGTTTGTTCTGTAGATAGATTTGGAACTCAGGTAGGGCACTTCTGCTTTATCAATGGTTATGAACCTCAGTTAACTTAATAGTATCCTAAGTGAGACATAGTAAAGTTACTCATGATTTTAGTTCATCAACTTACCACAGTTTTGTGATCGCAGTCGAGCTAATGAAATACAAAACCCTGCTCCAGTAAAAGCCCTATCTTATTGTACTAATTTACAGATTTGTGAATGCCATGTTCTATACGCCCGATTGGAAGTACTCAACATATCTGGGAACCGTCTAACTGATGCATGTGCATCATATCTTTCAACTATCTTGCAGAATTGCAAAGGTATGTAGTTTCTCGCTCTTTTATATTAAAAGAAATTCAAGCTATCTTCTAGTTGCTTTTCATGAAGTGAGTATGTTATAGCTTCCCATTCTGCATGAATTGGATGGAGTGCTTGGTTAGCTTAAAGCTGGCAAGATATCGAGTCGGCTCCTTATTTAGCGGCTCATGACAGGCTCTTCTAGCTGCAGTTTTCTTCAACTTATTCTCACATAGCTCTTCTTCTGCAGCTCTTTATAGTTTAAACATTGAGCAATGTTCAATCACATCCAGAACTATTAAAAAGGTTGCTGACTCACTGACTTCTGGATCGGCGCTTACACATCTTTCTTTAGGTACTTATAACTGACTATCTGAATGATAGTTTTCAAGAATGTTTCCTTTTTAATGCATTATTTATGTCTCAATCTTTCATTGTATAGGACACAACCACCCAATAGTTGCAAATGCCGTGATATATCTTTTGGCTACACTTACCAACTTAAAGAGGCAAGTCCTTGAACTTCCTTGAATTGTTTTCTCCTCTTTTTACATAGTAAAAGTTCTAGATTAGTTCCAGTATTTCGAAATGGATGATCTAGCATTTCCTGTTGTAGTTTTCAAGAGCTTAGTTTAAAGGGAATAAAGCTAAGCAAGCCTGTAATAGAGGGTCTTTGCCAACTTGTCAAGAGCTCTAGCTTGTCTGGTTTACTGCTTGGCAGCACTAGTATAGGACCGGTAAGCAGCTTATCCTCTTTCTTCCTTTTTATCTGTTTAAAATATTTATGCGGTGTTTAATTAAAATGAAGGGGAGCCTTGGAACAATGATGAAGTTGTCTCCATGTGATCTATAATCACGGGTTCAGTCGTGGAATCCGCCAATGATGCTTGTGTTAAAGTAGGTTGCTTACATAACACCCCTTGGGATGCGGCCATTCCCCAAACCTTGCGTGATTGCATGATGCCTCGTGCACCGGGCTATCTTTTTTTCTTTAATTAAAATTGAATTGATAACACTGGGATATCTCTACAGGATGGAATGTTAAAATTGATGCAGTCATTGTCCATAGAAAGTCAAGAACTGAAGCTTGATGTATCATCTTGTGGTTTGACACCTGACTGCATTGTCAAATTAAATGCAGAAGTTTCTGTATTTAATAGCATAGTTGAGCTTGACCTTGGGGGTAATCAGCTCAAGCAAGAGGTCTGTCTCTCTTTCTCTTTATTATTTGTTACATAATGAATGTAGATATAAACGTAAACATACTCTCACATCATGTACATAGCTAGCAGAGTTATAGGGATTCACAACAGATTTATAGGATTTCCTTTTTTATTCTTTCTATAGTTAGTGATCTATGTACTTGTAAATATATTTGTTACTTTCTGAAATAATATATAGAGAGATTGCTCCATTGTCTCTATACTTTAGATGGTGTCAGAGCACATCTGATTCACCAGTGTTGGTTCAGAAAGTTCGTTGAAAGTCGACTTGGTAAGTGACAGAATTGGTCTGTTACCAGGGAGGTACAAGGGACTTGGGATTTCAACCACACAGCTAACATGGGGACTACCACGTCACCCTGATCTACAATACTTCATAATACGGCGGCTGGCAGGGTAGCGCGTGAATCTCATGTGTCGGTAAATAATTTCGGGTAGCACCTGTGTAACCGGCATGTGGAGACACGTGTATCGTCGAAATCAGTTCGAGGTTTAATTTTTGACGTCGCCTTGACATTTCTGGTCAGAATTTTGTGGGCTCTTGTCCATCAGTTGTCGGTTGGGTAGATTTCAAAACATTCCAGGTTTTGTCAACTTTGTTTTCTTTGGTCAAGATCATTTTTTGACTTTCCATTTGCTGATTTGGTGTCTGATTACTTACTGTTGAGGACTCCATATTCTTGGTAAATTTCTCTTTTGTCAATCTTTGGCTTGTTGAGCTTTATTCAAGTGAAAAGCATTTTGGTGATATGATTAGACAAGAGATTCTGTTACTTGATCTTTTGGGAGATATGTTGGGATATCTTTTCATTGGAATTTTGCTGGTTCATCTTCCATTATTTTGATCCTTAGAGGGTTCTAATTAAGTAATTCTTGGTGGAACTTTTCGATTATATCAGTTAGAGCTCCTCTGATTTATTGGGTAAACTTTTGATTCTGGTAACTTTATTTGTGTAAAGTTCAGGTCGTGGTTAGATTTGTTTAAGACTTTAAGTTCCCTTTTTGTTTACTGATTTTGTGGACTACCATTATTAGTGTGGCATCTTGGGTTTTACTGGTTTTATTTGAATAGTTAAAGAAAAAAGGGAAAAAGAATGACAGGCTAATATGGCTACATCTCCTAATCCTACAATCTTGGTTTCAGATGAGTTTATGGAATTCCTTCAATGTCAGAAATCAATTAAGTAATCTTCTTTAGTTAATACTTTTGCCGAGTCAGATAAAACATGTCTTATCACCTCTTCAAATAAATGGATGGTTGATTAAGGTGCTACAAATCACATAACAGGTAATCCAAATTGTGAGTCATGTCGATTTGCAAAACACCATCGCATCTCGTTCTGAAGCGTTTAGTCACTTTTCCGCCTTCTATGCTGAAGTCAAAACTCAATTAAATGATTTGGTGTGTATTCTAAGGAGTGATAATGCTAAAGAATATATGTCAAGCGTTATTTTGGTCCTTTGGTCCTACATGAGACAATATGGTATACTACATTAGTCTTCATATATAGATACACCTTCTCAAAATGGAGTTGCTGAGAGGATGTATAGGCATCTTCTTGAGACAACTCGGGCGCTTTTGTTCCAATTGAAGGTTCCTAAACAGTTTTGGGCTGATGCTATCTCTATGACTTGTTTTTTGATAAATCGCATGCCATCTATTGTGCTTGGTAGTAATGTACCTTACAATGTTTTTTTCCCAAGCAAATCATTATTATAAGTGAAATCTAATGTGTTTGGATGCACATTTTATGTTCCCAAGGCATTGAAGTGTATATTCCTTGGTTATTCTCATTTTCTAAAGGGGTCTCAGAATTATTCTATTGAACTTGGCAAATATCTGGTATCAACTGATGTAGTATTTTCAAAGACTATTCCATTCTTCTATGCACCTCTCATTTCTACAACTTAGAGGGAGGAAGATGAGTGGCTAGTATATCAGTTACTCGTACTTTGACAGAACAACTAGATGATGTTCCTCTATCTCTTGGTTCTTCTATTGAGCATCAATCGACTATTGTGCCTTCAGCACCTGCTCCAACTGTGTTAGCAAGACTGCCAATTGTTCAAGCTTACTCGTGGAGGCGAGAGACAAATAGTACTTGTCCTGCAACAGTTACTTCGTCATTAGATTCTCCTCCTAATCCTCCAGAAAACCTTGACCTTCCTATTGCTCTTCGCAATGGTACACGTACTTGCAAATCCACATATTCTATTACTAACTTTGTTTCCTATGACTACTTATCCTCTATGTCTAGACTAGATCTATGATTGCTTCTCTAAAATCCATCTCGGTATCTACAGTAAAGGAGACTTTTAATCATCCTAGATGGTTTGATGCAATGCATGAGGAAATACATGCCTTAGAGGATAATCACGCGTGGAATTTGGTGGATTTACTAGAGGGAAAGAAACCAGTGGGATGTAAGTGGGTCTTTACTGTTAGAGTTAATCCAAATAGTTCTGTGACAAGACTTAAGGTTACATTTGTGGCTAAAGGATATGCTCAAACTTATGGGGTAGGTTATTCCGACACCTTCTTCCCAGTTGCCAAACTTAGTTCTGTCTGCTTATTTATTTCTCGAGTTGCTTCCGAGAACTGGCCTTACATCAGTTGGATATCAAGAATCTGTTCCTTCATGGTGATCTTCAGGAGGAAGTATATATGGAGCGACCACCCGGTTTTGTATTTCAGGGAAAGTATAATAAAAGTCTGTTATTTGAAAAAATCCTTGTATGACTTGAAACAGAGTCCTTGAGCTTGGTCTGGCAAGTTCAGTGAGGTAGTTCAAGAGTTTGGGTTGAAAATAAGCAAGTATGATCAATTAGTCTTCCATCGACAATCAGCAGTTGGCACTGTTCTCCTTGTTGTATATGTTAATGACATTGTTATCACAGGAAATTACCATACGGGGATCTCTTCCCTCAAGTCTTTCTTGCTTAATAGGTTTCATACAAATGACTTGGGCATGTTGAAATACTTGGTGGGAGTAGAAGTAAATAGGAGCAAGAAGGGAATTCTTTTGTCTTAGAGAAAGTAAATTCTTGACTTGCTTGCAAAAACTGGAAAGTTGGTAGTTAAACCCTATAGTACTCCAATGGTTCTTGATATGCATTTTGTGAAAGATGATAGCGATCCTTTTGATGATCCGGAGAGATACAAGAGGTTAGTTGAAAAATTAAGCCACTCGTCCAGATATTGCTTTTGTGCCAAGTATTATTAGCCAGTTCATGCCCATACCAATGGCCAAATATTGGGTATTAGGACAGATTTTATGTTACTTGAAAGGAGCTCCTGAACTTGGCATATTATATACAATCACCGCCATACTCATGTTGAGTGTGTTGCAGATGCTAATTGGGTTGGATCCAAAATTGATAGAAGATCCGCTACAAGCTATTGTGTCTTTGTTGGAGGGAACCTAGTATTACGAAGGATTAAAAGCAAAATGTTGTATCTCCTTCTCGTGCAGAATTCGAGAACAGAGCTATGCCACAATCCACATGTGACATTATATGGATATATCATCTTTTGACTGAAATTGGGTTGGAGCATCTAATACCAGCAAACCTCTTGTGTGACAATCAAGCTGCCCTCCCTATTGCGTCAAATCCGGTATATCATGAATAGTCTTTAAGAACGACAGCAACTGATAGAAGTTCTTTCGCATGGTTATTAATTAATATGGTTAGTTCAAAGGGTGGCTGGAGAAGACCAGAATAGTGAACAACGATGCCATAATTTTGTTCCGAAAGAAGCGTGGGACTTCTAGAACAGTCACCAAAAAGAGAGATCAGTAAATTATAAAAGAAGGAAAACCATTGGTTGGGAAAGCAGTATAAGGCCTCCTGTTAGTAGAGAAACTACTTAGGTCCCTATGTACAGGAGGCTCCTTATACGAGAGTTTATTCTATCAGAAATAAGGAAAGTTTTGACTGCCTACAATAAGGAGAATTATCTAATTACTTAATCAGTGATATCCTAATTATGCTATACTAATAAACTTAAAACATAGAATATAAATCTATAATCTTCCAACATATAGCTGGATTAGTTCTCGACTTCTGATAATATGCATGTTTCGGAAGCTTTATGCTCCTTTCACCCTACCAAGTATGGAAGAATTCCCAACATATATTTGATTCAATTTATCTGGATACTCTACTTCAATACTTTGAATTTTTCTAATTGAAAATCTAAATGCTGAAGTATGAATGCAGGGTGGCAGGGCATTGGCAGCAGCATTGAGTAATTCCAGGTGTTGTTTAAGAGTCTTGCTATTACAAAAATGTCAACTGGGACTTCTTGGCATTCTTTGGATACTTAAGGGACTATCAGAGAACTATTATCTGGAAGAGCTTAACTTGGCTGAAAATGCAGATCGAGAAGAACTTCATGCTTTGCCACATGATCCATGCTCTCTCAATAAATGCTCAAATGTCTTCCAAACAGATGCTAACCTGTTAGACCATATGGCCGAGGCACCTGCAGCTAATGCTAAAGAAGGTTGTCAAAAAGAGTTATGTACAATTAATACAGATGATAATCTGCTCGAAGCTCCAGATAGTGAAGACGAGCAAGTCGAGGTTGATGCTATAGAGCGAGCTAGGAATCAGAGTAGTAGCGGCACTTCTTTAAAGAACCATTCTGTCATAGAATCTGAGTTCATTCAAGAGCTTTCGGCTGCTATTCAAATGGCAAAGCATTTGCAACTGTTAGATCTTAGTAATAATGGGTTCATGAAAGAGAGAGCTGAAAGCTTGTATGTTGCGTGGGCATCTAGTTCGAGAAGTGGTTCATCTCAGGGGCACATTGAGGATAATACAATCCATTTGTCAGTGGAGGGACTAAAGTGTTGCCATCTGAAGCCTTGCTGCAGAAGAATTTAAGTTATTTGCAAGACTATTAACTCAGTTTGTTACACTACAATGTACATTATTGTGATATGACCTTAGACATCAGAGAATCCTCTAACAGATTTAGTACTAATTATTACTTGTACTTATTAGTAAATTTAGCTTATGAAGTGTATATAGCCTTTGGAAATTAGGTTGTGATCAAGCCAAGGATATTCATGGTCTTGACTCTTGACCTTGCTTTATGAAATCCTAGCAGATAAAGTCGTTTTTCATCTTATAAATTATAACTAAACATCAGATAAAGAGCTTGAGTTGCATTTTTGTGCTCTTTGTTTAAAAAAACATAGTTCTTGATGAACTGTTTTGTTTTCTTTGTCAATTTATCAAAAGTAATCATCAGAAATGAGAAGAGGGGAACTTTGAAGTAACAGTAAAAGTTATATTCGTGTGACTTATAGGTTACGAGTTTGAGTTATGAAATTAGCTATTAATGCTTGCATTAGGGTATGTTATCTATAATACACCTATTGGGGGGATGTTATTCCTCAAACTCTTTGTGAGCATGGGGTGCTTCCTCAACCAAATTGTCCTCTTAATCATTTGAAATGAAACTTATTTAATAATTTGGTTGAACCCTCTAAAATCAGTTAGGCAAAAATTTTTTGAACAAAAGTTGGAGATGTCAGTGGGCTTGCATGGATTCAGGTGGACAGTGATCCATTTAACCTGCCCATAGAGCAAGTCCTCATACAAATATCAGCCCACGAGCTCTGTAAAGGTGGGGCAAGTGCACAAATAGCTAATTTTGGAACCCCTATTTAAGACCTCGCTCTTGTAAGTTCAGCCGCTTCAAAATCAACTTTAGATTTAAGGGATTGAAGTTACAAACTTCAATTATACAATTAAGGGGGCCAAATGAAGTTTCAAATTCAAAGCATAAGTAGATATAACAATCCAACTAGACAAGTATAACATCAATTTCACTAGTACTACAGATTAAGCAAATTTAAGAATTGAGATTAATATATGAATAATACTAACAAAATGGAGTTTTTTGAAGTATACAAAACACAAAAAAGTACCTGCAACATTAGTAGTGGGAACACAAACATGTAACTAAGAAGAAGAAGGAGCAGCAGGTTTTTTTGTTTGAAGTTTGCCAACACTGGCTATAGGTTAAATAATTTGAAACAACTGAACATTACTTAAATAGCAGGGTGAAAATTGACTACCGTATACAATTCCTACGTAAGTTTTGTATATTTTGAGACTGTTGTGCAATGCCTTATCCTTACCTTTTTTTTATTTTAATTTCGAGTCTAAATGATTTTTTTGGGGGGAAGCATGGCTAAAATCTAAATGACTAGATAACAACAGTCTAATAATCATGAAATGGAACAAATATATTATTGCGTAATGTTATTGTTACTAGTCTCAGAGTGCGCGCTTTGTGCGTGTACCTTATCTAAATAAGTAATATTACTAAAATCATATAGGTATTATGTTAAAAATTGTGTTTGAGTTAAAAAGAAAAGTATAAGTTTTTGAAATAATAATTGTAGATTTTAGTTAGCTAACTCAATAAGGGAATAGATTTCCAATAAAAATCCTCAACTCATCACAGTCAATATATTAAATTTAAATTTATTTTATTTTTATTCATTCTAGTATGAAGAAATAATCTTTTAGGAAATATATTCTCAATCGTGCAAAAAGTTTTTTTTATAGTTTTGATTAGTAATAGAATTACTTAATCGAGGAAAAAAAATATTATTCTAGAAATTTTATTTTACTCTTTTATTTCATTATTTGCTATTATCAACTTATAGTTTCTTGATTACCTAAATCATAATTCACTTGAAAAAAATTCATGATGTTAAAAATTAAAATATAAAGGTTAATACTTGATGACATTTTGAGCTTAAAATAGGTATTTAAAAATTATTTTGAGATACAAGGGGGAAATTGAAAAGGGAAGTTTGAATTTTAAATCAAAAAGTTTGGGGAAAAAATTAATTTCATCCGAATAAAAAGATCACTATTGTTGAAGCATTACTATATCTTAAATAAGATATATGCTAAAATCCGAAATTGACCGATGGATCGAAACTAATTGATAGCTAAAAAGTATATAAAATATGTCTATTTTATATTTATATAATAGAAACATATAGAAACAATATATTTTTTATTAGTTATTATTTTTGAAAACGGCTAAAAATATATATATTTCTCAAAGATATATTCATTAACATTAGATTGTACGGCATTGTTGCATCTTAAATGATAATATGAGGCAAATATCTAAATTAGCATCGGAGAAAACTGGATTGGACAATATTAGATGAAATCCTACCGTTGTATAATAATTCATATATGAAGGTGTTATGTACTAATAAAAGAACAAGAGTAATATTGCAGAGAAAGAGAGAAAGAGGAAATTCTTATTAATATGTAATGATTTTACAATGGAATAGAACCCTCTATTTATAGGGAGAAAGTGACTTAGCCACCAAGTAATAAACCCTAAAATCTCTCTAAATATAGACACACCTTAAATAGAATTCTATTTATAACACTCCCCCTTGAATGTCTATTTAACAGATAATGTGCCTCGTTAAAACCTTAACTAAAATAAAACCCAATGGGAAAAAAATTCTAGAGAAGGAAAAAGAGTACATATATCTAACAATACGCCTTTTGGTTGGCTCGTTAAAAACCTTGCAAGGAATACCCAGTGGGACAAAACCTTGTTTGGGAAAAAGAGTGCAACGCACATTAACTCCCCATAATGAGAGCATCAATTCATATTTTTAAGCATTTGCATTTCAATCTTGTGCACCATCTTCAAAACGATATTTGGAAGAGATTTGGTAAACAAATCAACCATATTAACTTGAATGAATATATCTTGAAATTATCATTCTTGATAGAGATGTAATGTCTTCATAGACTGTCGTAGAATGGCATTTTTAATATCTCCATAGAGGTATTCTCACTATCACATTATCATGCTTATAGTTATAGCAAGATACAGTTGTGCACAAACTGAAAAAGTGGTACTTCAAGATCAAAAATTGTATAGGCTTTACGCGATTTAAGTCCTTCAAGGATTGTCATATAAGTTAAGATATCGAAAACTGATTGCACATACCATTGACTTTATACTTTTAAGTGTTTGAACTACATGTCCAAAACTACATGTCTTTCATATGGAATTAATTCTACTTCAATTGTATCTCTTCCATTTGGCCAATATTTTTGTGTCTATATTCGATAGACTTAAGATCCTCATCTATACTTAGATCTATGATAGATATCGTTGATGAACATTTTATATCGGTTCCAACATTTTTCATAAAAACCTAATGTAAAAATATCTTCATTCATATATTCAGGTACCTGAATCTCGCATGAGATTTTATGAAGTTTTATGTCATGTGATCTTCTAGATCACTTGCCTCCTTATTTTGATCACTTTGATCATTTGTTCATCTTCTTTATCAAGAAGTTCTATTTGAAACCGTTTGTCTATACGCTTTAACCGTACCATAGACTTTGTCCTTCCATGACTTAATATGAGCATTTGCAATGAGAATATAGTTACTTTCATTGGGTCAGCAAATGCATATGGCATGCTGTGCAATATATTGCAAATGAACTACCCTTTTATGAACTTCAAGTTCATATTATCCTATTCGAGGATCTATATGTATAAATAATAATTCATTTCATATAAATTTTTTCTCAACTGTTATATCTTGGCCCCCCCCCCCCCCCCCCCCCCCTGTTAGAAAAACTAACTTTCTTCCTCAACTTTGGAAATCCATCTTTGTGCATTATGGTATTAGTGAAAATATACACCGCACATTAATAATAATAAGATGAAATTATTTGGTTCCTGACCTCGAACCATTTGTGAGGGGAGAATATAATATACTCTCGTATATAACGTATATTAATTTGATATACAAAACTTTGTTCTCATAAGCAATTGTTTAACTATTAAGTGGAGGCACTCAATAAATTATTTTGCTAAACCAACTATGATGTAAACCAACTTATCAAGATGAACTTCTTGAATAGAAAATCTAGAAATTATGCTTGAAATTAAATTATTGAGCAAGTTACCTCGTAAAACACCATGTTGTGGGCTAATGATATGCACATGTAACAATCTCATAGATGCATATTATGTGGTATATATGGCAGGTGAATGAGCCCATATTCACCTTTGATATTTCCAGAATTCATGGGATTCAATCCCAACTTTAGTTGGTCTATTAATTAATGAGAACAAGCAATATAAGAGAATTCGTAAAAAACTTTCTAGTTCTTTAATATTTACCCATGTGACTTCTCTATTATTTTTGCATATCATACTTAACATTGATATTGGTAAACCAAATGGCAATTGAATAAATTATCGATATTGATAAACTTCAAATTTACACCATGACATGTGCAATTATCAATAAACTCCAAGTTTATTATGATATGGGTTTTTATATAAATAAACATCCACTTTATTGTGGCATTCCTTTGTTTGTGTAGTACAAACTGGAGAATAAAGCGGGTAGCTTTCACATACAGATTATCCCGCTACAAGTTGTAGTAATAGAAGATATCAAATCTTTCCTTTATTTATTGTCTCAATATAATCAACCGCTTTTGCGTATACTTTGAAAACTGAATAAGTTTCTTTGAGTCTTACTGCAACACAATACCTTATTGGTAACCAATGTTGTTTCTCCAAAATAGTATAATTGGCTCTTGCAGAGTTCTCAATTAATTTGGTACTACCACATATTCATCAATATCCATATGGTGAATATCTCTTTCAAAGAGAAAGTTATACCATTATGGCCATTGTCAAAATTATATGCAAGATATGTTTATTGCATTATTGTTGTCTTTTAATAATCACATTGCCAAAATATTTTAGCGTACAATAGGTACGTGACCAATGACCATTCATGCCATAATAATGATATCATCTCAAACCTCCCTCTAGAGGCGAGTGTGGTATATTCACTACTACTAGTACGTTCATATTCTTTCAAGAATGAATATATATTCATAAATTAGATGTTGTCACACTCACATCATGAATGGACCAATAATCATCTATATGTGCTATATATATCTCATGTCAAATCGATGAGAGATATTACTTTCACAAAGTGAAGGATTATTTTAAGAATCCTTATTATTCTCATTGTCACAATGATGACGATTATAATTTCGTCTATTGCCACGTCCACATCGATTGATACCTTCACGGTAATAATTTTGTCTTCTTTCAGACTTATCACATATTGCGATCACATTCTCTTAAGGGAATGAGAATGGAGCAAATTCAATGATACGTGTTTTCAATTCTTTTCCCACAATCATACATGAATTTGATCATGGAAAGATATAGAAATTTTACCACTTCATGTGGTGTATTTTCTTACAAACTCCATTAGAGTTATAATCAAACTTTGTTGTTTTTGCTTGTATATAAAATCAAATTATAGAATTTCAAGAATTTGAAAGAGAAAAGTAAAATACTTACCTTAAATCTAGAATTTTAATCATGAAGGAAGTTCATGGAACAACTGACAATCATTATGCTCAATCCCAAAGCTTCTACCCAATTGGTTAGAGTCTCGTGCTGATAACATGTTATGAACCAATAAAAGAACAAGAGCAATATTGCAGAGAAAGAGAGAGAGAGAGTGAATTCTTATTGATATGTGATGATTTCACAATGGAATAAAACCCTCTATTTATAGGGAGAGAGTGACTCAGCCACCAAGTGATAAACCCTAAAATCTCTCTAAATATAGATATTCACCTTAAATAGAATTCTATTTATAACATAACGATACTTCTTTCGTATTATTCACTTTTGGATAAGTTTTGTTGTGTGGAATGTCACACCCACATTAAATTTTATTTTACTCTTTGATTTCATTATTTACTATTATTAACTTATAATTTCTTGATTACCTAAATCATAATTCACTTGAAAAAAATTCATGATGTTAAAAATTAAAATATAAAGGTTGATACTTGATGACATATTGAACTTAAAATAGGAACTTAAAAATTGTTTTGAGATACGAAGGGGAAATTGAAAAGGGAAAAAATTAATTTTATCCGAATAAAAAGATCACTAATGTTGAACCATTATTATATCTTAAATAAGATATATGGTAAAATACGAAATTGACCAATCAGTCGAAGCTAATTGCATTTGATAGCTAAAAAATATATAATATATGTCTATTTTATATGTATATAATAGACACATATAGAAGCAATATATTTTTTATTAGTTATTATTTTTAGGAATGGCATATATATATATATATATATATATATATATATATATATATATATATATATATATATATATATATATATATATATATATATATATATATATATATATATATATATATATATATATATATATATATATATATATATATATATATATATATATATATATATATATATATATATATATATATATATATATATATATATATATATATATATATATATATATATATATATATATTCATTAAGATTTGATTGTACGGCATTATTGCATCTTAAATGATAATATGAGGCAAATATCTAAATTAGCATTGGAGAAAATTGGATTGAACAACATTAGATAAAATCCTACCGTTGTATACATAATTCATATATGAAGGATAATTCTTTCGTATTATTCACTTTTGGCTAAGTTTTGTTGTTTGGAATGTCACACCCACATTAAATTGTCTAGTAGGGTATTGTTTCAATTTGATATTATCACAAATAACTCAAATTTGATGAACAATATTATCATGCACAACAGTAATGTTAAATTATAAACAAAAATAATAATTAAATTTTAAAAAAAATACTAAACAAATTAAGGGACAATCTAATAGAAGTAGTATTTTGGAGAAAAGCATAAGATGAAAATTATACAAGGAGAACGAAGGTTCCAGGTGATGGAAGAAAATTTTAGTTGATTTCAAGGGGAGCATTTGTATCTATACTCGTTTTTTCTGTCACGTTTTAACTTGTGCCAGCTTTGTAAAAAAAAAAAATTGCAAGCATACCTGCTTTTTCGCATAACTTCAGCATATGGGGCTGAAGTAACAAAGGCAGTCACGCAAAACTTCAGTATTCTAGTAGCTGGGCCTGAAGTTTAGCTCTAGAGCTGAAGTTTTTGTTTTGTAACTGGCGAACTTCAGCTCTAGAGCTGAAGTTTTTGTTTTATAACTGTCGAACTTCAGCTCTAGAGCTGAAGTTTTTGTTTGTAACTGGCTAACTTCAGCTCTAGAACTGAAGTTTTTGTTTGTAACTGGCGAATTTCAGCTCTAGAGCTGAAGTTTTTAAAACCCTTGAGTATGTACTGCTGAAGTTTCTATTTTTGGGGGAGGAATTTTTTAAAACCCTTGTGTCACGACCCAATTCCGAAAACCGGTCGTGATGGCGCCTCTCGCGAAGACTAGGTCAACCAACAGAACAACAGTGCCTTATTCAACAATTAATAATTATAACTGAATGAGTAATATGATTTTTTAGCAATAATGACGGATATTTTTCACTGTCCACTACCCGACCAGGGTGTCACAAGTCACGAGCATCTAAGGAGTAGGAACCCCACTATAGGGCTAATGATTTATTAATACAAAATAAAAATTAGAAGCAAAAGACGAAGCACGGTGCCGCAAACGCTGGCGGTCACCTTGCTCAACTACCATAGTAAGGCCTTCAGTCCGCTACTAACCCGCTACCAAGTGAACAATACCTGCAACTGCGCGCGAGGTACATGGAGTAAAGTGAGTACTTCCAACTCAGTGGTAATAAGAGTAATAATAACTGAGCGGCAAGAAATCACGTAAGAGCACTTCATCATGCTATATAAGACAGTACAACCCTTTTTAAAAAACAGTAATTCCATGAAAATCCTTTATAAAATATATGGCTCAGTTTAAAACCTCTTTTGAAAATTTCAGTAGTGCAAGTCCACACACAAATCAACTACTCGGGCACAACACTCTATTAACAAATAACACCAGGGTATCTGGTACTCAGTGCAAGAAATAGCATGGATGCCAATGACATGAGAGTGCTAAATGTTATGCCACATAGTACAAACAGGAATCAATGCGTGAATGCAATGCAATGCACATGACCGCTGCGATGTACAGCTCGATCCATTTAGGTACCCACGCTCACTGTGGCGGTTCAGACTCCGGAGGGGCTCCTACAGCCCAAGCGTAATATCAATATCACACCGCTGCGATGTGCATCCCGATCCATGCGCAGTCCAAAATGCACACATAACGCTGTTGCGGTGCGCAGCCCGATTCATACTCAGTCCCAAAATGCACATAATCCCCTTGGACAATAGTAAAATAGTAGTTCTCAGCTCAAAATGCCATTAAAATATCATTTAAGTTTTCAAATCTTAGAAGGATGGCTGAGTTTGCAAAACAGTATTTTAAACCTTGGACAGAGATTAAATAATATGCACAGTAATGCAAAAACAGTGATATCAATCCCCGAAGGATTCAAATAATCAGCACGAAGCCCACAACATGGCAATCAGCCTAAATCATGATAGCATCAAGTAGGTCTCAGTCAATCACGCAGTAAAATCAACAACCGGGATGGACCAAGTCACAATCCCCATTGGTGCTCTACCCCACGCTCATACCTGGCATGCAAGTCACCACAATACAACACTATGATGTGCAAATTCGGGGTTTCAAACCATCAGGATGCCATTTACAAGTATTACACACCTCGAACCTATGAAATCTCTAGCCTACGATGCCTTTGCCCCTCAAACCGGTCTCCACGTGCGTCGAATCTAACCAAAATAAGAGCGAATGCATCACAATGTGCTAAGGGAACAATACCCAATCGAAAAGACTCGAAAAATGTCAAAAATCACAAAATATGCAAAATCCGAGCCTCGGGTCCACTTCTCAAAATCTAGAAAAATTTACACCAAATTTTCCTCATCTCGCCACGAGTCGATACATATAAAATTCATCAAAATCAGAGCTCAAATGGGCCATCAAATCCCAAATTTAGAATTTCAATATCAAGCCCTGATTTCTTATAAATTGGCTATGTTTTTATGGATTTCTAGGATGATTCTTCATTAAAATCATGTATTTAACTCATAAAATTTACATCCAATCGATCTTGGCTGAAACTCCTTTCAATCCCCGTTCAAAAGCTCTCAAAATTACTAAAAATGGTGGAGAAATGGGTTATTTTCACGATTTAAAACTTTTTAACATTCTGCCCAGTCACTGTAGCTAACACTATACGATCACATTAGATCCTTGCGATCGCATAGAACAAAACTCCGGGGCAATGTAGCTAACTCTATAGGATTGCATAGAACAAAATCCAGGGGTACTATAGATAACACTATGCATTAGAGCATTGCGATCAGATAGAACAAAATTCCGGGTACTGTAGCTAACCTTCTGTGATTGCATAGAACAGAATCCTGGGTACTGTAGCTAACACTATGCGATCGCATTAGAGCATTGCGATCGCATAGAACAAAATTGTTGTGCACTGACTGCTGCATTTCTGTAGCATTTTCCAACTTTAAAAATTCCCGTTAGCCACCCGAAATCACCCCGAGTCCCCCGAGACCTCAACCCAAAATTCCAACACCTCCTAAAACATCATACCAACTTGTTCCAATCATCAAAACACCTAGATTAGCACTAAAATCATCGAATTATATCGAATTCAAGCCTAAATTCTTTTAAAACTTCATAAACATACATTCGATCAAAAACCCGACCAAAACATATCCGAATGACTTAAAATTTTGCACATATCCCAAATCACCAAACGAAGCTACAACAACTTTCGAAATTCCGTTTCGACCCTCGGATCAAAATATTACTTATCAACCGGAATCGCTAAAATACTAACTTCGCCAAAATAGGCTAACTTCTTCACCAGACCTCCAAAATTACGCCCGATTGCGCTCTAAGCCTTAAATCATCCCCTGAAACTAACCGAATCATCAGAATTCAATTCCGAGCCCTCTAAATCACCAGTCAATATTTGGTTGACTTTTCCAAATTAATTCTTTCTTAAAGAGACTAATTGTCTCATTTCTTACCAAACTCTGTCCGAATTACTTCAAATTTACCAAACACATATATTGACACATGAGGAAGCATAAAACAGGGAAAACAGGACTGAAATGCATGAGATGACGGATCGGGTTGTCACATCCTCCCCAAATTAAAAAATGCTCGTCCTCGAGCGTACCTAGAGTTGTCCTAGACGCCAACTAACAGTTAAATGACTTTACCAAACATATACCCGGTGTGATCCCACGTCACCCTATCTTGCCTCGGTCCGATAATACAACACAACTAAAATTTCACAGTTCATCAGGACCATAGACCATAGAACCACATTGCATTTCCGAAATCATAGCTAGAGTAAACCCAAACCAGTCGTAATAACCCACACCTGCAACCTCAGGTGAGACCATACAACAAACCACACATTCCGACACTCGAAACGATAGTCTCCATTCATGGGAGTTGCCCAAAATACTCAATTATTGATAGGAACTGCTTATTAGCTAAAGTCTTGTTCCAACACTTTCGTTTACTGCCGACGATAATTAAAACACCTGGTAAACTGTAACCATTCCTCAGATCAACCGTTCATGAGGCCACTTCCCTCTGACTAATATCACAACAGATTTCTGGGTCAAACCTCAATATTACACTTCCAACAAGCGCAAATCGACTCCGTTCGTATTCGTTAATGACTCCAACGATCTCCTAGAATCCAACATACCACTCAGGTGATAATAAATCTCAAAATAGGCCCAAGCCACAACTTGCATCATATACGCACCAATAAGAGACGGTCCGAACATACTCAACTCATGGCAATTGATTCAAACGAAAGAGCTGTACCTCAAGCTCATTAGTACCATCAGGCTGAGACCCCGTCTCACATCATAGAAATAGAGTACCTAAATCGTCCTCAAAAGTTCATAACTTCACGTGGCCTCGCCACAACATGCGATCCTATCCAAACACTGTTACACATGAAGCACCTCTAGACACCATGCTTAAAATAGAAAGCCACGCACAGATTGATGTCTGAAACCAAGCAATATATCACACCCACGGTGAAGCAAGTAACCTACACCATTCAATCTTGTAAGGACATATCCGATGCGTTATTCGCTTAACAACTCCCAATACGGACTTTCCTCAGAAACAAGGAAGCAAGGCATAAGAAGTAACATATGGAAAAAAATTCTCAACATCACACTATTGCGGTGTGCAACCCGATCCAGATAATATACCTTGTGGCGGCGTGCCACCTGATCCACACAGATATCTCACATAGGGAGATCTACATCGAGCCATATTTGCTTATTATAACAAAAAACCGAGTATCGGTCGTAAGCATACTGAGTGCATAATGATATCTATTGCGTTGTAAGATACGAAAAACTCAACTTACACTATGAATCTCGATAATGCCGCACTATATGTGCCCATAGTCCAAAAATCACAACTCCTCGCAACACAGAAAAGCAACTCATAGATCTCCCCAGATCACTAACATGTTCAATAACGATCGAATCAACCTATCCTTCACCATTACAATTCGAGGCCATCCAAGCCAACTCAAGCAAATCACGTATCCAATCGGCTTACCAATAAACTCATTACCAAGAAGCCTGAAGCTGCTTCTTCCACTACTATAACTCATGTCGGAGCCGAATCAATGGTAGAAACCTCTACACTTACATCCGCCTCAAAGGCCCAATTAAGGAAAGCAATCCTTCCCAACCGTCCACCGGTCTGTGGTACACAACCATTCAGCTAGAACATAGTCTGATGCACCTTTCCACGCAACTTATGGCATTTTCCGACATAATCCATAGTACAATAGTCTAGAATTACCCAGCATAGAGACAAACCAATATACACACCAATATCATATCCAAAATCTAATATACCAAGCAAAGAAAGATCCACTCGAGCTTCCAAACCCCCAATAGCCGCTAACGGTACCAATACACACTATCCACAACGACTACATAGCCTGAACATGAGAATTCCCAGTCTCCAGCACCATATATCACTCAAATTACTGTACCTGATCCCAAATTCTTCAGTATAAATACATGTTACACCTCGAGTACCCAATCATTCCACAAAAGATATTCCAAAATTCCACCGGTGCCACCAAACAGACTCAGATGTCAACAGTCGATCTATCAAGAAAATGCCGCAACACTACCGAAATGCTATCAACTTAATCACATTGCCCTTTTTCTGAAACATATACCCTCGTCAAATCACTATGATTAAAACACCATTTCCTTGGCCATATGAGGACCATTCATCCTAATCATCTGAAGATCGATTCTTAAATCACATGCAGCTGCCCGTGCTTCTTAAGAATTTAGTGACTTTCCATTCCGAACTGAACCGAGCCTTATACACACAAATCCCAATCCTCCACAATATATCGCATCTACCATGCCACAATCGGATAACATAAGAACTTTTATCTCTCTTCCGCGCCGTAGACATCGATGCACTCAACTAGTCGAGAACTTTCATTGATCCCATTTAGAAGAAAAATCCTTACACCCTCCAAGCTTCGCATACCCACAGAAAATATACTCATAGTCAAACCACGATAAAACCCAACATGAACATCTATGCCATTTCTAATTGTATGAGCTAAGCTGCTAGGACTGAATCCTTCTATACCAAGTTGAGCAAGCCATCAAAACCCAAGAGCATTGTTGCAAAATGCCTAAAAACCTCACTACCTCAAACACATACAAAGCATTAATCATACCCTTACCATACTGATTCGGTCTATTATCAAATTATTCCATCTATCAAATTTCTCTTTTTATTCATCATTCACTTGATATTTATCCCTCGCTGTAGCATCACAATGACTCAATCTAGGCTCACCACAGGAGATTCGAACATAAGACCACACTGTCTAAGACCCATAGGCCACCGAATACTCTCTCAAACGTTCCCAAAAATACCACATTCTTGAATAATTTACTTTGAAGAACTTCCTGTGAAATTCGAATTCGTTACCATTACCTTCCAGATGCCGATACATAGAATCCCATAATCGACATAAGAATACTACAAGCCTCGACATTTTTCGATGAAAACATGGTCTGTGACCACATACACAACCTGGAGACACCCGATTATTACATGCCAAATCTTGTACGCAATAACACCATTCTCGAGAGTCATTCACTCTTATTCAACGGTAAATTATCTGACTTAATGAACAGAACTACTCGTGCCTTATTAGCCCTCTAACACTGCAGGACATGATCTCATTCCAATACCAACAACCGTCTTCCTTCTCTATACACTGAGATTTCTTTGTCAACAACATCTCAAGACATCCTAGTATTTTCTCACATCTCCGAAGCACCATGTAACCTTTATTAAAATTTTGCTCCACTCGCGCCATCCTTGTCTCATTTTCTATAATCAAGACTAATTTGTCAGCATACCTCGAAACGGAACAATATAGCATATAACCGTGCGATAAGCTACTTAACAACAGCCTCCCCCACTTGGCTCAAAGCCATCCATTATGACACATTTAATAACCTATAATACTTTTACTCTAATGATTCCACAATATTATAGTGAGACTAAACTCAAATAATCTACTAGTTTGTGAGAACACTGATTATCTATTGTGAAAGGCGGCTACGGGACCGCAAAAGCAGAAATTGCTGAGGGTTTAAAACATTAATCTATTCCGCGAGTTCATTCATAACTTCCTCCTTTTTTGACCAACTTGGAAGCTTGTTGGTAGAGATTGAAGAGGGTTTCAACGGTAATTGATTGGGGGTATGTCTCGTGACTGAGAAACGTCATTTTTGCTAAGAATCAACCTTAAATTCATGAAAAATCTGGGAAAAACTTGAATAACTAGGGCTTGAGTTTTTGATTTTAAATTGGGGTTTGATTGTCCATTTGAGCTCCGATTCTGGTAAATTTTATATATGCGGACTCGTGGCGAGACGAGGAATCCAGTGATGTCACTTTCATAATTTTTTGAGAAGTGGTCTCGGGGCTCGAGTTTTGCCAACTTCATGTTTTTGGGTGTTTTTGAGTTCTTTCAATTGCGTTAAATCCCATTAGCTTATTATAACCTATTCCTTGTGGTTTTGGTCAGATTCTGCACTTGAGGAGGTTGATTTGCAAGGAAAAAAAAGGCGAGCTAGGATTTTGGCCGGTTTAAGGTGAGTAATTGTTGTAAATGATATACTTAGGGTTTGAAACCCTGTATTTGCACTATGCGGTGCTATGTTGAGATGAAAAACGCGTCGTGTGATGAACATGGTGATTTTACCGCTGGGGATTTGGACTTGGTCCATCCTTATTGATGACTTACTTTTTGACCGAGACTCAGCTTTATCTATATATTTTGGGCTAGTTGCCATGTTTGGGGCCTTGTACCGATTTGTAGAACCGTTAGGGAGCATGTTGAACCGATTGATCTCACTTTACCTATTGAGCACATACTCTCAGTCATGTCCTCAACTGTGAATCATGAAATAAATCGGACTTAGTAATTTGCACCCTAAATGAGAAATACTAGGGTTGAATACCCTGTCTTAGCTGAATGGGCCTGAGAGGCCAAGCCTATACCAGATCGGGCTGCACGCCGCAACAGTATATACATATACATATATTGGATCTGACTGCACGCCGATGATATATTGGATGGATCGGACTGCACGCCGCAGTGATATATTATATGGATCGGACTGCACGCTGCAGTATTATAGCACTTGGGTTGAAGGAGCCCCTCTGGAGTCTGCACATACCCCAGTGAGCCCAGTCAACTATATATATATATTGGATGGGGATGTGCGCCGCAGTACTATATATATTATATTGGATCGGGCTGCACGTCGTGACAGTATTAGACGTGGATCGGGCTGTGCACCATAGTAGTGTTAGTAAATTATTGGACAGTTAGAGGATTTTTATTAGTTTTGCCTGCTTAACACATGTTTAATGCCTTTACTATTGATTTTAGAACTGTGTAGTGTTTCTAAAGGTTTTCTTATTTTCAGTCGTTATTTATTGCTATTACTCACTGATTCAGAGTACTCACTCTACTCCCTGCACCATGTGTGCAGATACAGGGATCCCGAAGGCTTAGCTATGATCATCTGCTGCTGCCCAGTTCAGTACCAGAGTTATCGAGGTAGCTTCCGGCGTCCGCAGGACCCGATTTCTCCTCTTATCTATCTTTTACTTCCGCATCTAGATTTCCTTTGTATAGGATATTGACCAGTTGTATCTAGAGGCTGTGACTTGCGACGTTGAATCTTTTGGGCTGTTATTACTTTTGTTATGGTTTTTGCACTGTTTCTATTAATATCAAACTAAGAATTTTATGTTAAACGTGGCATTTTACGTTAATGATTTTGCTGGAAAATGTTTGAATGGTCAGGTTTGCCTAACAAGGTGTTGGGCGCCATCACGATCGGGGTTTGGGTCGTGACAAGTTGGTATCAGAGCCTAGGTTACTAGGCCTCACGAATAATGAGTCGGTTTAGTAGAGTCTCGCAGATCGGTACGGAGATGTCTGTACTTATCCTCGATAGGCTACAGAACCTTTAGGAAAAACTTCATATTCTTGAAATTCTTGTCGTGCGACTTTGTTGATCCGAGAACTAAATTTCTGTATTCTATTCTCTCGCAGATGGCGAGAACGTGTACTATCGAGCATGGCAGATGACCACCATTGCCACCCGCTAGAGGACGAGGGCACGACCGTGGTTGTGGTTGAGGCAGAGCAGCAGGGGTAGTGCCAGTTGACCCCACTCAGGATCATCCTCCAGCAATAGAGGTTCCAACAACACTTGCCTAGGCACCAGCTGTGCCTATTGTGATTCCGGTTCTTCAAGAGGACCTGACTCATATTTTATCAGTTTGCACTGGCCTGGCTAAGGCATTCTCGGCCACTACTGCCGCAGCTACATCTCAGACAGGTGGTGGTCATCATACCCCCGCAGCTTGCACTCCTGAGCAAGGTGCGTAGGGTTTGTAGACACTGGAGGCACCACCAGTCTAGCCAGCATGGTTCATCCAGTTGCCCTGGTTCAGGGTGATGGGGTACCAGTGATGATAGATGACGAGAAACGTCGTCTTGAGAGGTTCAGCAGGCTTTCACCTCCTACTTTCAGCGGTATTCCAGGCGAGGAAGTTTAGGGAATTCTCGAGAAGTGTCGATGCATGCTTCAGATAGTAGGGATTTTAGAGACGAGCGGGGTATCTTTTACCACTTTTCAGTTCTCAGGAGCAGTATTTACATGGTGGGAGGCAAATGAGCGGTGTAGGCCGGTAGGTGCAGCACCGTTGTCTCGACTATCAACAATTTCACAACTAACATAGGGCGATTTCACATGGATCACAGTTTGCCATACATACCTGGAGTTGATTATCCCCTTTAAACCTTTAGTCCAATTTGCCAAGCAATCAAGAAGTTAATCTAGTTCATGAGCAAAACTTAGGTTTTAGAAATGTAAACTCATAGATGTTACCGAATTCCCTTTTACAAGATTTTAGGGTTTTGAAGTCATGCATGAAGGTTTTATGAAGAAATTTCAAAACAAGTGTATGGGGTTCCCTTCCCAAGCTTAAATTTCAAAATTTGGGGGAAATGGGTTAGGTATTTTACCCGAGAAATCAATAGAGAAGACAATGCACCAAGAATTTTCCGAGCTCCAATGGTTTTGAAAGACTAAATGATGAAGAATTCACTTTCTCTGTCAAGAACCCTCTCCCCCTCTCTCTTATTTTGATCAAAAGTGTGTTAAAAATGAGGGAGAAGGTGTTTTAATAAACGGTGGGTTGGGTCTAAAATATTAGAAAAATACCAGGCAAGCTCGATCTGCGATAAACGGTGGGTTGGGTCTAAAATATTAGAAAAATACCAGGCAAGCTCGATCTGCGATCGCAGAACAGACATGCGGTCCGCAGAATGGACCGCAGAAATGGCTCAAGTTTCAAACCTGTCGGGTTGGGAATACGGTGAATATGCGGTCCGCATTTGTGTTATGCGGTCGCAGAATGCACGACAGAACTGACCTTTGAATTTCCTCAAGGACAATATGCGATCACTCTACGGTCCGCATATTGATTATGCGATCGCAAATATAACAGCATTCTTAATATCAAAATTTGGTTGCTCTCTGATTCACTATGCGGTAGGAATGCGGTGCGCATATCTAATATGCGAGCGTATTCTGGACCGCATTATGACCATTTTCTGGAAAAATTTTGATTTCATATTTGTAAGTTCAAAACAGTAAAAAGGATCCTATCCATGTGGGTAGACTCGACTCGATGAGCTTCTAACACCTGAGCACTCATTTTCACGGTGCGTTACATCCTCCCCCGCTTAATATCATTTGTCCTCGAATGAGGACTTGGGAACCAAATGAGTTTGAAAACATGATATGCAAGTTCCTACACTTTTATTAACTTTCAAGTTTGTTTTAGAAAATTTTTTCCAGAGTTCCCTTTGTAATATAGACATAACCACCTGTCAAAGAATCCCCAAAACACATTTCCAAGCACTACTACACTAGCTTGCTACCTTTACAACAGTCATAAAAATGCACGATCTTCATATTTGCACATATTCAACCTCTCGATACACTTTGCCACCATTTTGGCACACTACATGTAATCAAATTAAGCATTAATCATCTGTACTGTTAAATCCATTTACCTATCACAGGGGTACGACACAGTTATTCATTTTAATACGATTCCTCCATGCAAAACTAATCATTACACAATTAGAACACCTTGACAAACAGTCTCCATGAAAAATTAATTATTACTTCCACACATCACCTTAACATGGGAGCACAAAAACCCTCATTACCAAAAGGACCGCACATTGTTCAATTAGTTACAACACATAAAATTTTGCACAACTTTGAGAAACTGCAACAATAAGGCACTTGGAAAGAGAAGGGATGATTCTTACACCTAATGGAACACAACACTAGCTCTCCAAGGGACAAGATTCACACGATCATTCCTAGACTTACTCAAATAGATGGGGATATTTTAACTTCATCTCATCTTCCACTTCCCATGTGGCTTCCTCGACTTGTTGGTTCCGCCACAACACCTTAGCTGAAGCAATCTCCTTGTTTCGCAACTTTAAGACTTGTCTATCCAGAATAGCAACCGAAATCTCTTCATATGATAACTCTTCTGTAACCTTCATGTCTTCAATTGGCACAAATTTAGACGGATCACCCACAACTTTCCTCAATATGGATACATGAAACACCGGGTGCACCAAGGACATTTCAGGGGGCAACTCCAACCTATACGCCACTTGACCGATCCTTTGAATGACTTGATAAGGCCCGACATACCTAGGACTTAGTTTTTCCTTCTTCCCAAAGCGCATGACTCCCTTCATTAGGGACACCCTCAAGAATACCCAATATCCTTCTTGAAACTTTAATTCTCTTCGACGCACATCTGCATAGGATTTCTGGCGACTTTGAGCAGTCTTCATCCTCTCCTAAATGACTCTTACCTTCTCCATGGCCTGATGCACGAGAGCTGGCCCTATTAATTTTGCTTCACCAACCTCGAACCACCCGATCGGGGACCTACACCTTCTTCCGTACAATGCTTTAAATGGGGCAATTGGATGCTAGCATGGAAGCCGTTGTTATAAGAAAACTCTATAAGGGGCAGGTGATCATCCCAATTACCTTTGAAATCCAAGACACATTCCCGCAACATATCCTCGAGCGTCTGAATGGTCCGCTCTGCTTGTCCATCGGTCTGCGGATGAAAAGCTGTGCTGAGATTCACTTGAGTACCCAAACCTTGTTGAAATTTCCTCCAGAAGTTAGCTGTAAACTGGGATCCTCGATCCGAAATGATGAAAAGTGGCGTAACATGAAGCCTCAATATCTCCTTGATATACAACCGAGCATATTGTTTCGCAGTATCGGTGGACTTGACAGGCAAAAAGTGAGCTGATTTGGTGATCCTATCCACAATTACCCAAATTGAGTCGAACTTGTGCTGAGTACGAGGTAGTCCTGTCATGAAGTCCATATTGATCATTTCCCACTTCCACATCGGTATTTCTATAAGCTGAGTCAACCCTCCCGGCCGCTGATTCTCGGCCTTCACTTGCTGGCAATTAGGACACTTAGAGACAAAGTTCGCCACATTCTTCTTGATACCATTCCACCAATAGATATCCTTGAGATTGTGATACATCTTTGTAGAGCCTAGGTGCATTGAATACCTGGAATGATGAGCCTCTGCCATTACCCTCTCCCGAAGATTATCAACATCCGGGACAGAACTTGTCATGGCACCGTAGCACACCATCGTTGCTGCTGAGCGAAAAGGCTGAAATTTTGCTACTTAGAGCTGCCTCCTTCAATTGTGCCAATGCTGGATCAATAAATTGCTTTTCTTTAATCTCTGCTGCTAGCGACGATTTTGCTGTATTATGCACCATAAGTTGCTCTTCATTCGGGGCCGAGATACAAACCCCAACGCTGGCCAACTGATGTACCTCCCAAGCTAGGGACCTTTGATCCGCTCTCAAGTGAGCCAAGCCACCCATGGATTTCCGAATGACAGCGTTGGCCACCACGTTCGCCTTCCCTGGATGATACAAGATGTCCATATCATAATCCTTAAGCAATTCTAACCACCGCCGCTGCCTCAAATTCAGCTCTTTCTGCTTGAATAAATATTGAAGACTCTTGTGGTCTGAAAACACATCTACTTAAACCCCATTAAGATAATGCAGCCATATTTTTAAGGCGAACACAACTGATGCAAGCTCCAAATCTTGCGTTGGATAATTCTTCTCGTGATTCGTGAGTTGCCTGGAAGCATATGCTATAACCTTCCCGTGCTGCATTAGAACATACCCTAAACCAACCTTGGAGGCATCACAATAAACCACTAACCCCTCTGTGCCCTCTTGCAAGGCCAATACTGGTGCCGAAGTCAATCTTGTCTTCAATTCATGGAAACCTTTCTCACACGCATCTGACCACTGGAACTTGGCTGATTTCTGTGTCAATTTAGTCAATGGGGAGGCGAGGGTGGAGAATCCCTCTACAAGCCTCCGATAATACCCTACTAACCCCAAAAAGCTACGGATCTCCATCGAGGTCATGGGCCTAGGCCAATCCTTCACTGTTGAAATATTTTGGGGGTCCACCTGAATCCCCTCACTGGAAACAACATGACCCAGAAAAGTGACAGACTCCAACCAAAATTCACATTGGGAAAACTTGGCATACAATCTGTGCTGATGTAGAGTCTGCAAAACCGCTCTGAGGTGACTGGCATGATCCTCCCTGCTCCGCGAATATACGAGGATGTCATCAATGAAAACAATCACGAAGGAGTCTAAAAATGAATTGAAGACCCGATTCATAAGATCCATAAAAGCTACCGGGGCATTGGTTAGCCCAAAAGACATGACCAAGAATTCAAAGTGGCCATAGCGAGTTCTGAAAGCGGTCTTAGGAGTATCCTATTCCCTGATCTTCAATTGGAAGTACCCGGACCGCAAATCAATTTTGGAGAAGAACCTTGCACCTTGCAATTGATCGAACAAATCATCTATCTGAGGCAAAGGGTACTTATTCTTGATGGTGAATTTATTAAGCTTCTAATAATTAATACACATCCGAAGCGACCCATCCTTTTTTCTGACAAGAACCGGAGCACCCCATGGCGACACACTTGGCCGGATAAACCCCTTCTCCAATAGATCCTTCAACTGCTCTTTTAACTCTCGCAACTCTGCTGGCGCCGTTCTGTATGGGGGAATAGATATTGGCTAGGTATCTGGAAATACATCAATTTCGAAATCAATCTCCCTATCTGGCGGGATTCCTTGAAGCTCATCTGGAAATACCTCAGGAAACTCATTTACAACTGGTACGGACTCGGGGGCAGGTACCTTTGGAGTAGTGTCCGCCACCCGGACCAAATGATAAATACACCCCTTCCTGATCATCTTTGAGGCCTTGAGGTAGGAAATAAACCTACCCTTCAGCACAACACCATTCCCTTTCCATTCAACAACCAGCTCATTAGAGAATCGAGTATCATGACTCTCGTCCGGCAATCGAGTTTGGCAAAGCATGAATAGAGCCAATCCATCCCTATGATTACATCAAAATCTACCATCCTAAGCTCGATAAGGTCACCCGTGGTAACACGAACACCTACCATAACAACACAATTCCAATAGACCCGCGCGGTGGTAATAGAATTACCAATCGGAGTCGATACAAAGAACGGCTCAAGAAGCTGCTCGGGTTCAATCCCAAAACTCAAAGCAACAAATGGAGTGACATAGGACAAGGAAGACCCCGAATCAATAAGAGCATAGCAATCAATGGTCTCAATAGATAGGATATCTATGATAATATCTGGGGAAGCCTTAGCACTATGATGGCCACTCAATGCATAAAACCTGCTGGGTCCGCCCCCACCATGACCTCCACCTCTGGCTACACCACGCCCTGCTAAGACTGGAGGCTACACTGATGATGTAGCAACTGATGAACTGGATGGATCGGCAAGTCCCCTGCCCGTGCCCTGTCTGGGCGCATGGCAGTCCCGCTGTATGTGACCTCTCACCCCACAATTGTAACACACTGGAGCATCCAAGTAACATGCCTCTGTATGAAATCTCCCACACTTGGGGCATATACCTCCCTGCTGTCGAGGTCTCATCCCCGAATGAGTGAACTGGCGGGACCTCCTGCTATCTAAACCTGGCCCTGAAAGGCTACTCTGCTGGAAACGATGCACGGATGGCGGTGCACTAGTTAAGGACTGAGCATATGACTGAGATGGCCCTGATGACCCTCTCTCTGGAGCTGACCTCCCTAAATGACCCATAGACCGGGCCTTGCTGGTACTCTCTCTGTCTGCCCGAATTTTCAACTTCCCGGGCTCTGTGGCCTGAGAAAAACCCACGATCTTTCCATAGTTCATGTCTGAATGCAAAGCCACTGTAGCAGCCTCATTTACCACCAAAGGGCTATGACCTGAACGAATCGCCAAATTCTAGCCTCCATAGTCGACACCAACTGAGAAGCATACTTGGACAACCCCATGAACTCCATATGATACTCCCAAACACTCATACTACCATGCTTAAGAACCTCAAACTCAGCGGCATGGGCTGCCATGGTCTCGACAGGCAAGACGTGGTCCATGAAGGCATCTACGAACTCATCCCATCTGGCTTGAGGTCTCTCCTCCTCACGGTAATCCTCCTACATCTCAAACCACGAACGTGCAGCTCCCTTCAACATGTATAAAGCCAATTCTACCCCTTCTATCTCTGTAGCCTTTATCCCTCAGAGGGTCTTATACATCTCATCAAGGAATTCTTGCGGATCAGCCTCTAGGTATGTGCCTGAGAACTCTGGAGGGGACAATCGCAGAAACTGGTAAACTCTGGAGCTGGAGGAATCTCCCTATCCGCTGGAGGACACAGGGGCATCATGAGATCTCTGGGCCTGGGCAGCTACTAACTGGGTCAACATGCGGATAGCTCCCATAAGGTCTCCATCAGAAATCCCGGGATCGAAAGCTAGAGCGACATCAGAATTGAGAGCATTGGCAGGAGGGATAGTAGCACCCTCGGACGCTGCTGGAACATGATCACTTGGATCGAGAACGGATGGAGCAGGCAAATTCAGAACTGGGGAATCACTCTCACCCACGGCAGTCGGCGCATGATCCACAACCGCACTGGAAGTGGCATTGGCACCTAGGCCGAGTCTAACTTTCTTCTTGGGTGCCATTACTAAAAATTCAGAATAGAGCATGAATTAGACACAACATCACTTCACCGCACGAACTTGGAATAACAAAGAAGAGGATCATTTGTTTGTAAATGCCCATGTAGCCCCCAACTTATAGATGTGGTCAACAACACACCGATAAGAAGGGCTCTACTAGGCACGGATCTGAGACATCCTAGGACTCCTTTAAAACCTTAGGCTCTGATACCAAGTTTTTCACACCCCAAATCTGAGGGCATGAGCGGCACTCAACCGGGTATCCCCAGTCGAGTGAACCTGGGTGCCTTTCCTATTTCCCACATGTTACCCCGCTTCATTCTTTGTTAATTAGCCAAAAGATACCATACATGCAATTTAAAGAACATATGATTACTCTTTTATAAACACACATTATGATTAACAGGGAACATCTTTTACAAAACATACATTATGATTAATATGGAACGTGGTATACAAGTCTACAGCGCCCAAGAAATACACCTTTGTACATAAGTTCTAACTCACATACCACTGTATACGGAGCCTCTAAGAGAAATATAATATAACACTTTGCCGGCGACAAGGCCCCGACTATACCTTTGCAATGACATCAGAAAACTACTATTACAACAACAGAGGTGGCCTGAACCATGCAGGGCCCCAGAAGAAAAGGGGTTCACCAACATGTACACAACTGATGGAAGGGAGGAGGATCTACGGACGGTGTACTGGAGTGCCTACCACGGATCCACCTACAATCATAACACGAATGTAGCGCCCCCGGCAAAAGGGACGTCAGTACATTTGAATTGTACTGGCATGTATGAACAAACTGTGTCCCAAGTAAACTCAAGCCAAGTTGCATATACAAGAATAGAACTGAACAACAATAGTACAAGTACAACCATGGAACAACAACCAAACATTTCACAACAAATGATTCAAGTAGTCAAACAAAGGGGCAATCAGTGCCCCACAGGTTACAAACTCTCCTGCTTTCTCCTTTTATATTTCCACATTTATAAATACATGATTCATATTCATATCAATAGTGATATTGGATCACATTTTCCACCCTTATTGCCTCGTCCACCCTTATTACCTCGGCCACCCTTATCACTCCAACCCACACCTTATTTCACCGTGTTGCGGTGCGCAACCCGACCCCGCCTGACAATTTTCAATTCACACAACAAAAACACAACAACATATACAAGAAGTCAACTATGGCACATTGTTAAAATAGATCCACAACAAGGATAATGAAGTCCCACAACTAGCAATAACAATTTCCTCATGTTTATCAAATTGGTACACAATTTAGGTCACCACAACAGTTGTTCACAACTAATCACACACGTTGTTCCACATTATTTCCATTTATATTGTTCCACATTATTTCTATTTCCATTGTTACACATTATTTCCATTTCCATTGTTCCACATTATTTCCATTTCCAAACTCTTCCAATTACAAGTTCCATAACTTACACCACAAGGTGTTACCACACAATTGTATAACACAAAAGCATCACAATGATTCCCACATGAATATCGAATATCAACAATTTCACAACTAACATAAGGCGATTTTACAAGGATCACAGTTATCCATACTTACCTGGAGTTGATAATCCCCTTTAAACCTTTAGTCCAATTCGCCAAGCAATCAAGAAGTCAATCTAGTTCATGAGTCCCCTTTAAACCTTTAGTCCAATTCGCCAAGCAATCAAGAAGTCAATCTAGTTCATGAGCAACACTTAGGTTTTAGAAATTTAAACTCATAGATGCTACCCAATTCCCTTTTTACAAGATTTTAGGGTTTTGAAGACATGCATGAAGGTTTTCTGAAGAAATTTCAGAACAAGTGTATGGGGTTCCCTTCCCAAGCTTATATTTTGAAATTTGGGGGAAATGAGTTAGGGATTTTACTGAGAAATCAATAGAGAAGAAAATGCACCAAAAAATTTCCGAGCTCCAATGGTTTTGAAAGACTAGATGACGAAGAATTCACTTTCTCTCTCAAGAACCCTCTCTCCCTCTCTCTTATTTTGATTAGAAGTGTGTTAAAAAAGAGGGAGAAGGTGTTTTAATAAAAGATGGGTCGGGTCTAAAGTTTTAGAAAAATACCAGGCGAGCTCGATCTGCGACGCGATCTGCGATCGAAGAACAGACATGCAGGCCGCATAATGGAATTTAGAAACGGCTCAAGTTTCAAACCTCTCTGGTTGGGAATGCAGTTATTATGCCGTCCGCATTTGTATTCTGCGATCGTAGAATGCACCACAGAACTGACCTTTAAATTTCCTCAAGGACAATATATCATCAATCTGCGGTCCGCTTATTGATTATGCGATCGAAGATCTGACCGCATTCTTAACATCAAAATTTGGTTGCTCTCTGATTCATTCTGCGGTAGGAATGCGGTCTTCATAGCTGATCTGCGACCGCATTTTGGACCGCATTATGACCATTTCCTGGAAAAATTATGATTTCACATTTTTATGTTCAAAATAGTAAAAAGGATCCGATCCATGTTGGTAGACTTGACTCTATGAGCTGCTAACACCTGAGCACTTATTTTCAGGGGGCCTTATAGCAGGCATAGGCTGATTTCCCTAATAGTAGATATTTGGGACCCATCGAAGGCTTTAACATTGATAGCCCCGTTTTTGATATCATGCAAGCCTTTCACCAACGTTCTGAGAGTTATCAGTGGAAAAATGTTGAGGCTGGATCCTCTGTCAACCAAGATTCTAGTGATGAAGTAATCTTTGCATTGCACGGTGATGTGCAACGCCTTGTTGTGACTTAGTCCTTCCGGTGGTGGCTCATCCTCGTGGAAGGTAATCCTGTGAATATCCAACACTTTTCCTACCGTATTTGCTACCTCGCTTCCAGTTATGTTGCTGGGAACATATGCCTCGCTCAATATTTTCATCAAAGGGGTTTTGTGTGCGTTGGAACTTTGCAAAAGAGCTAGGATAGAGATATGCGTTGGTGTTTTGTTCAACTGCTCAACGACCGAGTATCTTTAGCTTGTATTTTCCTCCAAAGATCATCAGGCCCAGTTTCAATAGGCCGTCCAAAGGCTTGTTTGTTGGACTCAACTAAATATTCTAGAGTATATACCCTGCTTGTTCTGGTCATGCCCTGTGCGACAATTGCTTCTCAAGGTTTGGTTTTCCCTTTTCTCATGGCTTAAGCTGTATAAACCCATGGTATGGCATTTGGACCGAACGGGGTAACATATGTCATTGTAACCGGAATAGGCACCCTCGAAGGTAATACAACAACTTTAAGTGGAGCAAGTGCCTTTGGAGTTCCAAACTCAACCTCAATTGGTCCTGGCGCCTTTGAAGGAGGCACTTTGAACTCGAGTGGAATGGACATATTCACCTCGTCGCCCTCAGAGGGCTGGATTTAGTCAACAATTGGGTTGAGTGTGATTGTCTGCTTCTTTGGTTTATCCTCTTCGTCAATCAATCCAATTGACCCTCATCCTCAATCTCGATCATGTGAATGCCCCAACCCTTGTGGTCAGGTAGTGGGTTGTTGCGGACATTGGGAGCAGGCTCCTTTGCTATAATGACCATATTGTCAATTAAAGTTTGAATCTTGTCTTTCAATAAGCGACACTCATAGATGGTATGGCCTTTCATTCCCAAATTGTATGCACAGGTTTTGTTCAGATTGACCCATTATGAGGGAATTACTGGAGTTATGACTGGGATACTAGTAATATAACTGGCTGCCTTGAGTCTCTCATATATCTGGCCAATTAGTTCGACGATGGCTGTATATTGTCTGGGGGAACTGTGGTCGAAATTGGGTCTGGGTCGAGGGAAGTTTTGGCGAGTGGGTGGTGATTGGTAGTGGAAGGTTGGACATTGTAAGCTTGGTACATGTGTGCGGGATGAGAATATATTGGTGAAGTGGGTTGATATGTGGGAGGTGAAGATGATTGGTAGGCGGCTGGTGGAATTTGGTATGTGGGTGAGGGTGCTTGGTAATTCAGGGAAGGCTGATATGTAAGTGGAGTTAAGGTGTATGTTTGGTGTTTAATTGGAGGTTTGGTTATCTATGCAGCCAATACAAAATTCACATCTTTTTTTTTGACGTGCCACCAAACTGTAAAGCCTTGTTGGTGGCCTACAATGCTTCAAGATTAGTAACCATACCAATTTTGATACCTTCCTCAATTCTTTCCCCCAATTTGACAGTGTCAGAGAATTTCTGGCCTTCTATAAGCATTAACCTTTCATAGTATTGTGGATCCTGAGCCCGGACAAAGAACCTGTTCATTTGCTACTCTTCTAAGGACGACCTGACCTTAGGAGCCTCTGACCTCCAGCGAGTGGCATACTCGTGGAATGTTTTAGTGGTTTTCTTCTTCAGATTCTGGATATAGAACACATCCGGTGCGTTTTCTATGTTAAACCTCAATCGATCCATAAAGTCGGATGCCATACCTACTCAGCTTGTCCATTTCTTTGAATCCTGGCTAGTTTAACAAGATAAGGCATCCCCTCTCAGACTCCTCATGAATAGATTCATGCGAATTTTCTCATTCCTTCCAACTCCTACCAACATATCACAATACGTCCTCAGATGGACCGTGGGATCACCTGTACCATCGAACATCTCGAACTTGGGAGGTTTGTACCCTCCGGGAGTTCAACATCTGACTGAACGCAAATATCTTCATAGTTCAGCCCCTCAATACCTTTGCTACCTTCGTCACCCTGGATGCGTTTAGTTAACTTATTGAGTTTCGCGGCCAAGTTTCTGATGAGGGAGTTTTTATCGTCTAATTCATATGCATTTGAGATTGGTTGAATGTAGTAGGGTACAATGTCCACAAAGATAGGAGTGTTGTAGAGGTGTTCATTAGTGGTTTTTGGTGATTCGGGAATGAGAAATGGAGTGTTGTTGGGAGTATGACATGTGTAGTAGGTTTGAGCATGAGTGGGTTGTATCTTTGGTTGTGGGGTGTTTTGTGGGAGTACGGGATTTTGGGTGTTGACATCAGGAGCATCAAGAGAGATGGGCTCGCCAAGTTCCGAACTTGGTCCAATTCCTCTCGAAATTTTAGCGGTTGTTTTCCAAGTTGAATGAATAGCAGTTCCATTAGCAATTGGGGTACCCTGAGAAGTTTCCTCTCTTTAAATCTCCTTTCTAGCACTTGTGTCTCCCATTCTACCTTTGTTTTTATTCCAGATAGGACTCGAAGGAGGATGAGGTGGAGGAACCTTGGATCATGTAGAGTTTACTGATGGTGCCAGAATGCACGTGCTAACCTTTGGGGAGGGGAATAATAAAAATAAAAGAAAAATAAAAGGTAAAAAGTTTGTGAAGATTCTGAGAAAGAGAAATTGTGATATTTAAACACATTGTGCAAGAATATAAGTCTTGTCCTAATTTGAGTGCCTCGTTGTGCCCGAGTTAGGCCTAGCAACAAATTAACTTTGGAGAACTTATAATGCTAAATGCCTCATTTTATTGATGAAAATAAGATGAGTCTTGAAACAACTAAATAACAGGAAATGAAAATATCACTAGTGGCCAGTGGCCTTATGACATTATGAAAGAAGGAAATAAATAAAAGATCCAAACTACTTGGTCCCAGAAGGACCTTCCCCAGATTCGGTATTCTTGTCTCCCTCGCACAGCTTCACCAGCTTGTGAAATCCTAGCAGCAAATAGTCTCGGGCCAGATGTCCGCCTGCATTTCCCTCAGCGTTTTGGTAGTCTTCAATTCTCTTTAACAACTTCCCCTCCAGCCTTACTAGACCTCGTTCCAGATACCCTAGCTGCTTGTTGGCGTTAACAGCCATATCCTTCCATTCGTCGATCAATTTGTGGTGAGCTTCTTGTATTTCCCGATGCTCACTTTCAGATTCTCGAATCCTTTTGCGCAATTGGTTGTACTTCAAATAAGTTTCTACATTCTATTTGCCGTGAACCTGCTATTGTGTTTGTATGTTTTCTCATGAGACTCTGAAAGAGGTCTCTGAGTCTTGTTCCAATGGCTTGCCTTCTCATCTCTGTATCATATTCGAGTAAAACCCTAGGATTTAGGGGGTTTCTTTGCCTAGTTTGATTGTATGTTTGAATAAGGGTTTCACTTTGAAACCCCGAATTCTCAGACTCACTCCGAGTTTTTGAACTGAATTGGAACTTCTTCTATGTTTGTGATTTTGAAAATTTCTTGCTAGTCTTTTCTAATTGGCATGAAATCCTTCTTGCTTGACATGCCTATATGCTTTATATATGAGAACTTTTCTTTCAAAGGGTTTTACCAATTGTTAATTAATTTTGAATCCCCTCAATGTTGCTTACATAATTGTTACTGATTTTTCCCTAATTGAACTTTCCTTTACCTCTCTTTCTGACTTGGTTCATTGGTAATTTCAAATCACCAATTCCTCAATTTACTATGTATTAATTTATTCACTGTGTTTCTTACCTTATTTTTCTAATCGTGTATTTCAAAGCGTCTTTATTAATGTTTTTTAGTTAAACCCCTATGTATTTACCCCTAATTTCCTACTTTACACAAGATGTTTACTTGATTTTCTTTCCTTAACTGATTGCTTTCCATTATTGTTTGAATTTGAACTCCTTAATTAACGGAAGTTCTTATGTTGATTGATTGTAATTGATACATAGTTCCATAATTACTATGATTCTTCCCTTATTCTCTACCTATATTTCAAACTATAAATAATCGACCTTTTTCTTTTCACAACACACTAAATGCACTTCTGAACTTCACTTAATTCTCACAACCTTTTTCTAAAACTTTCTTGTCTGCACTTTGGCTTTCGCAAGACTTCTGCTTTCATTTGTTTCCCGAAACTAGTATGTCCTAGTTTTGATTCTAGCATCAACCCCAATGTGTTTACTTACAAGCCTTTATGTCCATGCCTACTTTACTGCTTTGTAGAGTTCAACTTTTATGGTAGTATGCTTATGCATTGCTATTTGTTACTGCAATGAATTCCTATTCCCCATACCCTTTATATGCTTGACCTGTGGTTTAAGACATGACAATACATAAAGTTATTTTCCATGGATTAAAACTGGATCCTTTAGATCCTAGGCTCTTTCAATTTCCCATACCCCATTCCGTTGTGTGTGTTGAGTTAAGGTATAGTCTGACAGCATACAAATTGCTGTCTAGGGCTGAACCTGACCTTTAATAGGTCCTAACTCTCTAATTTTTTACTGACAGGCTGGTCAGGGGTGTATCAGTATTCCAATTGCTGGGCATGAACACCAGCCTGCCTTGGCATTCCCTAATTCCCCTCTATTACACTTACAAATACTCTTAGACTCTAAGTTTTGGGTCTCTCCTATGAGCCTTGCCTTGGGACCTTGAGTTTGATAACTGTAATTTCTACATGTTTTATACCCATTCTTGCCTATGATTTGTGCGTGAATTGCCATAAATTAGTCCCAAAATGCTTACAAGTTGCGGTTGATTGCAGGTTTGAGCGACAACATGACAAATGTCAAAGATTGGCTCTAAAAGGAGTGAAATCTGCCAAGTGTCAAAATACAAGTGAAGTGGGGAAACAAATGACCTGCGCGGTCTGCATTGATGTGTCACGCGACCGCGCAGGAGATTTGAGAGAATGAATCATTTCAAGGCCAACCTGCGCGGTCCGCACAGAGAAGTTCAGAGACCATGCAATTTCCATGTCAAGCTCCGTGGTCCGCACCAATGAGAGTTAAGAGACTCAGTCATTCAAGGAAAAAGTACATGCGGCCGCACACCAATACAGTGCGGCCTGCTTGGATGAAGTTCAGAGCTTGGTGTTTTCTACCAAAAGTTCCATGCGGCTGCACCCCAGTTCAATGCGGTCCGCACGCTTCATCTTGCGCGGCTGTGCTACACAGTTGAGCAGTCCGCGTCCCCAGTTTCAGAAGCATGTGATGAAGACCCAAACCCCTAGCGGTCCGCGCCAGACCCTCCGGGGTATTTTGGTTCGGGTTTTCCTATATAGTATAAACAGAACATTTTACTTTTTTAGGTTAAGTGGGGTGTATCAGATAGCAGCTGAGCTCAAGACTTCATAGTTTTAGCCTTTTTGGGCAATTTCTTCTTTTATTAATGTGTATTTGTGTAGATTAACATTGTAGTTATTTATTATGGCAATTTTATCTACTATTTCTTGAATTTTTGTTTCTACTATGTCTAGCTAAACCCATCAGCTAGGGTTATGGATCAACCCTAGGGTGGGTAATTAATGGGTGTGATTGTTTAGTGCATGAATGATGTTGGGGTATTTGTTATTTGGGGTAATCTTATGTTTTCATTAAGATTTGGTGGTTGCAAACACTAAGTCTAGCTTAGTGGGTCTTGACTCTTCTTGAGAAAGAGAGTGTATGACCCCAAGATTAATTTCAAAGCTAGAGGATCCCGGAGCATTCACGATACCATGAACCATTGGAAGTGCCGATTTCGGAATAGCCCTATGTGAATTGGGGGCAAGTATCAATCTCATGCCATATTCGATCTTCATGACCTTGGGTATCAGACAACCTCGTTCAACTTCTATAAGGCTTCAAATGGCGACCGGTCAATGAAGCGGCCTTTGGGGATTATTGATGATGTCCTTGTTCGTGTAGATAAGCTCATATTGCGGGACACTTTAGGTTGAATTGCAAAAGAAAGAGTGAAAATGTGTCTCTCTAACCCCTTGAAAGTGGTGAATTACTGAAGAGAGTCAAGAAAGTGTGCCAAAATGAATCAAAAGAAGTGCTTAAGGGAAGATTGTACCCATTTGAACAAAAACATGTCCTACCTTTACCCAAAGCCTTCACAATAACTCCTCAAAAGCCCTATATGATCTTGAATTGAGAGAAGCCTACATTAGTGTATACTTACATAAGGGGCAAGCATATGGTACTTAGAGCCGGACTCATGGCCTTTTTATTTGTGAGAGATGAGTGAGAATCCATCCACCGCCGGTTTGTGTGCAATACTCTAAAAAGGGAGGTTCATTTAGGGAGAGTTGAAGATACGTGGGTTTGGGTTCCACAATGACCAAAGTACTTGAGAAAGGTTCCTTGATGAGATGTGTCAACTCTTGATGCTCTTGTGTCACACTTGATCCGCAAGTTTTCAAATTTTAATTGTGCTTATGATGCATTCGCATTGAGGGAAATTGTTAGTACCAATTGATGCTTATTAAGGTTACTTTAGGATAAACATGAATTACATGGGTGTTTTCCATTGAGGGGTAGGTCTCATTTTATTTGCTTGAGGATAAGCAAAGGTTTAAGTTTGGGGGAGTTGATAACTGTGATTTCTAAATGTTTTATACCCATTCCTTCCTAAGCTTTGTGCGTGAATTGCCATAAATTAGTCCCAAAATACTTACAAGTTGCACTTGATTGCAGGTTTGAGCGATAAGATGACAGATGTCAAAGATCGACTCTAAAAGGAGTGAAATCTGCCAAGTATCAAAATACAAGTGAAGTGGGGAAACAAATGACTTGCATGGTCCGCACTGATGTGTCATGCGGCCGCACAGGAGAGTTCAGAGGATGAATCATTTCAAGGCCAACCTGTGCGTCGAATCCATTTCTACTTCCATACTCATGAGTCCTTGTGTTTTTGCTAGGGCAGGGCCTTGACTTAGAGCCAGTAGCTCTGCATGAATTGGAGAGGAACATGGGACCATTCTTTGAAAACCAGCTAACCAGTATTATTATTTCTAATAGCACCACCAATTCCACCTGTTGAGTCCTTTGCCATGAAGGATCCATCTGGATTGAGCTTAAATAGATTCTTTTGTGGTTTATTCCAGACAATATTTATAGAGGTAAATTCATGGCGAATTTGTTCATTTGAAGTGAAAACCTTATATTGCTCTGCCTGACTGATAGCATGATGGAGACTATGGTTTTTGGTGAAGTTATTGAATAGGTTATTATTTCTAGTTGTCCAGATATACCAAATAACAAAGGGGAGTAGATCTGCCCAATCTAAAATCGAATTTATGAGTGCGGGGTTGAGGTCTCTAACCCTAATTAGCCAATGCTGACTTGTTGCTGGCACTTTAGTATATAAACCTAGTTGGAGCCACATATTACTAACTGCAGGGCATTCTATGTAGATGTGGTGTATAGTTTCTTTTTTTGCTCTACAGAAGGAGCATGTAGGATCAATGTTAATACCTATATGGTTCAGATGATTCCTAGTAGGTATCTTTCCATGCATGCATTTCTAAAGAAGAATTTTAAACTTGTTTGGACACCTAAGATTCCAAATCCACGTGAAATCAATGTTGGTGCTTGGAGTATCTTCAATAGATGAATAACATGATTTAGTAGTAAACATCCCATTCGTGTTCAACGACCAAATGGGCATATCATAATTTTTTGTGGTCGGAACAGTTGCCTTTATTTGGTTAGACACGTTATCATCAAAATCCATTGAGAGGTTTGAAAAGTTCCAATTGTTATTAGACCAAACATACTTGATGGTGAGCATATTATCAATTTTGGTTAGAGGACACTAAGGGGGGTGTTATAAATCCACCTACTATTTCATACACTAAGGCTAGAGTTGGTATGGGGAATCCAAGTAATCCCCTTCTTACAAATATCCCAGCCTTTTAAAATGTTTGACCAAATGAAGGAGGATTTTAAAGTAGATTTCTTATGACCATAAAGAGTGATAATTAGGTTTCCCAAGGAGATATAGTATTATTTAGGAGTCTCCAAGACAGTTTGGTGAGGCATGCTAGATTTTTGCTTTTAGCCTTCCTAATGCCCAAACCCACATCCTTTTTTGGTCTAGTGATAGAATCCCAATTAATTAGATGAAGCTTCTTATCTTTATCACTAGAGCCCCAAATAAAATTTTGCTGAATATTATCTATTGTGTTTAGAGTTTTTCTAGGTAGCAAGGTGTATTGCATAACATGACTAGGCATAGAGTTTAGGCAAGAGTGAGCTAAGGCTGTTTGGCCTTCCATGTTTAGAAATTGTGCTTTCCAGGTTCCCAACTTGGACACCATATTATCAATTACAAACTGACAATATTTTGCTCTAGGCTTTATGTTTGTTATGGGAAAACCAAGATATTTCCCAAAATTTAAGTTAGATCGTATATTAAACGCATTTTCCAGTTTCGTTGCAATTTGTGAGGGACATTTTTCAGAAATAATAATTTTGGACTTTGATTTGTTGATTGATTGGACAGATATTTTGCAAAAGAGATCTATATATTGTTTCATGGTGTTAATAGATTTGTCATCAATTTTGGTTAGTAAGGTAAGATCATCCGCATAAAAAAGATGGGACAAATATAGATTCTTACTACATATATTTATAGTGCTCCAATATCCCACATCAACTTTATGGTTTATAAGGAAACTGAGCATTTCAAGACAAAGGATGAAAATATATGGGGATAAAGGGTCCCCTTGCCTTATACCTATACTAGGTTCAAAAAACGAAGTTCTATTCCCATTCACTAAGATTGATATTTTGGAAGTGGAGATATAGTTCATTATAAGTTACCTTGGAGGGAATTTAAAGAAGTTGAGGGTTCTAAGTACAAAGGACCATTCAAGACGGTCAAAATCCTTTTCTAAATCAATTTTCAGACGCATACTATGGTGCTTTCCATTATAATTGTTCATTTTTTGCATCAACTCTTGTATTATGATAGCATTATCGCAAGCATTCCTATTCTTTAGGAAGCTGGCCTGCTGGGGACTAATAAGACTATCTAAAAAAGATTTGAGATGAATGCTAATTACTTTTGTGATGATTTTGTAAATAGTATTACATAGCCAATTGGCCTAAAGTTTTTTAGATTATTAGCATTAGGTATTTTGGGTATAAGACAAATGAAAGTATCATTTATTCCATCTGGAATAATTCCATTAGTGAAGGCTTCTTTGCATAGATTGGTAGCAGAATTTCCTATGACTTTCCAATATTTTTGGAAGAAAAAAGGGGTGAAGACCATCCAGACTCGGGGCTTTAAAGGGTTTGAATGCAAAACAAGCTTTCCTAATCTCTAAATTTGTAAAGGTGTTGTCTAGTTGTGAGAGATCTATTTTGGAGAAAGATTTGGTATTTGATGTTATTTCAGCCCATCGACAAACAACATGAGAGCTAGAGTAAACATCTTTGAAGTAGTTACAAGTGTGCGATATAACAACGTCCGGATCATTGATTCATAAGTTTTCCTCATTTTTGAAAAAGACAATGTTATTTTTCCTTTTCCTATTGGTGGCCATGATATGGTAGAATCTAGCATTTGCATCCCCATTATTTATCCAGAGAATTCTTGAACGAATCTTCCAATAGTCCTTCTCCGTCTTCAGTATATTATTAAGTTCCTCCTTAAGGGAATTTTCCAAATTTTGAAGAAAAATGCTATTAAAATATGTTGGGAAGTTTTGGATACCATTAAGCCTTGCCAAAATAGTTTTTTTCTTTTTAAAAATATCTCCAAAGGTGTCATTTTTCCAAAGCATTACATTATGTCTGAAATTTTTGGCCGCCACCACAAAATTATTATCCTCCCAGGAGTTTTCTACTAAATTGAGGAACGTGGGGGTGCTTACATCAGTAGGGTTCAATTTTAAACAGTTTTGGATATGGAGCACATTTTTTTGGGGTGAGAGTTAGTAATAATGGATTGTGGTCCGAATGAGTTTTGGGGAGGTGGAAAACTGAGGCGTTGGGAAATTTCTCAACCCAAAGATCATTACAATTTTTTTATCTATTCTCTCTAGAAATAGTGAATTTTTAGTAGACCTATTATTAGACCAAGTATATTTCCCCCCTTTAAAACCAAGATCAAGAATGTTACAATGATTTAAGTAGTACCAAAGATTAAGAGCTCTACGACGATTTATTTTCCTACCACCTTGCTTACCATTTGCACTAAATGCGTCATTAGAATCTCCCCAACCAACCATGGTCCATCAAAACTATCCACAATATTTTAAAGATTATTCTACGTTCTATCCCTAGTGGCTATACTCGTACTGGCATATATACTTGAAAAGAGCCACGTAAAGTTTGTAGGACGTACCACAATAGTAGCATGTATTTCATGGTAGCGCCTAATGAAGTTGTGTACATTCACCTTAGTTTTATCCGATAGCACAACCACCCCCCAGCTTGACCCTCCGCAGGTACCTAAATTAGCTCCGTGAAACCAAATTCGTTCATTAGAGTGATATGATTATGCATCCTAGTTTCAAGAAGTGCAACTAGGCAAGGCTATGAGTCACCATCAAATCTCTAAAGTTCCTAACAAAGTCCTTATTATTTCCACCCTTGATGTCATAGATAATGAAGTTAATTGGGTTAGAAATAGGATTAGCTTGTGGTGGGTTGTGTCCATTCTCCATGAACTGGTGCGATAGCCTCCTCAGAGTAGGTACAAGGACATCGCCCTGTTGCCTACTGTTGGGTCCTGGGGTGGACATATATCCATTGCACACTTGAAGAAGTCAGGTGGGCACACAAGTATGTGCCTCTTTTCTTGGTTTTCTCTGAACAGAAAGACCTTTACCTCGTTCAGGTTCCTAACTCCACCACTGATTCTCCGATCAAATCTAGAGGCTCGTTCATCTCCTTTCCACTGGATTTTCCATATTTGGGTTTACTGGAGGATATGGTGCAATGTTTCCAACGTTCATTTGCTGCTGTGGATTCTGGGGTGGCTGAGGGACATTCCATTGCATTAGAATAGGATTTAGGGTTGTTAGGGCTTCCGGAGGAAACAATTGAAGATCTAGTCCTAGGTTTTGAGGAAAAACTGGGACTGGGTTGAATGGAAGGGGTAGATTCCATTGGGCCCTCATTCATGAGCAAGATTTTGGTTCAAAGCTGGGGCTAGTGGCTGGAGAACATTGTTTACCCACACATGATTCAGGTAATTGTTCATCCCCAGATGAAGGCCTTCTGAGACTAGTTTGGCAAGATAAGGAGGGTTTTGGATTAGAATTATGCTCTCTTTTCCATTGATCGTTGCATTGAACATCAAGCCCCCCTCACTAACCCTAATTCCATCCAAGATAGTGGATGATGATCCTGGGAAAATGGGGGTTGAACATAAATTATAGGAGGGTTTGGAAGTTGTTGTGGGAGAGGATGGAGATTTGCCATGTTTACTGGTGGTGAGTAGCGTGAAACTTGAAGGAGCCTGTAGGTCCTTCGTCTGTTTAATATTGGGAGTCTTGGCATTTTTAGAGGATGTTATGGATATTGAGTTTCGGAAGGAAAGAGAGTAGGAAATGATTGCTGCTAGTTGCATGCAATCCGTAGAGCTGCTTTGCTTATGAGATTTGAATGAAGATTTTGTAGATTTTGCATGGGAACTTTCTGCCACTTGTCCATCGTTAATGGCCATTTGTTGGGTTTTTTGGTTTATAAATGACACGTGTTTTTGGTCAAGAGAGATAGGTGTGTCTTTGGTGGTGGGGTTTGGTGGATGAGGGTTATTATCCAATGAGATGGGGGGGGGGGGAGGGAAGCTAGGGTATTTCCTATTGAGCAGGCGGGTATCAAACCCTTTTCTTCTAGAACATTCTTTTGAGTAGGCTTTTCTAAAGTAATACTGTGATTAGTAGTGTTAGAGGTTTTGGAAGTATTAGGATTAAAGGGTATGTTATTATTATTACTGTATTTAGTTGTTAGGGTAATAGGTATTTCCCATAACCATATGCTCCTCATTTAATGCTAGAAAGCGGTTCTGATGATCATTAGGATTGGATTTACCAGTTTTCTTTTGTTGGCCTTTGATAGGTATAGTGGACAGAGTACTGTCATCCTTATGGACAAATTTATGCTTTTGGGATTGAATATACTTACATGTGACTACATTAAAAATCTTAAGGTCTATACCTGTGTTTTCAAAATGATTGGTATTCTTTTTGGTATAGATGGACTGGATCTTCCTTGGTTTTTGAAAGGATACCGCATGCCATCCATTCTCCGACATTGATGTTGTTGGACTTGCTTATGCAAATTCCACTGACTCCCTATCCACTTGTTTGCTGTTGATTTTTTCCATTGAGCATGGGAGAATCGTGTGCCCAAGAAATCCACAGTTCTTACACAGTATTCTTTCCCCTTCATACTCGATTACTTGTTTGTATTTCTCAATGGAAAATGATTGTGCCACTGGTTTGTCCATGGGTAATTCACACATAGGTGTGCATAGCCTCCCCTAAGGGTTGCAGAAGTGCATGCATCTATCTTCAGTAACTTACCAGTTGAATTATCAATTTTTTGAAGGACGACGCCATCATAAAATTTAGTAGGTAGATTTGAGAGACGAATCCATACAACCGTGTTCAGTTGTCTAGCATTTGAGGCCACAAAATTTAGTTCCCACCTTTGGCATGAAAGGAAATGTCCAAATATGAACCACCGTCCATTATGAAGAACTGTAGTCATACTTTCTTTCTTTTGAAGTTTTGCAATATAATAATCGAAACCTAAGTCTACTAACGAAAAGTTTTCAGAAACTTTCCAGATGTTATGGACTTTGCTTTTTAATACTTGGTGAAGGATTCTCTTTTCTTGTAGCTTGATGATGACGGAGTACTTCCATGGTGTGTACATTCTTTCTTTATCTTCCTGTGAAAGAGTGACTGTCCGTTCTCCCATGGCTATTGGCTTACCCATGTTTTGGTCTGTAACAATCATGAGGATAACCCCACCATTTGAATTGGGCAAGACAAAGTTAGAAGTGAAGTCCACCTTTCACTCTTCTTTCATTAAAATATTTTTAAAAGATGTGTGTGAATTACTAAGGTTTTGAGAATTGTAAGCGTTTTGGATGTCTGGTTGCTTTGGTGGAATCACGTCCATATCTGTGGCTGTATTCATTAGTGGTAGTTTTATTTGGAGAATTTTTCGGCAATGTTTATTAGAGAGTTAGAGAGAAGGAAGAGCTTCTCTCTCTAGGTGCAACATACATTTGAAAATCACAATATGCCTCGAAGACAATAAATTCATATTTTCTAAAGCTTTAGACTCTTAGTCTTACTTATTCTTCTTTCATTACTTATTTTAATTTTCAGATTTCGTAGTAGTATTGGCAATATATGTCATAGAATTCTTTTCTTTCATAAATACTCTGATAATGGAGTAGTGTCTTTGTGTTGGGATAGTTTATAAAGCTTGATATATATGTATTATAATACTATCTCAGTTTAATACGTATTTGGCTTGAAAGTTTCTTTTTATACTTTGTATTGTGTTGTAATAATAGTTTTAATTAATCATTTTTATCACTTCTACATATTTTTATATCTAAGTTATTATTATATTAATTTTGTAATTCTCACAGAGCGAAATTGATATATAATAACTAATGAATAAACTAGTAAATTGACAGTAATTTTTAGTAAACTATTATCCCAAGTTTGTAATCTTGCTTTCCTCAGTTTTAATTCTCACGAAGGAATTGTTGTAGGCACGATTATTGATTTTATAGTAAAAATATTCTCACGAAGTTTTTACTACCCCTTAGCACAATGCAACCAAGAAAAATATTTCGTATAATCGTCACTAGTTTTAACTCAATTAATCACATAATCTCACAAAGTATTATTAATTGGCTACTTCTTAGTGAGCTAAATATAATTGTATTAGAAATAAGTAATTATTCCTTAGAGAAATACATGTAAAAATATGAGATTTTATTGTAATATATTATCAAGTGAATTCGACGATTTCCAACTCTTTTAAATTATAAATCTTCCGGAAGTTCTTGATTTTTATTTAAGTAACTAACAAGTTTTAAAGCTCACTCTCTTTTCATCAATTTGGTTCTATCAAATAGTAGCTAAAATAATTCAAGTTTATAGCATAGATTTTCCAATCTCTGTGGGACGATATCTTAAACTATAGTAGAATTTGACTAAGCACGAGGAGAAAAATCCTATACACATTGGCCTCGTCAAATTTTTGGCGCTGTTGCCAGGGATTTGCATAAGTCTACTTCAAATTAAACATTTTATTACTAATTTGACAATTTATTATTATATGTATTGGTATCCTTATTTTTGTTAGTATTATCTTCATCTACTAAATATTTTTATAACCATTACTATTATATCCATTCTAACTTTTTTTTCCGTAGTAATTATAAAAGTTTTTTTTATCTCTCATTCTTTCTCATTGGTGTAACTATTACCTATTGTTTTTATAAATAACATGTGTAGATATAATTAATGTGTTTGTCTATAACTCTTATGATATTGTCAGCAACTTCACGTCATAGTGCTGTCACGACTCCAACCCAGTCGTGATGACGCCCAACACATTGCTAGGCAAGCCCGACCAATCACTCTCACGATCTGAGCTATAAGCTCACATTCTTAAATCACAAATAATTAATAACGAAGAGAAATCCAAAGTTTTAGCAGATAGATATAGAAACATCCCAATAACCAGTACATAACAACCTCCCACAGATATGGGGATCATGAGTCAAGAGCCTCTACCAGATAGAAAAATAGAACTAAAATATAACATACTCTGAGTACGCGAAAACATAAAAAATACAGAAGTAACTGAGGAGTCGGGTCCTGCGGACGCTAGCAGCTCCCTTGACAAGCTCCGGAGGATAGTCTGTAAATAGCCGAACGATCGACTCTGCCTTGAGGTACTTGGATCTGCACACGGGGTGCAGGGAGTAAAGTGAGTACTTCCAACTCAGTGGTAATAGACATGTAGAATGGTATTGAAGGCAAGAAATCCCAATATACTACACAGTAAAGCTATAACAATGTTTCTATTCTCTTTAATAATGTAGTCCCAGTAAGCTATAGCATGTAAAGCAGATAGGTATAAATGCATGAATGCAATGAAAAATGCACATGAACGCTACGACGCGTAGCCCGATCCATTTGGGTACCCGCGATCACTGTGGGGGTTCAGACTCCGGAGGGGCTCCTACAGCCCAAGCGCAATATCATAGTAACATACGCTGTAGCGCGCAGCCCGATCTGCTATCAGTCCAGATAGATGCATGCAAGCCTCACATGCATAAATAATTTACCGTTTTTAGTTCAGTTTATAAGTAATTATAAAATTAGGTGTTTAAAACCTTAGAATTTCCCATCATATTTAAACAGTATTCTAGCTCAGGACTGATATAATGAAAACATGTAATAATTCATAGAAAAAGTGATAACGATCCTCATGGGATCTAAATAACTGGCATGCAGCCCCAATATACCCATAACAATCCAAGTAGGAGGCTACCGGCTCAATAATAGCCAAAGAACACAGTACAATGACAATTGGTCGGACTAAGCCATAGTCCCTAGTCACAATGGACTCCGCACTCATGTATAGTACATGTCTCGCCTCAAAATAGCGTCACAGTATGATATACCGGGGTTTCAAACCCTCAGGTCATCATCCACATCTATTACTCACCTCGAACCAGCTCCGATACTAGTTCGCTATGCCTTTCCCTCTAGAATCAACCTCCATGGGTGCGAAATCTGATAAAAACCAATAGGAATACATCAAAATAGGCTAATGGAACATAACCCAATCAAAACAACTTGAAATACCCCCAAAAACACGAAGTTGGCAAAACCCAAGCCCCGGGCCCACTTTTCAAAAAATTACAAAATTTGCATTTTCAGAACCCTCATTTTGCCACGACTCCGTACATATAAAGTTTATCAAAATCGGAGTCCAATAGCCCCTTCAAATTCAAAATTTTCGATACAAAAAACCAAGCCCTAATTTCTCCAATTTCCACCCAAATTTCAGAGATTTAGATGATTATTCTTCAATAAAATCACGTAATTAGCTCATGAATCTTCCCTCAAGTCGAAACCTAGTTGAAATCCTCTTAGTCTCTCGTCCAATAGCTCCAAAATGTGCTCAACAATGGAGAAAATAAGGCTTAGCTCGCGGATGAAATGTTATAAAAAAAATTCTGCCCAGGCATTAATTTACTCTATGTGATCGCGGCTCTTCTATTGCGATCACATAGCATACAAATCCGGCCTCCCAAAATCCTTCTATGCGAACGCACAACGCCCATGCGTTCGCATAGCACCACATCCAGGACACTAGAATTCCTTATACGCGTTCGCACTAGAGCTGTGCGTTCGCATAGCACAAGCTCAGGTCCCCCAGATTTCCTTCAATGCGAACGCATTCCACCCCTGCGTTCGCATAGCACAACCAATCGACCCCCTTCCAACCCTCTATGCGATCGCATAGCACCCCTGCGATCGCATAGAGAAGAAATACTCTGCAACAGCTGAAGCCCAAAATCTGCAATTTCACAAACCAAAACATCCCGTTGATCACCTGAAATCACCCCGAGGCCCCCTGGACCCCAACCAAAAATACCAACCTACTCCAAAACATCATACGAACTTGTTCCGATCACAAAAACACGTCCCTAAACAAAACAATCATCAAATCATGACAGATTCGAGCCTAAGTTTCAACTATAACTTCCGAAACTAACATTCGATGAAAAACCCGACCAAAGGACGTCCGCTTGACCTGAAAATTTTCAGACATATCCAAAATCACCTAATGAAGCTACAGAAACTCTTGAATTCCATTTCGACCCCCCTAAAAATCTCACCTATCAACCGAAATTCGCCGAAGTTCAAACTTAGCCAATTCAAGGCTAATTCTACACCGGACCTCCAAATTCAGTTCCATTTTCACTTCCAAGTCATAAATCACCACCCAAAACTATTTGAATCACCGGAAATCCAATCCGAGCTCTATAACTCATAAGTCAACATCCGATTGACTTTTCCAAACTAGCCTTCTATTAAAGAGACTAATTGTCTCAATTTCAATCAAACTTATGTATAACATTTCTGTTGACTTTAACCAAATAGTCAACTTCCAGTTGACTTTCCAAAACAAGCCCTCTTTAAGAGACTAAGTGTCTCATTTCCATCAAATCAAACCCAAAACTCAAATACTGATATAGGAGACATAAAGAAACATAATTGGAGGGAAATGGGGCGGTAACTCACTTGATGACGGGTCGAGTCGTCACATCCTCCCCCAATAAAACAAATGCTTGTCCTTGAGCGGGTCAAGAAACATACGTGGAGTCTCAAACAAACGAGGATATATGCTCCGCATCTCCTGCTCGGTCTCCCAAGTGGCCTCCTCCATGGTCCAACCTCTCCACTGCACCTTCACCAAAGCTATGTCCTTTGATCTCAACTTTTGAACCCGACGACCCAAAATAGCCACTGGCTCCACATCATAGGTCAAGTCCTTGTCCAACTGGATCGTGCTGAAGTCAAAAACATGAGACGGGTCCCTAACATACTTCCTGAGCATAGAAGCATGGAATACCGGGTGAATCCCCGACAAGCTGGGTGGCAAGGCAAGCATATATGCCACCTCCCCAATCTTCCTGAGTATCTCAAAAGGTCCAATGAACTGTGGACTCAGCTTCCCTTTCTCACCAAATCTCATCACGCCTTTCATAGGCGAAACCTTCATCAAAACCTTCTCACCCACCATATAAGAAACATCCCGAACCTTTCGGTCCTCATAACTCTTCTGACGCGACTGAGCCGTGCGAAGTCTCTCCTGGATAACTTTCACTTTCTCTAAGCATCCTGAACCAACTCTGTCCCCAATAATCTAGCCTCGTCGGGCTCAAACCAGCCAACTGGAGATCTACACCGTCTCCCATATAAAGCCTCATACAACGCCATCTGAATGCTAGACTGATAACTTTTATTATAAGAAAACTCCGCAATGGCAAGAACTCAGCCCAAGAACCTCCAAAATCAATAACATAAGCACGCAATATGTCCTCTAATATCTAAATAGTACGCTCGCACTGCCCGTCGGTCTGAGAATGAAAAGCTGTGCTCATCTGAATCTGAGTGCCCAACTCCCGAAGAAAGGTCCTCCAGACCTGGGAAGAAAACTGAGTACACCTGTCTGAGACATTAGAAACTTGAACCCTATGCAACCGCACAATCTCACGGATAAAAATCTCTGCAAACCACTCTGAAGAATAGGTGGTACACACCGGAATGAAATGCGCAGACTTGGTCAGCCTATCAACAATCACCCAAATAGAATCAAAGTTCCTCGAGGTACGAGGAAGACCACTCACAAAGTCCATAGTAATCCTCTCACATTTACATTCGGGAATATCCATCTACTGAAGTACACCACCGGGCATCTGATGTTCATACTTGACCTGCTGACAATTGAGACACCTAGTCACATAACTCACAATGTCCTTTTTCATTCTCCTCCACCAATAATGCTGCCTCAAGTCCCGGTACATCTTGCGGCACCTAGATGAATAGAATACCGCGAGATGTAGGCCTCCTCTAATATCAACTCTCGGAGCCTATCCACATTGGGCACGCAAATCCGGCCCTGTATCCGCAACACACCATCACTACCAACATTCACATCTCTGGCATCATCATGCTGGACCCTGTCCTTCAGGACAAGAAAATGCGGGTCATCATATAGCACTCTCTAATGCGATCATACAAAGAAGATCGGGAAACCACACAAGCCAACAACCGACTGGGCTCAGAAATGTCCAACCTCACCATCCGATTAGCCAAAGCCTGAACATCAACTGCAAGGGGCCTCTCCCCAACTGGAATGTACGCCAAGCTACCCATACTCATCGCCTTCCGGCTCAACGCATCAGCCACTACATTGACCTTTCTCGGATGATGCAATATGGTAATATCATTATCCTTGTGTAACTCAAGCCACCTCCGGTGTCTCAAATTGAGGTCCTTCTGCTTAAACAAATACTGAAGACTGCGATGATCCGTGAACACCTCATAGGAAATGCCATATAGATAGTGCCTCGAAATCTTCAAAGCATGAACTATAGCAGCCAACTCCAAGTCATGAACATGGTAGTTTTTCTCATGAGGCTTAATCTTACACACGAAGTATACGCAATAACTCTACCCTCCTACATCAAAACACATCCGATCCTAACTCTCGAAGCATCAAAATATACCGAGTAAGAGTCTGAAGCTGATGGTAATACTAGCACTGGAGCTGTAGTCAACAATGACTTGAGCTTTAGGAATATCTCCTCGCACTCCTCAGACCACACAAATGGAGCATTCTTCTGCGTCAACTTTGTAAAAGGCGAAGCAATAGATGAAAAACCCTAAACGGACCTGCGGTAATAACCCGCCAAACCGAGGAAACTCCAAATATCAGTAGCTGAGGACGGTCTGGGCCAACTCTGCACCACCTCGATCCTCTTTGGGTCAACTTGAATACCATCACTGGACACCACGTGGCCCAGAAAAGCCACAGAACTAAGCCAGAACTCACACTTGGAGAACATTGCATACAACTTCTCCTCTCTCAGCCTCTGCAATACCAACCTCAAGTGCTGCGCATGCTCCTTCTGGCTACGCGAGTACACCAAATATCATCAATTAACACGATTACAAAAGAATCCAGATACAACCAAGATACACAATTCATCAAGTTCATGAAAGCGGCTGGGGAATTAGTCTTCCCAAATGACATAACCAGAAACTCATAATGCCCATATCTCGTCCTGAAAGCTGTCTTCATGATATTGGAATCTCTAATCTTCAACTGGTGATAGCCTGAACGGAGATCAGTATTAGAGAATACCTTTGCTCTTTGAAGCTGGTCAAACAAATCCTCAATACGGGGTAGTGGATACTTGTTCTTTACTGTCTCTTTGTTCAGTTGTCTTTAACCAATGAACATTATCATCGTGCCATCCTTCTTCTTTATAAATAACACTGGTGCGCCCCACGGTAACACACTCGGATGAATGAACCCCTTATCTAAGAGTTCATGCAGCTGCTCCTTCAACTCCTTTAACTCTGCTGGTGCCATACGATAGGGGGAAATAGAGATGGGCTGAGTGCCCGACACCAAATCAATACCGAAGTAAGTATCCCTGTCCAGCGGCATGCCCGACAGTTCTGGTGGAAATATATCAGGGAATTCCCTCACCACGGGGACCGAATCAAGACTAGGAGTCTCAACCCCAACATCCCTCACAACCGCTAGATATGATAAACATCCGTTCCCAACCGTCCGCTTGGCCTTTAAGAAAGAGATTACCTTGCTGGGTACATAATCCATTGTACCAAGCCACACGATCCTCGGAATACCCGGGATAGCCAGTGTGACTATCTTGGCGTGACGGTCCAAAATAGCATGGCAAGGAGATAGCCAATCCATGCCCAGAATAACATCAAAATCCACCATGCTCAATAGCAGCAAGTCAGCTCGGGTCTCCAGACCCTCAATATTAACAAGATAAGACCGATACACGTGGTCCACAATAATAGTATCACCCACCGGGGTAGATACATGCACGTGCAATGCTAGACATCCTCGGGTAGTCCCCAAATGATGAGCGAAGTAAGAAGATACATATGAATATGTGGATTCGGGATCAAATAAAACTGAGCGATCCCTATGGTAAACTAAAATAATACATGTGATCACTGCGTCTGAAGCAACAACATCTCTCCTATCTGAAAGTGCATAAAAATGAGCCTGACCATCACTCGATCGCTCAACACTCTTGGGGTAACCCCTAGATGACTGACCCTACTCCTACTAGACTGTGATGGTGCTGAAGTAGATGAAGAAGAAGATGGGGGCTGATCCCTCTGCTGAGACCTACCACTGCGAAGTCGAGGACTCTACCTCCTCATGTGGCCAAATTCGCCACACTCATAAAAACTACCCGGGGCAGAGGAAGAGGAATGAAGGGAACCCCTAGCCATTGATGAACCCTGGGCTGATGAAACAGGTGCAGAACCCTGAGTTGGGAGGGCGCTGAGTGAAGGCTGGCCCAGCTGGTAACCCTGACGGCCACGGTCGGAAGAAGCTCCGCTGTGCTTTTGGCGGCCTAATTGAGGAGGTCTAAAGGAACGACCTCTGCCCTGATTAAACTGGCCCCTAGATGGAGCACCACTATAGCTGCCCGAACCTCGAGGCCTCTTGGCCTTCCTCTCCTCTCGCTCTCGACGATGATCATCCTTAATCTGACGAGCCATGTCCACTACCTCCTCGAAGGATGCTTCTACCACTCTCTCCCTAGTCATAAAGATACATATAGAATATTTGAGGCCATTTATGAACCTCCTAATCCTCCCCCGATCTGTCGAGATCATCCATATAGCATGTCTGGCCAACTGAGTATACCTCAACTCGTATTGAGTCACTGTCATATCTCCCTGAAGTAGCCACTCAAACTGGCGGCGCAACTCTTCTCTGCGGGATTGCGGCATAAACTTCTCTAAAAACAGAGTGGAAAACTGCTTCCAGGTAAGGGGTGCTGCTCCTGCGGGCCTACGTCTCTCAAACTCCTCCCACCATGTATATGCTAGTGCCGAGAACCGGAAAGTAGTAAAAGCTACTCAACTAGAATCCAAAATCCCAGCCGTATGAAACATCCTCTGACAATTATCCAAAAATCCCTGGGCATCCTCACCCTCAGTACCGCTAAATGCAGGAGGCTGAAATCTGCCAAACCTCTCTAACCGACGCTGCTCGTTGTCAGGCATCACCGGAAAAACATGCCCTTGGGCTGGCGCAACTGGAACAGTCGGTGCAACTGCCTGAGCTGGGGCTACCTCTGGCGTCTGATGTCCCTATACAACCTGCTCTGGTGTGCGAGCTGCGGGTGTCTGATGACCACCCCCGGTCTGAGATGTCGATGCGGCAGCGATAGCTGAAACCGCGTGAGAAAAACCAGTACAGACAGATAAGATCTGGGCTAATGCCTCCTGAAAGCCAGGAATAACAATAGGCACTACCGGTGCCTGAGCGGGTGCTGCTGGAGCATCAACAGCTAGGGGCTGATCTTGAATAGGGGCGAAAGGTGAGTCAACTAATACTGCCCCTGCTGCTCTACTATGGCCACGACCACGGCCTCTAGCTGCTGGCAATGGTTATCATCCACCTCGTCCGGTAGCACGAGTTCACGCCATCTGCGAGAGAATAGAATATAGAAGTTTAGTTCTCGGAATAACAAAACCGCACGACAAGAGTTCAAGAATATGAAGTGTTTCCTAAAGATTCCGCAGCCTCCCGAGGATAAATACAAATGTTTCTGTACCAATCCACGAGACTCTACCAACCGGATCAAGACTCATGAGGCCTAGTAACCTAGGCTCTGATACCAACTTGTCACGACCCCATCCTGTTCGTGATGGTGCCCAGCACATCGCTAGGAAATCCCGACCAATCACTCTCACGTTCTGAGCTATAAGCTCACATTCTTAAATCACAAATCATTAATAACGAAGAGAATTCGAAGTTTTAGCAGACAAATATTGAAACATCCCAATAACTAGTACATAACAACCTCCCACAGATCTGAGGGTCATGAGTCAAGAGCCTTTACCAGAATAGCAAAATAGAACTAAAATATAACATAGTCTGAGTACGTGGAAACATAAAAAAAATACAGAAGTAACGGAGGAGTCGATCCTGCAGACGCCGGCAACTACCTCGACAAGCTCCGGATGATAGTCTGTAAATAGCTGAAAGATCAACTCTGCCCTGAGGTACCTAGATCTGCACACAGGGTGCAGGGAGTAAAGTGAGTACTTCCAACTCAGTGGTAATATACATGTATAATGATATTGGTGGAAAGAAATCCCAATATACTACACGGTAAAGCTATAACACTGTTTCTATTCCCTTTAACAATGTAATCCCAGTAAGCTATAATAGGTAAAGCAGATAGGTATAAATGCATGAATGCAATGCAAAATATATATGAATGCTACAACGCATAGCCCGATCCATTTGGGTACCCGCGCTCACTGTGGGCGTTTAGACTCCAGATGGGCTCCTACAGCCCAAGTGCAATATCATTATATCACTGCTGCTGCGTGCAACCCGACCCATACTCAGTCCACAGTATGCATATGAGTCACATAACAGATTCCATTTGTTTTCCATTTTCTAATTTTTAAGAGGAATATAATTTAATTATTAAATTTCAGGAAAAAGGTGACTTAGCATTTCATAACAGTGATTAAACACAGGACTAAGATCAATGATTATACAAATCATGCTATCACAATGATATTTATCCTAGACGGATACTATAGATCGTCACTAGGCCCAAAACATGGCACCAGGCCCAGATATATTCAATACAATGTGCGTAACAGTCGCCAATATATACTATAGTTATCACTTGGGATGGACCAAGTAACAATCCCCAATCATATACAATCCCGCACTTGCCATGGGGTGTGAGTCACACCCTAACATAACGTTACAATGTGATAAAACGGGGTTTCAAACCCTCAAGCTATCATCTATATAAACTACTCACCTCTAGCCGGCCATAGACTGGTCCGCAATGCCTTTTCCTTTCGTATCGACCTCCTCGCGTGTCGAATCTAGTCAAAATCACAACGAATACATAAATATGGGCTAAAGAAACATAACCCAATCAAAAATACTCAAACAGTACTAAAATTCATGAAGTTGGTAAATTATATGCCCCGGACCCACTTCTTGAAAAATTCTGAAAATTATGTCATCGGATTCCTCGTCACGCCACGAGTCCGTACATATAAAGTTTACCTAAAACGGAGTTCAAATGGCCTTTCAAATCCCCAAAATTTGTTTCCAAAAGCTAAGCCCTAGTTCTTCACAATTTCAACATATTTTCATGGATTTGAGGGTTGATTCTTCATAAAAATAGTGTTTTTAAGTCAAGAGACTTACCTCCAATCAATACCCATTCAAAATACGCTTCATATTGCTGAAAAACCTCTCTTGGTTGCTTAGCAATGGAGGAAAGTTTGAATTGGTCTCGGATGAATTAACCCTTAAAACATTCTCTCCGCCCAGGTATTTCCTCTATGCGATCGCATATGCCAAATTCTAGGCCCTATAAATTCCTCTTATGCGATCACATTCTCCCCCATGCGATCACATAGCACAATCCTCTGCTAGGGGCCCCAGCCTAAAATACACTATGCGATTGCATTTTACCTTATGCGAATGCATAGGTCAATCTCCTAAGTCTATGCGATCGCACAACCCCTTATGCGATCGCATAGATCAAATCTGAGCACCCTGTCAAACCTTCTATGCGATCGCAATGATACCTATGCGATCGCATAGAACTAAAGCTCTCTGCAATTTTTCTGCTGCATGTTTCAACTCAAAACTCCCCGTTAGCCATCCGAAATCACCCCGAGGCCCTCAGACCTCAACCAACTGCACAGATATGATCTATTACTTCATTCAAACTTTCCCGTAGCATAGAAACACTATTATAAACATCAAAATCATCATATTACCAAGGATTCAGGCGTAAGTTAAACTAAAACTTTCAAAACTAGTATTTGATCTAAAACCCAACATAAATACCTTCGAATGACTTGAAAATTTGCACGAATATCCAAAATCACCTAACAGAGCTACTGCAATTGTCGGAATTCCATTCCAACCCGCAGATCAAAATCTCACCTATCAACTGGAATTCACCAAAATTCAAACTTAGCCATTTCAAGCCTAATTCTACACCGGACCTCCAAATTCAATTCCGATTGCGCTCCTAAGTCATAAATCACCACCTGAAACTAGTCAAATCATTGGAAATCCATTCTGAGCCCTCTAATTCATCAATCAACATTCGGTTGACATTTTCTAACTAACTTTCTCATAAAGAGACTAATTGTCTCATTTCTAACCAAACTCTATCCGAGTTACTTCAAATTCTCCAAACACATATAATGAAACATATAAAAGCATAAAACGGGGAAAATGGGGCGGAGATACCGAAGATGACAGGTCGGGTCGTTATATCCTCCCCAACTTAAACAAACGCTCATCCTCGAGCGTGCCCAGAGTTGCACTAGGATCCAACCAATCTCCGAATGACCTTACTAATCATATACCCGGGGTGATCCCTGTCACCCTACCTCGCATAGGTCCGATAACACAATTTAACTGAAATTTCACAGTCCATGTAACCATGTACCGTAGGGCCGCATTGCTCTCTCCGCAATCATACACAAGGTCAGAACCTCATATCTGTACTCAAATAAGCCCGAACCAGCTGTAATAACCCATACCTGCAACCTCAGGTGCAATCATATGATATACTACATAACCCAAATACTCGAAACGATAGTCTCCATTTACTATAGTTTCCCGAAATACTCAGTTATCAATAGGAACCTCTTATTAGCAAAGGTCTTATTCCAACACTTTCATATACTGGCAACAATAGATGAAACACGCAATACTGTAACAATCTCTCAGATCAACCAATCATGAAGTTACTTCCCTTTAGACTACTATCACAACAGATTTCCGAGTCGAACCTCAATATTAACCTTCCAACAAGCTGAAACCAAATCCGTTCGTATTCATTAGTGACTCCAACGATTACTTAGAATCATACATGCCATTCTGGTGATATGACACCTTATCACCAGCCAAAGCCGCACTTGCATAACAGACGCACCAATAAGGACCGACTTGAATATACTCCAATCATGATATTGGCTCAACGAAAGAGCTGTACCTTAAGCTCTTAATACCATTACAACACAAAGCTAGGGCCCTGCCACACATCATAGAAGTGGAATATCTGAATCCTCCTTGAAAGGACATAACTTCATATGGTCTCGCCAAAACGCGTAATCCTATCCAAACACTATTACACATGACGCACCTCGAGTCACCATGCTCAAAATAGACAGCCACGCACAGATTGATGTCTGAAACCAAGAAATACATCACACCCATGTTGAAGCAAGTTACATTCACCATTCAATCCTGAAAGGATACAAACGATGTGCTATTCGCCGAGCAACTCCCAATACGGAGTTCCTCAGAAACCAGGAAGCAAGTCATACCAAGTAACGTATAGAAACTATCCTCAACCTCACAGTGTTGCAGGGCGCAACCCGATCCAGATAACATACCCTGTGGCGGCGTGCCACTCGATCCCCTCGAATATCTCACATAGGGAGATGCACATCGAGCCGAATTTGCTCATTATAACAAAATACTGAGTATCGATCGTAAGCACACTAAATGCATAATCATATCTACTTATGGCGGTGTAATCTACAAAACTCAACTTCCACTATGAATCATGATAGCACCACAATTTATGTACCACTGCCCAAAAATCATAGCGCCTCACAGCACGGAAAAGCAACTCATAGATCTTCCCAGATCACTATCAGATCCAATAATGATAGAATCAACCTATCCTTTATCAATACAATTCAGGACTACCCAGGAGCTTACCAACAAGCTCATTACCAAGAAGCCTGAAGCTACGGCTTCCACTACTATAATTCAAGCCAACACCGTACGATTCGGAGCCCGGCACCAAATAAATACTGAAATTCACAATCTTGCCCGGCGGCATGCTCAGCCACAAGGATCGCGTCCGAAAGTCCTTCAATATCGGAATTGAATCAATGGTAGAACGCTCTATACTGACATCCGTCACAAAGGCCCAATTAAGTGGAGCAATTCTTCCTAGCCGTCCGCTGCTCTTTGGAGTACAAACCACTCTTGCTATAACATAATCTGATGTACCTCGCCACGCAACCTATGGAATGTTTTGACCTAGCCCATAGCACAATAATCTAGAATAACCCAATACTGAGACAACCATTCTTCAAGACAATATCATATCCAAATCTAACATACCAAGCAAGAAATATTCACTTGGGCTTCGAAATCCCAATAGCCGCTAACGTTGCCAATGCACACGATCCATAACCACTACATATTTGCATCGGAGAACTCTCACTCTCCAACTCCATATAACATACAAATTACTATACCTGATTTCCACATTCCGTCGTATGAATGCTTATCACACATCAAGTACCAATTCATTCCACAAAAGATATTCCAAAACTTCCCTGTGCCATCAAAAATTCAAATGTCAACAGCCAGTCCAATAGGAAACTGTCAAAATCCCACCGAAGTGTTATCAGTTTACATCACCTTCCCCTCTTACTAAGCGTATACTCTCGTCAAATCATTAGAATAGTAATACTATTTTCCTTAGTCATCTGAGGGTCGATTATTAAATCACCTCCAGCTACCCGTGCTGATTAAGGATTTAATGACTTTCCATTCATAACTGAACTGTACCTTTCACATACAAATCCAATCCTCCACAACAGAACGCACATACCATACCATGCTAGGACAACCTGAGAACTCTATCTCCTTTTTCCTAACCACAATCTATACTGCCAGGACTAAGTTCTTCTATCCACACCTATCTAAGCAAGCTGTCCGAGCTCAAAAGCTCTGCCGCCCAATATCCCGTAAGGGCTCATTACCTCGAACATAAACAAAGAATTGATCATATCTTTACCATACCGATTTGCTCCGGTAACAAGCTACTTCATTTGTCTAGATTTCCTTCTGATTCAGTTTCAACTTGATATACTCTTCTGCTGTAGCACCACAATGACCCAATCCAGGCTTACCAAACGAGACTCGAACGTAAGGCCACACTGTCTAAGACCAATAGGCCACTATATACTCTCTCAAACGTTCCTAAAATACCACCTTCTAAAATGCCCTACTTTGAAGAACTTCCTGCGAATCTAAGTTCGCTACCTTTACTTCCCAGATACTGATACATAGAATCCCGTAATTAACATAAAAATACCACAAGTGTCGACTTGTTCTAATGAAAACAATGACTTGGTCACATACTCAACATAAAAAATCTGAGTGCTACATCTAGAATCTTTAACACATCATAATCATTCTCAAGAGTCATCTACTCTTATGCCCACTGCAAATTACTTGACTTAATGAATCGAATCACTCGTTCCTTATCAGCACTATGACACCTCTGGACATGATCTCATTCCGATACAACAAAACAAATTCCTTCTCTTTACACTAAGCATTCCTTATCAACAACTCAAGAAATCCTATTACTTTTCTCACATCTGCTAAGTATCATATAACCATTCCGACTAATAGCGACAATACCGACTAATAGCGACAATACCGAACATCTTATCTTAAGCACTTGCTTACACGATCAACACCTCAGTGCTCAAGCCCTAGGCAAGATCCGTCCTGAAATCCTCCAGACTGACCCCACATCAACCTTACAAAGATTATAATATCTCGCCCCTCTATCGGGGAATCACAAGCCATCGAAGCACATATAACACCGTGTAATCATGCGCGCATGCAAACACGTGGAAGGAATTTCAAGAGTTACTCTTTCAAGCTGAATCAAAGGACGCACGATAAGATTTCAAGAAAGTGGAGTGTTTCCTAAAGGTTATGTAGCCACCCGAGGATAGATACAAACGTCTACTTAGCAATCCGTGAGACTCTACCAAACCGGCTCATGACTCGCGAGACCTAGTTACCTAGGCTCCGATACTAACTTGTCACAACCCAAACCTGGTCGTGATGGCGCCCACCATAACTCTAGGCAAGCCTGACCAACAATCGCTCTCATTTCGATAATAAATCTCAAAACCGGAAATTTAAGGAGAAATGTAATAGTTTTAGAAAAGTAATCCAATATTTATAATAAAAAAATATTGAGAAAACCGAATAAATAATGACTTATTCCCATAAGATCTTGGGGTCATGAGTCTACAGCCTCTAAAAGAAATTGAATAATAATATCTGAACAAAAATTCCTGTCTAGAAAAAAAAAAAAAAAAAAAAAAAAAATATATATATATATATATATATATATATATATATATATATATATATATATATATATATATACGTAAGAACTGAAATAGGAAGAGTAGCCAGGTCCTGCGAACGTCAAGCAACTACCGCAACAACTTTGATAAACTCTAGAGACAACGACTGCTCAGATAAGCCTACGATGCACCTGAATCTGCACATAGGGTGCAGGGAGTAGGGGTGAGTACTACCGACTCAGTGAGTAATAAGCATATATAATGTCTGAAGATACAAAATCCACGAAATGCCAAAAAGTAAAGCTAAAAATAACAGTCCGTCACCTTAACTTCGAATCAACAGGAAAGCAACATTTAGTATATTAGTCAAGTATAATGCAAGGATGCAATGCAATGCACATGAACCCGCTACAGCGTACAACCCGATCCTTTTAACATCGACGTCGCACACTGGGGTGTGTACAAACTCCGGAGGGGCTCCTACAACCAAAGCGCAATATCATTATATCACTACTGCAGTGTACAGCCCGACCCATACTTAGTCCACAATATGCATATGAGTCACATAACAGATTCAATTTATTTTCTATTTTCCAATTTTTAAGAGGAATATAATTTAATTATTAAATTTCAGGAAAAAAGGGACTTAGCATTTCATTACAGTGATTAAACACAGGACTGAGATCAATGATTATACAAATCATGCTATCATAATGATATTTATCCTAGACGGATGCTACAGATCAACACAAGGCCTAAAACATGGCACCAGGCCCAGATATATTCAATACAATGTGCGTATCAGTCGCCAATATATACTATATTTATCACTCGGGATGGACCAAGTCACAATTCCCAATCATCTATGATCCTGCAGCTGCCATAGGGTGCGAGTCACGCCCTAACATAGCGTCACAATGTGATAAATCGGGGTTTCAAACCCTCAGGCCATCATCTATACAAACTACTCACCTCTAGCCGGCCGTAGAGTGGTTCTCAATGCCTTTTCCTTTTGTATCGATCTCCTCGCGTGTCGAATCTAGTCAAAATCACAACAAATACATAAAAATGGGCTAAACAAACATAACCCAATCAAAAGTACTTGAAAAGTACTAAAATTCACGAGGTTGGTAAAACCTGAGCCCCGAGCCTACTTCTCGAAAAATCCCTAAAATCATATCATCGGATTCCTTGTCTTGCCACGAGTGCGTACATATAAAATTTACCAAAAACGGAGTTCAAATGGCCTTTGAAATCCCCAAAATTTGTTTCCAAAAACTAAGCCCTAGTTCTTCACAATTTCAACATATTTTCATGGATTTAAGGGTTGATTCTTCATAAAAATAGTGTTTTTAAGTCAAGAGACTTACATCCAATCAATACCCATTGAAAACACGCTTCAAATCGCTCACAAATCTCTATTGGTTGCCTAGCAATGGAGGAAATTTTGAATAGGTCGCTGATGAATTAACCCTTAAAACATTCTGGACTCCCAGGTATTTCCTCTATGCGATTGCACTCAGCCCTATGCGATCGCATAAGCCAAATTCCAGGCCCCATAAATTACTCTTATACGATCGCACTCTCCCCCATGTAAACTCATAGCACGATCCTTTGCCATGGACCCCAACCCAAAATACACTACGTTTCGTATTACACCTTATGCGAACACACAAGTCAATCTCCCATGTATATGCGATCGCACAAACCCTTATGCGGTTGCATAGAGTAAATTTAAGCCCTTTCCAAACTTTTTACGTGATCGTAGTGATACATATGCGATCGCATAGAACTAAAGTTCTCTGCAATTTTTCTGCTGCATTTTTCAACTCCAACACCCCGTTAGCCATCCGAAATCACCCGAGGCCCTCGGAACCTCAACCAACCGCACATATATGATCTGTTACTTCATTCAAACTTCCTCGTAGTATAAAAACACTATTATTAACATCAAAATCATAAAATTACCATGGATTCAAGCCTAAGTTAAACTAAAACTTCCGAAACTAGCATTTGATCCAAAACCCTACCTAAACACCTCCGAATGACTTGAAAATTTGCATGCATAACCAAAATCACCTAACGGAGCTACTGCAACTACCAGAATTCCATTCTTCCCCCCGGGATCAAAATCTCACCTATCAACCGGAATTCACCAAAATTCAAACTTAGCCATTTCAAGCCTTATTCTACATCGGACCTCCAAATTCAATTCCGATTGTGCTCCTAAGTCATAAATCATCACCCGAAACTAGTCGAATCGTCGGAAATCATTCCGAGCCCTATAACTCATCAATCAACATTTGGTTGAATTTTCCAAGCTAACCTTCTCATAAAGAGACTAATTGTCTCATTTCTAACCAAACTCTATCCAAATTACTTCAAATTCTCCAAACACATATAATGAAACATATAAAAGCGTAAAACGAGGAAAACAGGGTGGAGATACCTAAGACAATGGGTCGGGTCGTTATAAGTACCCCTTTGGAAGTCCAATGGCACATAACATCCAGGATTTCAATGGAGGAATCCAAATGGTGCCGAGAAATCTCAGAGCTTCCAGAAGCCACAGGTACAAGGTCCACCTGGTTACCAAAATCAAAACCATGGGCAATCAAATCTTAGACTTTATCAGCAAGCATCTCCATATCAACAAATTCCTCAACAAACACATTCAAGTCTTGATGACCTTTTGTACAAATACATTAAGGTTAGTGATAAAAAAATGGAAAGACAAAATTCATCCCTTAAAATTTTTGAAATCCAGCTGAGCCAATTGGAAACCCACGTGTCAGAAAAATTTCAAGACTCCTTGCTAAGCAATACTGAAAAAAACCTAAAGTAAAACCTTAAGGCCATCACCTTACGGTCAGGTAAGGAGCTTGATGAACCCAATAAAGTCAGATAAGAAAAGAACCAGTTAGAACAACAGGCAAAAGAGGGTAAGAATGTTGAAATACCCTCTGAACCATTATAATATAAAGAAGTCAAGAAAAAAGAAGAGAAAAATATTGAAAATAATATTTCTCTCCCTGTGACAGTACCTTTTCCACAAAAAATGAAAAGATAACAGCTTGATGGAGAATTTGCAAAGTTTTTAGAAATCTTGAAACAAATTCATATTAATATTCCTTTCACTGATGCCTTAATGCAAATGCCTTCATATGAAAAATTTTTAAAAGAAATTTTGTCAAGTAAAAGGAAATTGAAAGAAATTTCTATAGTAATGATTACTGAAAAATGCAGTGCTATACTTCAAAATAAGGTACCACAAAAACTTGGTGATCGTGGCAGTTTTACAATTCCATGCACTTTGGGAGGAGTGTATTTTGAAAAAGCACTATGCGATTCTGGAGCTTCAATAAATTTGATGCCACTTTCTATCTTTAAAAAAATTAGATCTTGGTGAAATGAAGGACATAGTGTTTCTCTTCAGTTTGCAGATAAAAGTACTAAGAAACCTAAGAGAATAATTGAAAACGTGCTTGTAAGAGTAGATAAGTTTGTTTTCCCTGTAGATTTTATAGTACTTGAAATGAAAGTATGTCCTGATGAACCAATTATTTTGGGTAGACCATTCCTTGCTATAGGTAGAGCAATTATAGATGTCTACCAAAGACAATTAATTCTAAGAGTTGATGAAGAAAGGATCATTTTTGACATGCAAAAGATGCTAAGATTTTCAGGAGATGAATCATCATCGTCATGTTTTTCAATTGACATGATTAGTTATCTTACAGATGAATATAGAGATGATCAACTAACTCCGGACCAAATGGAAAGATGATTCTCCAAATCAGGCACCATACAAAATGATGATCCCATCATCAGAAAAGAAGCTGAAATATTGGAAAATGATTATGAGGATCAGGAGATGCAACCAGAAGAAGTTCAACCAAAAATTGAACTCAAAATTCTCCCATCTCATTTAAAATATTCTTATCTTGAAAAAGAACAATGTCCAGTGATTATTTCATCTTCTTTGACTGCAGAACAAGAAGAAATATTAATTCATGTTTTGAAAACACACAAAGGAGCCTTAGGGTGGACTATAGCAGATATCAAAGGGATTAGTCCAGCATTTTGTACGCATAGAATCCTCATGGAAGATAGCTACAAACCAATTAATCCAACCCTAAAGGAGATTTTATAAAGAATGAAAATAACGAACTCATACCTACTAGGATTGTTACAGGATGGAGAGTCTGTATTGATTATAGACGTCTCAATGATGCTACCAAAAAAGATCATTTTCCTTTACCATTTATGGATTAAATGTTAGAAAGAATTGCAGGATACTGTTTTTACTGTTTTCTTGATGGCTATTCAGGGTATAACCAAATATAAATTGCATGTGAAGACCAGGATAAGACATCTTTCACATGTCCTCATGGAACATATGCTTATAGGAGAATGCCATTTGGTCTGTGCAATGCCCCTGCTACATTTCAGCGTTGCATGTCAGCAATTATTTCTGACATGAATGAACAATTTCTTGAAAATTTTATGGATGATTTTACACTCTTTGGCAAACACATTTGAAGATTGTCTTTACCACATGACTTTAGTTCTTAAGAGATGTGAAGAGACAAACTTGATTCTGAATTGGGAAAAATGTCATTTTATGGTTACAGAGGGAATTGCTTTAGGACATAAAATCACTACTAATCGGATAGAAGTTGATAAGGCTAAAATTAATATTATAGTAGGATAATCCCATCCCACAACTGTTAAAGGCATTAGAAGCTTTCTAGGTCATGCAAGTTTTACAGACGGTTCATAAAGGATTTTTCAAAGATTTAAAAACCTCTGACTAACCTCTTGATGAAAGATGTTAAGTTTGATTTTTCAGGTGATTGTATGATAACTTTTGACACCTTTAAGGAGAAATTATCAACTGGCCCTGTAGTTGTATCCCCTGATTGGAGTCAATCTTTTGAGGTTATGTGTGATGCTCGTGATACGACAGTTGGAGCTGTTTTAGGCCAGAGAAGGATAAGATTTTTTGTCCCATTTACTATGCTGCTAGAACAATGAATGAGGCTCAATTTAATTATGCCACAACAGAGAAAATGTTACGAGCAATAGTATTTGCTTTCGATAAATTTCGTTCTTATTTTACATGAACAAAGGTGACTGTTTTTACTAACCATGCAGCTTTAAAATACCTCATAGCAAAAAACGATGCTCAACCTAGATTGTTAAGATGGATTTTACTTCTGCAAGAATTTGACCTTGAGATAAAAGATTAAAAAGGAACAAAAAATCAGGTAGCTAACCATTTCTCTAGACTAGAAGACCCTCCCCTTGAGTTCATCGAGATAAAAGATGACTTTCCTAATGAACACATTTTTTCAGTTGACTATGTTGTGACTTAACCACCCTAGTTTGCAGATATTGCTAACTACTTGGTTGTAAGATGGACACCTCAAGATCTCTCTTACCAGCAGAGAAAGAAGCTTATTTCTGATGGTAAGTATTATTTGTGAAATGAACCTTACTTGTTCAAAATATATGCAGATAATATCATCAGAAGGTGTGTATCTGATGAAGAGATGACCAAAATTTTGTATCACTGCCATGATGGAGCAATTGGAGGTCATTATGCAACAAATCGAACAGCTTTTAAAGTTTTGGAAGCTGGATTATTCTGGCCGACACTCTTTAAAGATACAAGAACATGCGTTGCACAATGTGATAGGTGTCAGAGAACATGTAACATCACTAGAGATGTAATGCCATTGCAATCGATACAAGTATGTAAAATATTTGATGTTTGGGGAATAGATTTCATGGGTCCTTTTGATTCTTCTCATTCATTTGAATATATCCTTGTGGCTGTGGATTATGTATGAAGATGGGTTGAAGCTATTACCATAAAGAAGAATGATGCTCATACTAATATTTTTACTAGATTTGCACACCTCGAGTCATCATTAGTGATCAAGGAACTCATTTCATGAATAGGCAATTTTCTGCTATGCTGTCAAAATATTGTGTGACTCATAAAACTGGAACACTATCTTGCTCAAACACAAGGGCAAGTTGAAGTTTCCAACCGTGAGTTAAAAAGAATTCTTGAAAAGACGGTTGGAATTTCAAGAAAAGACCGGTCTTTAAAATTAGATGATGCGCTATGGACATATCGAACGACATTAAAACGCCAATTGGAACATCCCTATATAAATTACTCTTTGGAAAGGCTTGCCATTTCCCGTTGAATTAGAACACAACTCTTTTTGGGCACTAAAAGCATTAAACTTTGAATTAACCTATGCTGGTAAAAAAGATATTTTTCAGGTTATTGAATTAGAAGAACTGAGGTTGGAAGCTTATGAAAATGGCAGAATTTTCAAAGAAAAAACAAAAATATGGCATGACAATTTGATTCGACAAAAAAGTTTCAAAATTGGAGATCAAGTACTTCTTTACAATAGCAGGCTGAGGCTTTTTCCAGGAAATAAAAATCCAGGTGGACAAGTCCTTATAATGTTGCAGATGTTACTCTATATGGGGCAATTGAAATTCAACAGATCAATGGAGGAGACAAATTTAAGGTAAATGGACACATGCTAAAGTTGTATTTTGCATGCAATTTTGAGCAACAACCATCGATACCCTAGATAGCCTAATACTTTTTGTTGTTAATAAGTTGAGCTGACGACATTAAACTCAGAACTACAATTTCTCTACTCGTAGCCATTGAGGATGAATTAATGGAGATGTGACGACCTGGCCCGTTGTCACGTGAGTTACCGCCCCATTTTCCCTGTTTTATTCTTCTATATGTTATTTTATATGTGTTTGTAGAGTTGGAAATGATTCTGACAGAGTTGGTTGGAATTGAGACAATTAGTCTCTTTAAGAGAAGGCTAGTTTAGAAAAGGAAACTGGATGTTAACCTATGAGTTATAGGGCTCGGAATGGATTTCCGATGGTTCAACCAGTTTCAGGTGGTGATTTATGACATAGGGGTGAAATTGGAACGGAATTTGGAGGTCCGGTGTAGAATTTGGCTTGAATTGGCTAAGTTTGAATTTTGGCGAATTCCGGTTGATGGGTGAGATTTTGATCCGGGGTTCGGAATGAAATTTCAAAAGGTATTGTAGCTTTGTTAGGTGAATTTGGATATGTCTACAAATTTTCAGGTCAATCTGATGTCGTTTGGTCGGGTTTTTGATCGAATATGAGTTTAAGAAGTTTTAGTTTAACTTAGGCTTGAATCCCTCGTGAATTGATGATTTTTGTGTTGTTGGGCGTGTTTTTATGATTGGAACTAGTTCGTATGATATTTTGGGGTATGTTGGAGCTTTTGGTTAGGGTCCCGAGTGCCTGGGGATGTTTCGAGTGGTTATCGGAGAGTGTTTGAATGTTTGAAAGTTGCAGAAGTTCAGCAGAAATGTTGCAGAAGGTTTCCTCTATGCGATCACCTAGGTGGCATTACGATCGCATAGGAGGTTGGGACAGGGGTCTGTGTTTGTGCTATGCGTTCGCACTAGGTTGTATTCGATCGCATTGGTCTGGGAGATTGAGTTGTGCGTTCACTCAAGGGGGTATGCGTTCGCATAGGGTCGTTGGGCCTGAGGTACCTGGCAATGGTGTGTTCTATGCGATCGCAGGGGTGCTATGCGATCGCATAGTGTTATTTTGGGAAGGAGGAAGCTTGTGCTATGCGATCGCAATGGATTTGATGCGATCGCATAGGTTATTAACTGGGCAGACAGACCTGTTTTAGTGATATCTCATATGCGACTTGGGTTCATTTTTCCACCATTTTTGCACCACCTTGAGAGCTTGTTGGTAGATTTTGAAGGGGATTTTGACGGGAAATGATTGGAGGTAAGTCTCATGGCCTAGATACGTCATTTAATTGAAGAATCATCCATTAATTATTTGAAATTTGGGTAAAAATTGAAGAAACTAGGGCTTGGTTTTTTAAATGAAAATTGGGGATTTGATGGCCCATTTGTACTCTGATTTTCATGAACTTTATATGTACGGACTTGTGGTGAGAAGAGGATTCCGGTGATGTGAATTTTGTAATTTTTCAAGAAGTGGGACCGGGGCTCGAGTTTTGCCAATTTCGTATTTTTGGGTGTTTTTCGAGTTCTTTCAATTGGGTTAAGTCCCATTAGCTTAACATATTCCTTGTGGTTTTGGTTAGATTCTGCCCCCGAAAAGGTCGATTTGTGAGGAAAGCGCATCGCGAGCTAAGATTTTGGCCGGTTTGAGGTGAGTAATGGTTATGAATGATATAATGAGGGCTTGAAACCCCGTATTTGCACTATCCGGTGCTATGTTGAGATAAAAGACGCATCATATGATGGGCGTGGTGATACTTCTGCTGGGGATTCAGACTTGGTCCATCCCGATTGATTACTTAGTGCACTTCTTGATTGAGATTGAGCTTGTTTCCGTATATATTGGGCTAGACGCCATGTTTTGGGGCCTTGTGCCGATCTGTAGAACTCCTAGGGAGTATGTTAAGTTGATTGACCTCAGTGTACACATTGAACACATACCATCTTTCCTGACTTTGACTGTAAATCATGAAATAAACTGAACGTAGTAAGTTGCCCCCTAAATGAGCAATACCTAGGGCTGAACACCTTGTCTTAGCTGAGTGGGCCCGAGAGGTCAAGTCTATATTGACTGAGAGGGGTCAAGGACCCCGTAGTGAGAGTATTTGATATATACTGGATCGGGATGTATACATGTATTTGATCGGGCTGCACGCCACAACATTATATATATTATTTTGGATGATGCTGCACGTCGCAGCATTATATATATATATATATTATTGGATCGGAGCGCGCAACAACATTATATATACTATGTGGATCAGGATGCATACTGCAACGATATATTATATGGATCAGGCTACATGCCGCATCAACATATTATATGGATCGGACTGCACGCTGTGGTATTATAGCGCTTGGGTTGAAGGAGCCCTTCCAGAGTCTGCACACACCCCGAGTGAGCGCAGTACTATATTATTGGATAGGGCTGCACGCCGTAACATTATGTATATTGTATTGGATCGGGTTGTGCGCCGCAGCATATTATATATTATATTGGATCGGGCTGCACGCCGCAACAATGTTAGTAATTAGTCAGACGGAAAGGAAAGTATTTATCAGATTCTCTCCCCTATTTAATATTATTCACCGTCGTTACTGTTAATATTAGAAGTGTATAGTGTTCTTACTGGATTTCTTACATTCAGTTTTTATTTATTGCTATTACTCACTGAGTTGGAAGTACTCATTCTACACCATGCACCTTGTCTCCAGATACAGAGATCCCGGAGGCTTAGCTGCGATTAGCTGCTGCTTTTCAGTTCAGTACCGGAGTTGTCAAGGTAGCTGCTGGCATCCACAGAACCTGATCTCTCCTCTATCTATCTTTTGTTTCTGTATCTGGACTCTTCCTTTGTATAGGATACTGTACGGTTGTATCTAGAGGCTCAAACTAGTGACGACAAATCCTTTGGGCTGTTATTGCTTTGATTACGTTTTTCGCAGTATTTTTCTATTATTTCACACTGCAATTTTAAGTTATATTTGGTATCTAAGTTAATCATTTGGCTGGAAAAGGTTTAAATGGTCGGGCTTGCCTAACAAGGTGTTTGTCACCATCACGACCGGGGGTTGGGTCGTGACAAGTTGGTATCAGAGCCTAGGTAACCAGGCCTCGCGAGTCATGAGCCAGTTTAGTAGAGTCTCTCATATCGGTACGAAGATGTCTGTACTTATGCTGGAGAGGCTGCAGAACCTTTAGGGAAAAAACATATTCTTGAAATTCTTGTCGTGCGACTTTGTTGATCCGAGAACTAAACTTCTGTATTCTGTTCTCTCGTAGATGGCGAGAACGCGTGCGACCAGACATGGCGGACGACTACCATCGCCACCCACTAGAGACCGAGGACGCGTCCGTGGTCGTGGTCGAGGCAGAGCAGCAGGAGCAGCACCAGTTGCCCCACCAGTTGCCCCCATTCAGGATCAGCCTCCAGCTGTAGAGGTTCCAGTAGAACCTGCTCAGGCACCAGCAGTGCCTATTGTGATTCCGGGTCTTTAGGAGGCATTGGCTCAGATCTTATCGATTTGCACTAGCCTGGCTCAGGTAGTCTTGGCTACTACCGCAACTACATCTTAGATCGGGGGTGGTCATCAAACCCCCGCAGCTCGCACTCCAGAGCAGGGGGTACAGGGTTTGCAGAACCCAGAGGCACCACTAGTTCAGCCAGTTGCCCTTGTTCAGTGAGTTGTTCCAATTCAGGGTGATGGGGTGCCAGTGATGCCAGATGAGAGCAACGTCATCTGGAGAGGTTCAACAGGCCTTCACCTCCTACTTTTAGCGGTGTTCCGGGCGAGGATACCCAGGGGTTTCTCGACAAGTATCAACGCATGCTTCAGACAACAGCGATCTTGAAGACTAGTGGGGTATCTTTTACCACTTTTCAGTTCTCAGGAGCAGCCTTTACATGGTGCGAGGCATATGAGCAGCGTAGGCCGGTAGGTGCAGTGCCGTTATCTTGGCAGGAGTTCTCCACTATCTTTCTGGAGAAGTGAGTACCAAAGTCACAGAGGGAGGAGCTACGCAAGAAGATTGAGTGGCTTCGTTAGGGGGATATGTCTGTGATGCAGTATGAGGTGATATTTGCAGAGTTAGCTCGTTATGCTCTGTGAATGGTTGCAACAGATCAGGAGAGGATCAGACGATTTGTGGACGGACTTATTTATCCCATCCATATTCTAATGACTCGTGAGAGGGTCCTAAGTCACACCTTTGAGGAGGCGGTGGATATAGCCCGTGATATTAAGACGAATCGCCATGAGAAGAGAGAGGATAGGGAGGCCAAGAGTCCTCGAGTATTAGGTAGCTCCAGTGGTGCTCCGTCTAGGGGCCAGTTTCAGCAGAGAACAGGTCATTTATTCAGGCCTCCACAACCAACTCAGTCAGAGTATTGTGTTTCATCTTCTGGTCGGGGTTATCATGGCTCTCAGCTGAGTTAGCCATCTTTGAGTGCACCTCTAGCACAGAGTTCATCTCATGCCCCATCGGTTCAGGGTCCATCTTGGCCTAGTTCTTCAGCCAGCTACTCCGGTGCGAGGGGTTCCCTTCAGTCCCAGCCCCTAGTGCCAGGGAGTTGTTATGAGTGTGGCGAGTTTGGATATATACAGAAGGATTGTCCCCGCCGTGCACCCAGTTCGCCTCAGCAGAGGGGACAACCTTTATCTTTTGGCCCAGTGTCTTCAGCACCCGCCCAGTCAGCTAGGGGTGAGGATCAGTCAGTTAGGAGTCGCCCTAGAGGGGGAGGCCAATCCGATGGTGGTCAAGCCCGATGCTACGCTCTTCAGGGCAGGCCAGATGCTGTGCTTCAGATGCTGTTAGTAAATGTATTTTTTCAGTTTGCCACAGGGATTCCCTAGTTTTATTTGATCCCGGATCCAAGTATTCTTATGTATCTTCTTACTTTTCTAATCAATTGGGGACCACTCGAGGGTGTCTTGCGTTACCTGTGCACGTATCTACCCGATGGGTGATACTATTGTTGTGGACCACGTGTGTCACGCCCCAAACGAGGGACACGACCGGCGCCCAACCGGGTAGCCCCAATAGGGCAAACCTGGTCACATTTCTTATCCCCCACGTTTTACCCCACAGTTTTTCATTATTAATTAACCATTAATACTTGATGCAATTGGAAATAAACGGAACTCCACCTTTTTTACAAAAGATATAAATGTTAATATTATCAGTTAGCGTAGTTTACATGTTACATTGACCATTACATACACACATGATACAAAAGTTCTACAACCCACATCATCCAGTCTATGGAGCCTCTAAGCTGAAGACAATGACATAATACTTGCCGCCGACAAGGCCCCGGCTATACCTTTACAAAAGGACACAAGACTCCAAAATACAACAACATAGGTGGCATAAGAAACACAAGGCCCCGGAAGGAAATGGGCTCACCAAATACGAATACCGCCGATAGAGAGGGAGGAGGAGCCATGAACGGTGTACTAGAATGACTACTGTGGATCCACCTATAATCATAACACGAATGTAGCGCCCCCAAAAAAAGGGACGTCAGTACATTTGAATTGTACTGGCATGTATGAAAAAACTCTGTCCCAAGTAAACTCAAGCCAAAAATACATATTCAAGTGGAAAGCTGAACGACAAAAACGCAACAATGGAACAACAACCAAGCACTTCACAGCAAATGATACAATTAGTCAAACAAAGAGGCAATCAGTGCCCCACAGGTTACAAAATCTCCTGTAGTCTCCTTTTACAATTCCACATTGATCATTTCATGATTTATATTCATTTCAATAGTGATATTGCATCACATTTTCCACCCTTATTACCTCGTCCATCCTTATTACCTCGGCCACCCTTATTACCCCAACCCACACCTTATTTCACCGTGTTGCGGCGCGTAACCCGATCTCGCCTGACAGTTTCAGTTCACAAACTACATACAACACAACAACAAATACAAGGAACCAACTTTAACACATTGTTAAGATTGAACCACAACAAGGATAATGTATTTCCACAACTAGCAACAACAATTCCCTCAAGTTCATCAATTTGTACACATTTCGAGTTACTACAATGGGTGTACATAACCAACCATATATTGTTACCACAATAGTTCCGGTTTTGCCATTCATGAATTCTCTCAATTACCTGTTCCTCAACCTTTGACAAAAGATGTCACTACACAAGTATACATCACAGGAGTTTCACAATGATCCCCACATGAATATCAATTATCAAACAATTTCACAAACCAACATAAGGCGATTTCACAAGGATCACAGTTGTCCATACATACCTGGAATTTAATATCTCTTTCTAACTTCCACTTCAATTCACCAAGCAATCAAGACGGGTCAATCTAGTTCATGATTAACGCATAGGCCTTAGAATATGAATTCAAAACTTACTACCCAATTCCCTTTTTACAAGATTTTAGCGTTTTGAAGACACGCATGAAGGTTTCATCAAAGACTTCAAAATCAAGTGCATGTGGTTCCGTTCCCAAGCTTAAGTTTGAAGATTTAGGCGAAAAGGGATAGGGATTTTACCTGTGAAATCAAGAGTGAAGACAATGCATCAAAATTCCCCGGCTCCAGTAATTTTTGAAAGATCAATTGATGATGAATTGGCTTTCTCTCTCTAGGACCCTCTCTTCCTCTCTCTTATTTTGTTCAGAAAATGGGTTAAAAATGAGGGATGGGGTATTTTTATTAAAGATGGGTTGGTCTTAGATTCTAGATAAATAACTGGGCGAGCTCAATCTGCAACACAACTGTGTGATCGCAGAACAGACATGCGGTCCGCAGAATGGACCGCAGATCGGTCTCAAGTTTTGGACCTCCTCGGGTTGGGAATGCGGTGGATATGCGGTCTGCGTTCATGTTCTGCTATCGCAGAATGCACCACAGAACTGACCTTCGAATTTCTTCAGGGACCATATACGATCACTCTATGGTCTGCATATTGATTATGCGACCATAGATCTGACTGCATTTTTAACATAAAAAATTTGTTGTTCTCTGGAAACTTCTGCAGAAGAAATGCGGTCCGCATTTCAAATCTGCAACCGCATTCTGGACCTTTTCTGGAAAAATTTTGATTTCACACTTTTAGGTGCAACACAGTAAAAAGAATCCAATCCACGTAGGTAGACTTGACTCTATGATTTGCTAACAGCTGAGCACTCATTTTCGTGGGGCCTACATCCTCCCCCGCTTAAGATCATTCGTCCTTGAATGAGGACTTGGGAAACAAACAAGTTTGAAAACATGATATGCAGGTTCCTACGCTTTTATTAATTTTCCAGTTTGTTTTTAGAAAATTTTTTTGCCAGAGTCTCCTTTGTTATATGGGTATAACCACCTGTCATTGGGCCCCCAAAACATATTCCCAAGCATTATTACACAAACTTGCTACCTTTACAACAGTTATAAAATGCACAATCTTCATACTTGCACATATTTAACCTCTCAATACACTTTTAACCATTTTGGCACACTACATGTAATATAATTAAGCATTAATCATCTGTAGTGTTAAAGCCATTTACCTCTCACATGGGCACGATCAAGTTATTCATTTCAATACAAATCCTCCATGCAAAAACTAATCATTACTCAGTTAAAACACTTTGGTACTCCCTATCCATGCAAAATTAGTCATTATTTCCTTACATTACCTTACCATGAGAGTACACAACTTTCATTACCTAGAAGGACTGCACATTGTTCAAACAATCACAGGACATCGATTTTGGGCACAACTTGGAGGAACTACAATAGTAAGGGACTTGGAAAGAGAAGGAAAGTTTCTTACACCTAATGGGACACAACACTAGATCTCCTAGGGACAAGATTCACACGATCATTTCTAGACTTGCTCAAATAGATGGAGGTATTTTTCTCCATCTCATCTTCCACTTCCCACGTGGATTCTTCGACTTGTTGGTATCGCCACAACACCTTAAATAAAGCAATCCCCTTGTTCCGCAACTTTCGGGCTTGTCTATCCAGAATAGAAACCGGAATCTCTTCATATGATAACTGTTCTGTAACCTTGATGTCTTCAACTGGCAAAATTTTAGACGGATCACCCACAACTTTCCTCAACTGGATACATGAAACACCGGGCACACTAAGGACATTTCAGGGGGAAATTCAAACTTATACGCAACTTGACCGATCCTTTGAGTGACTTGATAAGGACCGACATACCTAGGACTTAGTTTTCCCTTCTTCCCAAAGCGCATGACTCCTTTCATAGGGGACACCCTCAAGAATACCCAATCTCCTTCTTGAAACTTCAATTCCCTTCGACGCACATCTGCATAAGATTTCTGGAGACTCTGAGCAGTCTTCATCCTTTCCTGAATGACTCTTACCTTCTTGATAACCTGATGCACGAGATCTAGCCCTATCAATTCCGCTTCACCAGCCTCGAACCATCTGATCAGGGACCTTACATCTTCTTCCATACAATGCTTCAAACAGGGCCATCTGGATCTAGCATTGAAGCAGTTGCGATAAGAAAAATCTATAAGGGGCATGTGATCATCCCAATTACCTTTGAAATCCAAGACACATACCCACAACATATCCTCGAGTCTCTGAATAGTCGGCTCTGCTTGGCCATCGGTCTTCGGATGAAAAGAGGTCCTAAGATTCACTTGAGTACCCAAACCTCGCTGAAATTTCCTCAAGAAGTTAACTGTGAATTGAGCTCCTCGATATGAAATAATCGAAAGCGGCGCGCCATGAAGCTTGACTATCTCCTTGATATACAATCGAGCATATTGTTTCGCAGTATTGGTGGACTTGACTGGCAAAAAGGGAGCTGATTTTGGTGAGTCGATCCACTATCAACCAAATTGGGTCGAACCTGTGCTGAGTATGAGGTAGTCTTACGAAAAAGTCCATATTGATCATTTCCCATTTCCACATCGGTATTTCTATAAGCTGAGTCACCCCTCCCGGCCGCTGATGCTCGGCCTTCACTTGCTGGCAATTCAGACACTTATAGACGAAGTCTGCTACACTCTTCTTCATACCACTCCACAGATAGATATCCTTGAGATCACAATACATCTTTGTAGAGCCTGGGTGCACTGAATCCCTGGAATGATGGCCCTCCGCCATTACCCTCTCCCGAAGATTATCCACATCCGGGACACATAACCTGTCATGGCACCGTATCACACCATCATTGCTGCCGAGTAATGCTGAAATTTTGTTACTTAGAGCTGCCTCCGTCAATTGTGCCAATACTGGATCCATAAACCGCTCTTCTTTAACCTCTGCCACGAGCGACGATTCTGCTGTATTGTGCACCACAAGTTCCTCCTCATTCGGGGCTGAGATACAAATACCAAGGCTGGCCAACTGGTGCACCTCTCGAGCTAGGAGCCTTTGATCTGATCTCAAGGGAAACAAGCTACCCATGGATTTCCGACCGAGGGCGTCGGACACCACGTTAGCCTTCTCTGGATGGTATAAGATATCCATATCACAATCCTTAAGCAATTCTAACCACCGCCGCTGCCTCAAATTCAGATCCTTCTGCTTGAAAAAATAGTGGAGACTCTTATGGTCCGAAAACACATCTACATGAACCCCAAAAAGATAATGCCGCCATATTTTCAAGGCGAACACAACTACTGCAAGCTCCAAATCATGCGTCGGATAATTCTTCTCGTGATTCTTGAGCTTCCTGGAAGCATATGCTATGACCTTCCCGTGCTGCATCAAAAAACACCTTAAACTGACCCTGGAGGCATTACAATAAACCACAAACCCCTCTGTGCCTTTTGGCAAGGCCAACACCAATGCCGAAGTCAACATTGTCTTCAATTCTTGAAACTTTTCTCACAAGCATCTGATCACTGGAACTTGGATGATTTCTGCGTCAATTTAGTCAAAGGAGAGGCAAGGGTAGGGAATCCCTCTACGAACCATCGATAATACCCTGCTAAACCTAAAAAGCTACGATTCTCTGTCGGGCTCGTGGGCCTAGGCCAATCCTTTACCGCCGCAATCTTTTGGGGGTTCACCTGAATCCCCTCACTGGAAACAACATGACCCAGAAAAGCGACGGACCCCAACCAAAATTCACATTTGGAAAACTTGGCATACAATTGGTTCTGATGAAGATTCTGCAAAACCGCTCTGAGGTGACTTGCATTATCCTCCCTGCTCCGCGAATATATGAGGATGTTATCAATGAAAACAATCGCGAAGGAGTCTAAAACTGACTGAACTGGCGGGACCTCCTGCTGTCTGAACCTGGCCCCGAAGGGATACTATGTTGAAAATGGTGCATGGATGGCGGTGCACTAGCTGAGGACTAAGAATAAGACTGAGATGGTCCTGATGACCCTTTCCCTGAGGCTGACATCCATAAGTGACCCATCAATGGGGCCCTGCTGCTACTCTCTCCGTCTGCCCGAATCTTTAATTTCCTTGTCTCTGTGGCCTGAGAACAACCCAAGATCTTCCCATAGTTCATGTCTGAATGCAAAGACGTTGTAGAAACTTCATTCACAACCAATGGACTGAGACCCTGAATGAATCGCCGAACTCTAGCCTCCATAGTATACAACAATTGAGGAGCATACTTGGAAAACCTCACGAACTCCATATGATACTCCCACACACTCATGCTACCCTGATTAAGAACCTCAAACTCGGTTGCACGGGCTGCCATCGTCTCGGCAGGCAAGAAGTGGTCCATGAAGGCATCTACGAACTCATCCCACCTAGCCGGAGGTCTCCCCTCCTCACGGGAATCCTTCCACATCTCAAACCACGAACGCGCCGCCCCCTTCAGCCTGTAAAAAGCCAATTCTACCTCCTCAACCTCTGTAGCCTTCAACCTTGAAGGGTCTTGTACATCTCATCGACGAAATCCTGCGGATTGGCCTCTAGGTCTGTGCCTGAGAACTCTGGAGGTGACAATCGCAGAAACTGATGAACTCTGGAGCTGGAAGAATCCTCCTGTACAATGGAGGACATAGGGGCATCATGAGATCTCCGGGCCTGGGCGGCTAATAACTAGGTCAACATACAGATAGCCCCTCTAAGGTCTCCATCAGAAATCCCGGGATCGGAAACTGGAGAAACATCAGGATTAGGAGCATTGGCAGGAGGGATAGTGGCACCCTCGGTCACCACTGGAATAGGAACGCTTGGGCTAGGAATGGATGGAGCAGGCAACTTCAAGACTGGGGAATCACTCTTACACACGGCAGCCGGCACATGATCCACAACCGCACTGGAAGTGGCATTGGCCCCTAGGCCGAATCTAGCTTTCTTCTTAGTGCCATTTCTAAAAACTCAAAATAAGGTACGAATTAGACACAACATTACTTCATCGCACGAACTGGAATATCAAAGAAGGGAATAGTTTCCTAAATGCCCGTGTATCCCCCAACTTATAGATGTGGTCGACAACAGACTGATAAGAAGGGCTCTACTAGGCACGGCTCCGAGACATCCTATGACCCCTTTTAAACCTTAGGCTCTGATACCAAGTTTGTCACATCCCAAATCGAGGGACATGACCGGCTCCTGACCGGGTATCCCCAGTCAAACGGACATGGTCACCTTTCCTATCCCCCACGTGTCACCCCACAGTTATCCATTATTAATTAACAGTTAATACTTGATGCAATTGGAAATAAATGGAACTCCACCTTTTATACAAAAGATATACATGTTAATGTTATCAGCTAGCGTAGTTTACATATTACATCGACCATTATGTACACACATGTTACACAAGTTCTACAACCCACATCATCTAGTCTACGGAGCCTCTAAGATGAAGACGATGAAACAATACTTGCCGACGACAAGGCCCCGGATATACCTTTACAAAAGGACACAAGACTCAAAAATACAACAACATAGATGGCATGAGCCACACAAGGCCCCGGATGGAAAAAGGCTAACCAAATACGAATACCGCCGATAGAGAGGGAGGAGGATCTACGAACGATGGATTGGAGCGCCTGCTTCGGATCCACCTACAATCATAGCACGAATTTAGCGCCCCCGGCAAAAGAGACGTCAGTACATTTGAATTGTACTAGCATGTATGAACAAACTCTGTTCCAAGTAAACTCAAGCCGAAAATACATATGCAAGTGGAAAGCTGAACGACAATAATACAACAATGGAACAACAACCAAGCACTTCACAGCAAATGATACAATTAGTCAAACAAAGGGGCAATCAGTGCCCCACAGGTTACAAACTCTCCTGTTGACTCCTTTTACAATTCAACATTGATCATTTCATGATTTACATTTCATTTCAATAGTGATATTGGATCACATTTTCCACCCTTATTACCTCGTGCACCCTTATTACCTCGGCCACCCTTATCACCCCAACACATACCTTATTTCACCGTGTTGCGGCATGCAACCCGGCCCCGCCTGACAGTTTCAGTTCACAAACAACATACAACACAGCAACAAATACAAGGAATCAACTATAGCACATTGTTAAGATAGAACCACAACAAGGATAGTGTATTTCCACAACTAGCAACAACAATTTTCTCAAGTTCATCAATTTGTACACATTCAGACTTACTACAATGGGTGTCCATAACCAACCATATATTGTTACCACAATAGTTCTGGTATTGCCATTTATGAATTCTTTCAATTACCTGTTCCTCAACCTTTTCCACAAGATGTCACCACACAAGTATAAATCACAAGAATTTTACAATGATCCCCACATAAATATCAATTATCAAACAATTTCACAAACCAACATAGGGCGATTTCACAAGTATCACAGTTAGCCATACTTACATGGAATTTAATATCTCTTTCTAACTTCCACTCCAATTCACGAAGCAATCAAGACAAGTAATCTAGTTCATGACTAACACATAGGCCTTAGAATTTTAATTCACAACTTACTACCCAATTCCCTTTTTTTAAAATTTTAGGGTTTTGAAGACACGTATGAAGGTTTCATCAAAGACTTTAAAATCTAGTGCATGTGGTTCCCTTCCCAAGCTTAGGTTTGAAGATTTAGGGGAAAAGGGTTAGGGATTTTAACTGTGAAATCAAGATTGAAGACAATGCATCAAAATTCCCCGGCTCCAATGATTTTTGAAAGATCAATTGATGAAGAATTTGCTTTATCTCTCTAGGACCCTCTCTTCCTCTATCTTATTTTATTCAGAAAATGGGTTAAAAATGAGGGATGGGGCGTTTTTACTAAAGAGGGGCCGGGCTTAGTTTCTAAAAAAACAACTGGGAGAGCTCAATCTGCAATGCAACTATGCGATTGCAGAACAGACATGCGGTACGCAGAATGGACCGCAGATTGGTCTCAAGTATTGGACCTCCTCGGGTTGGGAATGTGGTGGATATGCGGTCCGTATTTGTGTTCTGTGGTCGCAGAATGCACCGAAGAACTGACCTTCGAATTTCTTCAGGGACCATATGCGATCACTCTGCGGTCCGCATATTTTGTGTGACCGCAGATCTGATCGCATTTTTAACATCAAAAAATTAGTTGCTCTCTGGAAACTTCTGCGGAAGAAATGCGGTCCGCTTTTCAGATCTGCGACCGCATACTCGACCGCAGATTGGACCTTTTCTGGAAAAATTTCAATTTCACATTTTTAGGTGCAGCACAGTAAAAAGAATTCGATCCACGTAGGTAGACTTGACTCTATGAGTTTCTAACATCTGAGCACTCATTTTGGGGGGGCCTTACAACGTGTATCGGTCCTGCCTTGTTACTATTGGGGGTCTGGAGACTTGAGTTGACTTGCTGCTATTGAGCATAGTATATTTTGATGTTATTGTGGGCATGGATTGGCTATCACCATGCCATGCTATTCTGGACTGTCACACCAAGACTGTCACATTGGCTATGCCGAGAAGTACGAGGATCATGTGGCGTGGTACGATTGATTTTGTTCCCAACATGGTTATCTCATTCTTAAAGGCCCAGCGGATGGTTGTGAAGGGATGTTTATCATATCTAGCATTTGTGAGGGATGTTGGAGCTGAGGCTCCTAGTCTAGATTCGATCCCTGTGGTGAGGGAATTTCCTGATGTACTTCTAGCAGACCTGCTGGTCACTCAACCCATTTCTATTCCTCCCTATCGTACGGCACCAGCAGAGTTGAAGGAGTTGAAGGAGCAGCTGCAGGAACTCCTAGATAAGGGTTTTATTAGCCCGAGTGTATCGCCGTGGGGCGCGCTGGTGTTATTTGTAAAGAATAAGAATATCACAATGAGAATGTGCATTGATTATAGACAGTTGAACAAAGTGACAGTAAAGAACAAGTATCCACTACCCCGTATTGAGGGTTTGTTTGACCAGCTTCAGGGAGCAAATGTATTCTCTCTGATTGATCTCCGTTTAGGCTATTGACAGCTGAAGATTAGGGATTCAGATATCATGAAGACAACTTTCAGGACGAGATATGGGCATTATGAGTTTATGGTTATGTCATTTGGGCTGACTAATGCCCCAGCCGCATTCATGCACCTGATGAACATTGTAATTCAGCCGTATCTGGATTCTTTTGTGATTGTGTTTATTGATGATATACTGGTGTACGCGTAGCCAGGAGGATCACATGCAGCACTTGAGGGTGGTATTGCAGAGGTTGAGAGAGGAGAAGCTTTATGCAAAGTTCTCCAAATATGAGTTATGGCTCAGTTCCGTGGCTTTTCTGGGACACGTGGTGTCCAGTAATAGTATTCAGTTTTACCCAAAGAAGATTGAGGGGGTGCAGAGTTGGCCTAGACCGTCCTCAGCTACTGAGATTCGGAGTTTCCTCGGTTTGGCGGGTTATTACCGCAGGTTCGTTCAGGGATTTTCATCAATTGCTTTGCCTTTGATGAAGTTGACGCAGAAGAATTCTCCGTTTGTATGGTTGGATGAGTGTGAGGAGAGCTTCCAAAAGCTCAAATCAACTTTGACTACAGCTCCGGTACTAGTATTACCATCAGCTTCTGGCTCTTACACTGTATATTGTGATGCTTCGAGAGTTGGGATCGGATATGTATTGATGCTGGAGGTTAGAGTTATTTCGTATGCTTCGCGTCAGCTAAAGCCTCATGAGAAGAACTATCCTGTTCATGACTTGGAGTTGGCAGCTATAGTTCACGCTTTGAAGATTTGGAGGCATTATCTATATGGCGTGTCTTGTGAGGTGTTCACGGATCATCGTAGTCTTCAGCACTTGTTTAAGACGAAGGACCTCAATTTGAGACAGCAGAGATGGGTTGAGTTACGCAAGGATTATGATATTACCATATTGTATCATCCGGGGAAGGGCAATGTAGTGGCCAATGCTTTGAGCCGGAATGAAGTGAGTATGGGTAGTTTGGCATACATTCCAGTTTGGAAGAGGCCCCTTGCAGTTGATGTTTAAGCCTTGGCTAATCGGATGGTGAGGTTAGATATTTTAGAGCCCAGTCGAGTATTGGCTTATGTGATTTCCCGGTCTTCCTTGTACGATCGCATCAGGGAACGCTAGTATGATGGCCCGCATTTTCTTGTCCTAAAGGATAGGGTCCAACATGATGATGCCAGAGATGTGACTATTGGTAGTGATGGCATGTTGCGGGTGCAGGGCCGAATTTGCGTGCCCAACGTGGATGGGCTCCGAGAGTTGATATTAGAGAAGGCCCACAGCTCGCAGTATTCTATTCATCCGGGTGCTGCGAAGATGTACTAGGACTTGAGACAACATTATTGGTAGAGGAGAATAAAAAAGGATATCGTGAGTTATGTGGCTCAGTGTCTTAATTGTCACCACGTAAAATATAAACATCAGAGACCCGATGGTGTGCTTCAGCAGATGGATATTCCAGAGAGGAAATGGAGAGGATTACTATGGATTTTGTGAGTGGTCACCCTCGTACCTCGAGGAACTTTGATTTTATTTGGGTGATTGTGGATAGAGTGACCAAATCTGCGCACTTCATTCCGGTGTGTACCACCTATTATTTGGAACGGTTAGCAGAGATTTTCATCCGTGAGATTGTGCGATTGCATGGGATTCCAGTTTCTATTGTCTCAAACAGAGGTACTCAGTTTTTTTCCCAGTTCTGGAGGAATTTTCATCGAGAGTTGGGCACTCAGATACAGATGAGCACAGCTTTCATCCTCAGACGGACGGGCAGTCCGAGCGTACTATTCAGACATTGGAAGACATGTTGCGTGCTTGTGTTATTAATTTTGGAGGTTCTTGGGCTGAGTTCTTACCACTTGCAGAGTTTGCTTATAACAACAGTTATCAGTCCAACATTCAGATGGCGTCGTATGATGCTTTATATGTGAGACAGTGTAGATGTCCAGTTGGCTGGTTTGAACCCGGTGAGGCTAGACTAATGGGGACTGAGTTAGCTCAGGATGCCATAGAGAAAGTGAAAGTTATCTAGGAGAGACTTCGTACGGCTCAGTCGCATCAGAAGAGTTATGCGGACCTTAAGGTTCGGGATGTATCTTATATGGTAGGCGAGAAGGTTTTGTTGAAGGTTTCGCCTATGAAAGGCGTAATGAGGTTTGGAAAGAAAGGGAAGCTGAGTCCGCGGTTCATTGGACCTTTTGAGATACTCAGGGATTGGGGATGTGGCCTATATACTTGTTTTGCCACCCAGCTTGTCGGGGGTTCACCCGATGTTCCATGTTTCTATGCTCAGGAAGTATGTTGGGGACCCGTCTCATGTATTAGACTTCCGAATGATCCAGTTGGATGAGGACTTGACCTATGATGTGGAGCCAGTGGCTATTTTGGGTTGACAGGTTTGAAAGTTGAGATCAAAAGACATAGCTTCGGTGAAGGTGCAGTGGAGATGTCGGCCCGTGGAGGAGGCCACTTGGGAGATCGAGCAGGAGATGCGGTGCAGATATCCTCGTTTGTTTGAGGCTCCAGGTATGTTTCTTGATCCGCTCGAAGACGAGCGTTTGTTTTAGTTGGGGAGGATGTGACGACCTGGCCCGTCGTCACGTGAGTTACCTCCCCGTTTTATGCTTCTATATATTTCATCATATGTTTTTGTAGAGTTTGACGTGATTCGGACAGAGTTGGTTGGAATTGAGACAATTAGTCTCTTTAAGAGAAGGCTAGTTTGGAAAAGTCAACCAGATGTTGACTTATCATTTATATGGCTCAGAATTGATTTCCAACGGTTTGACCAGTTTTGGGTGGTGATTTTTAACTTATGGGTGAAATTGGAACTGAATTTGGAGGTCCGGTGTAGAATTAGGCTTGAATTGGCTAAGTTTGAATTTTGGCGAATTCCGGTTGATGGGTGAGATTCTGATCCAGGGTTCGGAATGAAATTCCGAAAGTAATTGTAGCTTCGTTAGGTGAATTTGGATATGTCTGCAAATTTTCAGGTCAATCTGATGTCGTCTGGTCGGATTTTTGATCGAATAAGAGTTTCGGAAATTTTAGTTTAACTTAGGCTTGAATCCGTTGTGAATTGATGATTTTTGTGTTGTTGGACGTGTTTTTATGATTGGAACTAGTTTGTATGATATTTTGGGATATGTTGGTGCTTTTGGTTGAGGTCCTGAGGGCCTCGGGATGATTTCGAGTGGTTATAGGAGAGTGTTTGAATGTTTGAAAGTTGCAGAAGTTCTGCAGAAATGTTGCAGAAGGTTTCCTCTATGCTATCACGTAGGTGGCATTGCGATCGCATATGAGGCTGGGAGAGGGGTCTGTTTTTTTTTGCTATGCGTTCGCACTAGGTGGTATGCGATCGCATTGGTGTGGGAGATTGAGCTGTGCGTTCGCACAAGGGGGTATGTGTTCGCATAGGGTTGTTGGGCCTGGGGTCCCTGGCAATGGTGTGTTTTATGCGATCGCAGGGGTGCTATGCGATCGCATAGTGTTATTTTGGGAAGGAGGAAGTTTGTGCTATGTGATCGCAACGGATGTGATGCGACCGCATAGGGTAATAACTGGGCAGACAGACCTATTTTAATGACATTTCATCCGCGACTTAGGTTCATTTTTCCACCATTTTTGCACCACCTTGAGAGGTGATTGGTAGATATTTAAGGGGATTTCGACGAGAAGTGATTGGAGGTACGTCTCGTGGCCTAGATATATCATTTAATCGAAGAATCATCCATTAATTCTCTGAAATTTGGGTAAAAATTGAAGAAACTAAGGCTTGGTTTTTGAAATGAAAATTGGGGATTTGATGGCCCATTTGAACTCCGATTTTTAAGAACTTTATATGTACGGAATCGTGTCGAGACGAGGATTCTGGTGATGTAAATTTTGTAATTTTTTGAGAAGTGAGCCCAGGGCTCCGGTTTTGGCAACTTCATGTTTTTGGGTGTTTTTCGAGTTCTTTCAATTGGATTATGTCCCATTAGCTTATTATAACATATTCCTTGTGGTTTTGGTCAGCTTTTGCACCCAAGGAGGTTGATTTGCGAGGAAAGCGCAAGACGAGCTAGGATTTTGGCCGGTTTGAGGTGAGTAATTTTTATGAATGATATACTGAGTGTTTAAAACCCCATATTTCCTCTATGCGGTGCTATGGTGAGATAAAACACGCATCATATGATGGGCATTGTGATACTTCTTCTGGGGACTCGGACTTGGTTAATCCCGATTGATGACTTAGATGCCATATTTTGGGGCCTTCTGCCGTTCTGTAGAACTCCTAGGGAGCATGTTGAGCTTATTGACCTCACTGTACCTATTGAACACATACCATCTGTCCTGACTTTGAATGTAATTCATGAAATAAATTGAACGTAGTAACTTGCACCCTAAATGAGCAATACCTAGGGTTGAACACCCTGTCTTAGCTGAGTGGGCTCGAGAGGCCGAGTCTATGTTGACTGAGAGGGGTCACCCCGTAGTGAGGGTATTTGATATATACCGGATCGCGCTGCACGCCGCAACAGTATATACATATACATGTATTGGATCAGGCAGCACGCCGAAGCATTATATATATTATATTGGATCGGGCTACACACTGCAATATTATATATATATATTATTGGATTGGACTGCGCGCAACATTATATATACTATATGGATCGGGCTGCACGCCGCAGCGATATATTATATGGATCAGGCTACATGCCGCAACAATATATTATATGGATCGGACTGTACGCCGCATTATTATAGTGCTTGGGCTGAAGGAGCCCCTCCGGAGTCTGCACACACCCCCAGCAAGTGAAGTACTATATCATTGGATCGGGCTGCACTCCGCAACATTATATCTATTATATTGGATCGAGTTGCGTGCCACAACTATATATTATATTAGATCGGGCTGTACGCCGCAACATATATGGTATTGGATCGGGCCGCGCACCGTAATAGTGTTAGTAATTAGTCAGACGGATAGGAAAATGTTTATGAGATTGTTATTACTCACTCAGTTGGAAGTACTCACTCTACTCCCTGCACCTTTTGTGCAGATACAGGGATCCCGGAGGCTTAGCTGCGATTAGCTGCTGCTTTTTAGTTTAATACCGGAGTTGTCAAAGTAGCTGTTGGCGTCCGCAGAACCTGATCTCTCCTCTATCTTTTGTCTTCATAGCTATACTTTTCCTTTTTATAGGATACTATACAGTTGTATCTAGAGGCTCAGACATGTGACGCCGGATCCTTTGGGCTATTATTTCTTTGATTACGTTTTCCGCAGTTTTTTTCTATTATTTCACACCGAGATTTACGTTCTCTGTATTTGTCACGACCCTAGTTCACCAATCATGAACCTGTCATGACGACACCCAATCTTCGCGACTAGGTAAGCCTGACACATTGCGGAAATTCAACAATCTTTGTTGAAACGATAAATAAAACATAAATGGCATAAGATAATGTATAGAGTGCCGCCTGGCACATACATGTCGAATCAAAATAACATAAAAACCTCCAAGACCCGAAAACCCACGGGCAACACAGGTTAAGAGTAAACATAATACAATGCTCTAATATCCCGAAGTGTCTACAACAACTGAGTATATGAAAGAAACTATTAGCTAAAGGTAGAATAGAAGAAGGCTCTTCGGCTCTGCGGACGCGGCAGATGCATACCTCAAGCATCCAAACGCAGCTCCGAAATCCCTAATAGCGCGCCTGACCAGATGTACCTGGATATGCACAACAAAAGTGTGCAGAAGAGTAGCATGAGTACACTACATGGGTACTCAGTAGGTGCCAAGCCTAACCTCGGTGGAGTAGTGACGAGGAAGGTCGAGGCCCTACTGAGAAGAGCATAAGAAATAATGTAAAATTAAATAAACAGTAGATAATGAAGAAAATCTCGAATATCTAACAAGACAGTAATTAAAACAGATCGTCTGCAAGTACAGACTACAAACACAAGGCAATGACAAAAAATTTAGAATCTCTACATGGAGCTCAGGGAATCGAACCCGCAGTCCATTATACCAATATCGGAGGATCTCCCTGGAATCGAACATGTAGTCCATCACATCTCTAATAGAGGATCTCCAGGAAGACCCACAGTCCTTTATACCAATAACAGAAGATGTCTGAGAATTGAACCCGCAGTCCGTCATATCAATATCAAAGGACCTCCCGGGAATTGAACCCGTAGTCCGTCATGCAAAATTAGAGGATCTCCAGGGATTGAACCCGTAGTCCGTCATGCCAAAATCAAAGGATCTCCCGGGAATCGAACCTGTAGTCTATCTTACTAACAGCAGGGGCTCTACCGGGAATCGAACCCGTAGCCCATCATACCAATAACAGGGGGATGACCCGGGAATCGAACCCGTAGTCCCAAATGTAAACACTTTACAACAAGTCAATATTTAACAGAAGGGAACCAAATATAGCAACAATGTAAAGGTCTAGGCCTACCATGCTCACAAAGAGGGCAGGTATTTGCAATTTAGTCAGATAGAGCAAATGAATTACTAACATGCTTTTCCTAAGCTAAGCAAGTGAAATCAAATTTTTCATAGTTAAATACACGAAGAAACACAGTCTAAAAAAGTCAAGTAACTAAGGGGAGAGGTCCCCCACACAAGGTTAGACAAGCCACTTACCTCGAATTGGTACAAAACCGCTAAGAAACAACGCCCTTGTCATGAGTATCCGACTCCAAGTGGCCAAATATATTCAAACCAATTACACATTGTAAATAACATCGCCAATAACTAATTACACTGTTAAAATTAAAGCTAAGGCGCAAAACTATGTAAAATGACCAAAATGCACCTCAGGTCAACGCGTCGGAATAGAATAATTTTTACATTTTCAGAAACCTCGCACTCTCAAGAGTCTACCATATAAAATCTCCCAATTTGGAGGTCAAATGCTCCCTCAAATCAAATTTGTTTAGTCAATGAACTTCTACCCAAATTCCTCCATTTTTGGACCTTAATTTTAATTTAAAAGATGAATTTAACAACTAAATGATGGATTAAAGCTTGAAAGGATCATAGAAACATTACCCAATAATCTCTTCATCAAAACTCACTCGAAATTGCCTTGGTCCGACCTTGGAGGCTTTCGCGGTCAAAATAGCCGCTTCTGCAGTCTCACTAAAATCCCAATTTCTGCTTCTGCTCCGCGATCACCGCTTATGCGGTTCCTTCTCTGCTTCTGGGGTCCAAAACCTCATCTCAGACCGTGTCCACGGTAATTGCTTATGCGGCTCCCCTTCCACAGACGCGGAAACAATAGAAGCAGCAGTAAAACTTCATAAAAAAATTCCAAAATCAACCTATCGAGCATCCGAAACAAATCCGAGGCCCCGAGACCTCCACCAAACCCAAAAACCTATCCCTTGACATCCTTTGGACTTGCACCATTCCTTAAATCACCTAAAACAATGTCAGAAACACCATTTAGTCAATGATTTGAACTTAAAACTTCCAAAACATAACCAAACTCACTTTCGATTCAAAACTTAACCAAAACACGTCCGATTGACCTAAAATTTTGCACGCACGTTCCAATTGACATGACGGTGCTACAGAAACCTCCAGAACACCGTTCCGACCCTCAGATAAAAAATTCACTGTCGGACCGAAAACTTCAAAATTCTAACTTTCGGCATTTATAGCCTAAATGAGCTACAGACATCCAAAATACATTCCGAACACCCTCCCAACACCGCAGTCACCTAAAGGAGCTAACAAAACCATTGATTTTCCATTATGAGGTCTTCTTGACATAGCTCTGATTACGGACCATTTTCCAACACTTAAGCTCTCATATAGGTACTAAGTGTCCTAAAACACTCTGAATTCTATTACCGGGCATCCCGGCAAACCAGAATAGCAGAATGAACTTAGGGAAAACAGTTAATGGGGAAACGGGGCATAAATTCCAATGACGACCAGCCTGGTCGTCACATCCTCCTACACTTAAACATTCATTCGTCTTCGAACGAGCATAGAGAACATACCTGAAGTAGCAAAAAGATGAGGGTATCGGCTGCGCATATCTCGCTCGGTCTCCCAAGTCGCCTCCTTGGCTGTCTGACTCCGCCACTGAACCTTCAGTGAAGCTATCCTTGGACCTGAGCCTTCAGACTTGCTTGTCTAATATAGCCACTGGCTCCTCAACATAGGACAAGTCATTGTCGAAGTGGACTGAAAAACTCCAACACGTAAGACTGGTCACTATGATACCTCTGAAGCATCGAAACATGAAATACTTAATGAACCCCGACCAAACTGGGAGGCAAAATAAGCTTATAAGCAACCTTCCCAATCTGCCTCAAAATCTCAAATGGGCCAATGAACCTCGGGCTCAACTTCCCTTTCTTTCCAAACCTCATGACGCCCTTCATAGACAAGCCCGAAGCAAAACCCGTTCAACAACCATAAAAGAAACATCACAAACCTTCCGGTCCGCATAACTCTTCTGTCTGGATTGGGACGCACGGAGTCTATCCTGAATCACCTTAACCTTCTCCACCGCATCCTGGATCAAATCAGTGCCAAATAATCTGGCCTCACCCGGCTCGAACCAACCCCATGGGGATCTGAATCTCCTACCATATAAGGCCTCCTCAATCTGAATACTAGACTGATAACTGTTGTTTTATGAAAACTTAGCCAATGGTAAGAACTGGTCCCACGACCCTCTAAACTCAATCGCGCGCGCAAGAAGCATGTCCTCAAGAATCTGAATAATGCGCTCGGATTGCCCGTACATCTGAGGGAGAAAAGCTGTGCTCATGGTCACTCTAGTACCTAACTCATGCTGGACGACTCTCTAGAACCGTGATGTAAACACTGAACCCCTGTATGAGATGATAGAAACTGGAATGCCATGTGGACGGACAATCTGCCTGATATAAATCCCTGCTAACCTCTCTGCTAAGTAAGAAGTGCACACTGGAATGAAATGAGCGGACTTGGTCAGCCAATCAACAACAACCCAAATATAATCAAACTTCCTCACCGTCAGAGGGAGACTAGTCACAAAATCCATGATGATATTCTCCCATTTTCACTCTGGAATCTCCATCTGCTGGAGTAACCCTCCCGATCTCTGGTGCTCAGCTTTTACCTGCTGACAGTGGGGGTATCTATCTACAAACTGTACTATGTCCTTCTTCATCCGGCTCCACTAGTAATGTTGCCTCAGGTCCTGATACATCTTCGCGGCACCCAGATGGATTGAATACCGCATGCTATGGGGCTTGGTCAATATCAACTCCCAAATATCATCAACATCGGGCACACAAATACGACCATGCATCCTCAATACCCCATCATATCCAATAGTCACATCCTTAGCATCTCCATGCTGAACTGCATCCCTGAGGACAAGCAAATGAGGATCATCATACTGTCGCTCCCTGGTACGATCAAAAAATGAAGACCGAGAAACACACAGGCTAGAACGCGACTGGGCTCCGAAAGGTCCAATCTCACACAGGCTAGTTCACCAATCATGAACCTATCATGACGGCACACAGTCTTTGCGACTAGGTAAGCCTGACACATTGCGAAAATTCAACAATCTTTGCGGAAACGATAAATAAAACATAAATGTCATAAGATAATGTATAGAGTGCCTCCTGAAACATACATATCGACTCAAAATAATGTAAAAACCTCCAAGACCCGGAAACACATGGGCAACACATGCTAAGAGTAAACATAATACAATGCTCTAACATCCCGAAGTGTCTACAATAACTGAGTATATTAACGAAACTATTAGCTAAGGGTAGAATGGAAGAAGGCTCTTTGGCTCTGCGGACGCGGCATATGCATACCTCAAGCCTCCAAATGCAGTTCCGAAATCCCTAATAGTGCGCCTGCAGATGTACGTGGATCTGCATAACAAAAGTGTGTAGAAGAGTAGCATGACTACACCATAGTGGTACTCAGTAGGTGCCAAGCCTAACCTCAGTGGAGTAGTGACGAGGAAGGTCAAGGCCCTATTGAGAAGAATATAAGAAATAATGTAAAATTAATTAAACAATAAATAATGAAGAAAATCTCGAATATCTAACAAGACAGTAATTAAAAAAGATGGCTGCAAGTACAAACTACCAACACAAGGCAATCACTCAAAAGTCAGGATCTTAACATGGAGCTCCGCGAATCGAACCCGCAGTCCATTATACCAATATCGGAGGATCTCCCGGGAATCAAACCCGTAGTCCATCACATCTCTAATAGAGGATCTCCGGGAATCAAACCAGCATTCCTTTATACCAATAACAGAGGATCTCCGGAAATCGAACTCGCAGTCCGTCATATAAATATTAGAGGACCTCCCGAGAATTGAACCCGTAGTCGGTCATGCCAAATCAGAGGATCTCTCCAGGAATTGAACCCGTAGTCAGTAATGCAAAAATTAGAGGATCTCCCGGGAATCGAACCCGTAGTCCATCTTATTAACAACATGAGTCTACCGGGAATCGAACCCTTAGACCATCATACCAATAACAGTGGGATCTCCCGAGATTCGAACCCGTAGTCCCAAATGTAAACACTTCACAACATGTCAATTTTTAATAGAAGGGAACCAAATATAGCAAAAATGTAAAGGTCTAGGCCTAGCATGCTCACAAAGAGGGCAAATATTTTCAATTTAGTCAGATATAGCAAATAAATCATTAACATGCTTTTCCTAAGCTAAGCAAGTGAAATCACATTTTTAACAGTTAAATACACGAAGAAACACAGTCTAAATAAGTCAAGTAAGGTGAATTTTCAAAAATTAGCACAAGTACACCCCCGTCACCTCGCGCACAAGGCTTTTAAACAACAATTAATATATCCTAAGGGGAGAGGTCCCCACACAAGGTTAGAGAAGCCACTTACCTCGAATTGGTACAAAACCGCTAAGAAACAACGCCCTTGCCACGAGTATCCGACTCTGAGTGGCTCAAATCTATTAAAACCAATTACACATTGTAAATAACATCGCCAGTAACTAATTACACTATTATAATTAAAGCTAAAGCGCAAAAATAGGTAAAATGACCAAAATGCCCCTCAAATCAATGCCTCAGAATCAAATAATTTTCACATTTTCAGAAACCTGGCACTCTCGCGAGTCTAACCATATAAAAATCTCCCAATTCAGAGGTCAAATGCTCCCTCAAATCCAATTTGTTTAGTCAATGAACTTCTACCAAAATTCCTCCATTTTTGGACTTTAATTTGAATTTAAAAGATGAATTTAACAACTAAATGATGGATTAAAGCTAGAAAGGATCATATAAATGTTACCCAATAATCTCTTCTTCAAAACTCACTCGAAATCGCCTTGGTACGAGCTCTCAATTGGTTTTTCAACTTATGAAATTAAACCCTCGGATAAATTTCTTAACTCCCAGTGATTCCGCTTTTGCGGACCAGGGACCGCTCTTGTGGTCCCACTTTCATGGTCAAAATAGCCGCTTCACCAGTCTCACTAAAATCCTAATTTCCGCTTCTGCGGGCAACTGGCCGTGTCCGCGGTCTCTGCATATGCGGTTCCTTCTCTGCCTCTACGGTCCCAGACCTCCCCTCAGACCGCGTCCTCGATCTCCAAGCCACGTCTGCGGTAAACGCTGATGCGGCTCCCCTTCCCTAGATGCAGAAACAACAGAAGCAGCAGTAAAACTTCATCTAAAAATCCCAAAATCAATCCGTCGAGCATCTGAAACAAATCCGAGGCCCCCGGAACCTCAACCAAACCCACAAACCTATCCCTTAACATCATCCGGACTTGCACCAATCCTTAAATAACCTAAAATAATGCCAGAAACACCATTTAATCAATAATTTGAACTTAAAACTTTCCAAAACTTAACCAAACTCACTTTCGATTCAAAACTTAACCAAAACACGTCTGATTAACCTGAGATTTTGTACGCACGTCCCAAATAACATGATGGTGCTAAGCAACTTCCTGAACCCTGTTCGACCCTCGGATAAAAAATTGACTATCGAACCAGAAACTTCAAAATTCTAACTTTTGTCATTTATAGCCTAAATGAGCTACGAACATGGGAAATACATTCCGAACACCCTCCCAACCCTGAAATCACCTAACGTAGCTAACGGAACCATCAATTTGCCATTCCGTGGTTTTCTTGACACTGCTCTGATTACGAATCATTTTCCAACACTTAAGCTCTCATTTAGGTACTAAGTGTCCTAAAACACTCCGAATTCTATTACTGGATATCCCGGCAAACCACAATAGCAGAAATGAACTTAGGGAAAATAATTAATGGGGAAACGAGGCATAAATTCAAAAGACGACCCGCGGGGACATCACAGCATTGCTATTTACTTGGGTCTGCCTGTTGCTATTCACTTCTATGCATGCTACTCCTCAATTCTCTGCATACTGCTGCTCACTTCTTTGCGTATTGCTGCTCACTTCTGTGCACATTGTTGCTCACCACTCTGCATATTGTTGCTCAATGTTGCTTTATATTACCTTATCTTCAACTAGTATGCCCTCTATTTGATATACAGCTCTCCAAACATCATGTTTATATACATATTGCGCTTCATTCTGTTTCTTCTATGCTTTTACTTGTGGTTCTGTTGTTGTTATTGCAATTCGCATATCCCTATGTTTGGTTCACCTTTTATCTCATTTCAGCATGCCTACTGATTTTGATTAATGCATGTTTTCCTACCCTTTAGTCTATTATATGACCAGCATGTAATCCTGACCCCTTTTGGTTGAAACCTGTTTGATTGTTTAAGTTTTGAAGTGCTTTTCTTTGATGTCTGTGTATGTGTAATTATGTTCTCACATAGGAGTTACTTGTCCCCATTCCCCTTTTCCTTGTTTGTGTTTGTCTTCCCAGAACCATATATGATACTCTAAGTCTGATATTGTCTTAGAACTCTATCATACTCTTTTGTTGTTTTCTTTCAAAACTAGTTCTATATGAATCATCTTTAACTTTTTTTTAAACTCAGTTGCTTTAAAGAACTCTATTATACTCTTTTGTGGTTTTCTTTCAAAACTGGTTCTATATGGATCATTTTTCAACTATTTTTAACTCAATCTATTTAAAACACTATCACATTCCCACTAGTATAGTTTAGGTTCTACCCCCTTCGTGTAAGCATTTCTTTGGGAACCTTATGAGTGCCCACTGAACTTTGATGCACAAGGCCGGTAATTCCACACTTGCACTTGTTCAATGTTTATTTTTTTGGGTGCCTGGTATTAGCCAAGGGCCAAATGGGCCCTTAGGGAGCTTTGCCGCACCCAGACCTTGGTGCAAAACTGTGAAATGCGAAAGAAGTAAGGTTAGAAGATCGGGTCTGGTTGAAGGATCCCTATAAAATAACTTCTTATAAAATATGCATGTCCACTTTTTTTTATAATCAGGCAACAGAGATGACGCATAGGCAAGCCATAGGCCTAATGAAATAAATTAATCATGCTTTTACCAGTTTCAGACTACTCACCCTCTTTCAACTTTCTGAATTCGGCCTCTCTGAAGTTTTCTTTTTTTTCCTACTAGCTTCTTTCCTATTTTTAGATAATCTTATAATTTTGTATCTGTTCTATTATGTTGTCTACTGGGTAACCTTCCCTATCCATTTCTAGAACTTATTATGATACTGCATCCTTAATACTCCTATCATGATTTTCAGAATTTGTTTCAACGTGTTTTCTTACTAATTCCTAAACTACTATATACTCACTGCCCTCTTTAGGTACATTTCTGAAATTCGTCATTAAGTTTCAATAAAACTTTCTGTTTTCTGCTGAAACTTATCTTCGACTCTCTTACTTTTCTGAGCTTTCATTTTTAGACCTTAAATATGTATGAGATGTGCTAATTACATTCCTATCTAAGGAGGGATTGGTGAGCCTTTTATCTGCCTTTTTGTATGATTCCTTTACGTGTTGTCCTCTTTGTTATGTATGTCGTCTAGTATTTTGACCTTTAAATCTAAAGGTTCAGCCTAGTCCTTACCTTATAGGAATAGTGGTCCTAAATACCCTCTAGGACTTATAGGATGGGACGGGTAATAACACACATTCAGAATTTGTGGCCAATCCACACGTTTAAAAAGCCTTTATGGGGCGGAAAGGGTAGAATAAGAGATGATGACTGGTGCGCTAATATCTCGTGCGACCCCTCTTTTGAGAAGTGATTTTTGGGTATTGCATTGATGTGATCCATGTTGTATTTAAACCTAGGACCTTTTTCCCTTCTCTTTATTTTGTAAAAAAAAAAATTTTCTTTCTTAAATTTTATGTTTCCTTCCAATTAATCCTTCTCTTCTTAAGTCATTTATGCCATTTCCTTCCTTCCTATTTTTTTTAAACTTATTTGTAATTACTATGTGCAAAACTTATTTGTTTCCTTCTACTTCGGTTTAAAGTCACAATTAAGCATAGCCGAAAACCAAACTAATAGATCTTGAGGTGTTCCTAACACCTTCCCCTCGAGATAATCTCAAGCGCTTACCCGAACTCTGATTTTCTTTAAAGATCTTCTTCTTTTCTTTAAAGTGTCGTAATGCACCATAATCATTAGGTGGCGACTCTTCATATTCCTTAACCTGATTTCTCAAAAGGGAATAAGAGTTGTTTTGTCCATAATATCGTAAACCCGATTTCGTTTTCTTTTAGGGGAAAAATGGGGCATCAACAGCGTGGCGACTCTGCTAGGGATTTCTTTAAGGCTTTTTCCATTACATGATTACTAACTTGGATCTTCAAGTTTTTTTTATTTCTTTCTTTGCTGCCTTATTATTATACCATTGTGATTTTTGAGCATTTATTGTAATCTTTTACTTTATGAACGTGAAAATACATGCTATCTGCTTCATTCTTGTAACTGCATTCTTCAACATCATATTCCACTCGTGCCAAAAGCAATATTATAGCAATGCATATAATGAATGGTTTCGCCCTTTCGATATTATAACCCCTAAATGTGGAAAAGCAATATTTACGGTAAAATTAGTCGATCAACGGTGTAGTCGACAGTTTCGCACCTTTCCCTCTTGCGTTGTCTGCTCAAGGGTACCTTGTCTAGCACTTCAAAAGTAGAAACCTTATTCCGTTAAATTGTTCATGCATCATGGTCAAAATTATCCGAGTCATTTATGTTGTCCGCATAATGACTCATTAAGATAGCCTAATGCAAAGTCCATCGGGTTTCCTTGAAACCCAAACGGACACCTTCACGTTGTGTGCATTTATTTGGAGAACTAAATGCCTTCATTGCTAATTATTGATTTAAATAGTCGAGTTTGGTGGGGTTAAGGGCCTAACACTTTATTATGCAGAAAATGAGGCACGAAATCCTCAGATTCGATATGGTAACCAACATCCACCCAAGGCTGCTAAGCTGGTGGGAGGACCTTCATGGCAGTGATCGGACCCTTGTCCACAAGTAATTAGGAAATCTTACTTCACTCCTGGAAGTCCGGCCTGACAATAAAATTATTGAAGCTGCTACTTTATTCTGGGACAACGATCGGTCAATTTTTCACTTTGGGGACCTCAAAATGACCCCTCTACTGAAAGAAATTGGGGGTCTAGCTGGAATTCCTTGGGAGACCCCCGGGTCTACTTATGTCGGAGAATCACAAGTGTAGGGGTTTCGTCAAAATGATGGGACTCAAGAAGAATCCAGATCTGACTTGTCGGAAAGATTCCGACATACCATTTGACTTCTTATATGATAGGTTTTGCCATAGCAAGTCCTATCGCACCTACACAGACGAGTTCACCTTACCTCTTTAGGGAATATACATAGAAGGGTCTTTGTGTTCATGTTCTGCTTCTTGGGCATGATGATTTTTCCCATGAAAAAGGCTAGGATCCACACCAGGCTAGCCATGGTAACCAAAACCTTAATGGAAGGTATTGATGGGCAGACTTTCAGCATAGTGCCCATGATCATCGCCGAGATGTATCGAGCCTTAGAGAAGTGTCAAAAGGGGCTAAACACTTTGAATGGTGTAATATGCTACTCCATCTTTGGCTTATAGAACACCTTCAAAAAGACGACTACGGACAAGAAATCATACGCAGGGACTGGGATGACCATATCGCTTTTCACCACCCAAAGCGAATGAACTTCATGCCCAGTATGTTCGCTCAGCCAGAAGACGCCATAGAATGGGTAGAATTGTTTGAGAATCTAAAAGAAGAACACGTATAGTGGATGTATGAGTGGTTCCCAACCGGGGAATTCATTATTAGGTCTCGGGATGCACCATTCCTTATACTCATTGGCTTGAGAGGAACTTACTCTTATGTCCTTCTCCGAGCTATGAGGCAAGCAGGGAGGAAACAAATAATACCAAGGGTAGACAAAATGAGTCATTTCAAGGATGACTTTCAAGACGATGATTGCCCGCACAAGTGTTAAGCTCAGCACATATGGCATCGCAAGCTCGTTTTGGGAAGAGAATCCATCGAGCCTGACAGGTATCATGCAGGGTGTGTAGCGCACTATACGGGTTGGTTAGAAGATGATAACTTTGGTTTGGGTCACCCAGGGTTTGTCCATAGTCATAGGATTATCGATGAGAAAATTGAAGCACGAGTTAAATACAATCAACTGCACAAAAGGTTGCAAGAATGTGAAAATGAGCACCAGGAGATACAAGAAGCTCACCAGAAGCTGTCGATGAGTGGAAGGATATGGTTGTCAACACCAACAACTGGCTAGGGTATTTGGAACGAGGCTTAGTGAAATTTGAAGGTAAATTTCAATAGAGGATCAATGAATGCAGAATGCTGAGGGTAATATAGGTGGACATCTGGCCCGAGCCTTTTTGCTACTGGGACTACATGAGCTGGCACAACTGTATGAGGGAGGAAAGAATACCGAATCTGGGGAAGGTCCTTCTGGGACCAAATAGTTTGAGTCTTTTGTTTCACTGCTTTTATAATGTAACGAGGCCGCTGGCCATTAGTGACATGTTTTATTTTAGTTGTTTTTAAAACTCGTCTTGTTTTTATCAATAAAATGAGGCATTTAGCATTATAAGTTCTCCAAATTTAATTTGTCGCTAGGCCTACTTCAGGCACAACGAAGCACCCAAAATAGGAAATGACTTATACCCCTATGCAATGTATTTAAATATAGCAATTTTATTTTTTCTCAGAACCCGCACTAACTTTTTACCTTTTGGTTTTCCTTTTATTTTTAATCCCCTTCCCAAAGATTATTTCGTGCATTCTGGCGGCATCAACATACTTAAAAAGATCCAAGGGCCCTCCACCTCTTTCTACAAGAAACAAGAACAAATGCTAGATGGGAGATGCAAATACTAGAAAGGAAATCGAGGAAACTTCTCAGGGTACCCCAATTACCAAGGAAACTGCTGCTCATCTTGAGAACGCTTTGCTGAGATTTCGGGAAGAATTAGTGAAAGGTTGGGTGCCTGGTATTGGCCAAGGGCCCAACGGGCCCTTAGGGAGCTTTGCCGCACCCAGACCTTTGTAAAAGGTTGTGAAACTTGAAAGAAGTGAGGTTCAAAGAATGGGCCTGGTTGAAGGCTCTCTATTCAATAACTTCTTATTTTTTACTCTTTATTACTGTAATTTTAATCATCTTGGCTTGTAATAATTTGTAATGAATGATTGGGGTTCATAGTGTAATTGGGAGGGTTATGTATGGATGGTTTAATGGTTATGGGTAGAAAAAATGCTTGTAGGGCTTTACTTCTTATATGTGCAATAGCTATCCTGCATTGGACATGCATCTCACACAATTAAAAATCCTGTTTTAAGCTATTTACTTCAGCCCGCGATTATACTCATTTCATAGGCATTGACCATTTGATAATAAGGTAATAACGGTTAAAATAACTAGTGCATTCTCACTGGCATTTAGATACCATGTTTTAGGACATTTATGTGCATTAGATATCATGTGCTTAGGATTTTATTTCATCTAAATTGCAATTGTCAAATGCCTGGTTAGTATGTTCTAATACAAGTCTAGTTAACAATATATTTTTAAAACTGGAAGTCAAAATGTCCACTTTCTTTTTTTTAAAATCAGGCAACACATATGACGGCTGGGCAAGCCTTAGGCCTAATGAATTTAATTAATCATGTTTTTACCAGTTTCAGACTACTTAGTCTCTTTTAACTTTCTGAATTCCGCCTCTCTGAAGTTTTCTTTGTTTTCCTACTAAACTTCTGTCCTATTTTTAGATAATCACATTATATTGCATATGTTCTATTATGTTTTCTACTGGGTAACCTTCCCTTTCCAGAATCGTACCATTTTTCTACAACTTATATGATACTGTATCCTTAATACTCCTCTCATGATTTTCAAAATATGTTTCAACGTGTTTTCTTACTAATCCTAAACTACTATATACTTACTGCCATCTTTAGTTACGCTTTTGAGATTTGTCACTAAGTTTCAAACAAACCTTTTGTTTCGGCTGAAACTTATCTTTGACTCTCTTACTTTTCGAAGCTCTCATTTTTTAGACCTTAAATGAGTTTGAGACGTGCTAATTATATGCCTATCTATGGAGGGTTTTGTGAGCCTTTCATCTGCCTTTTTGTACGATTCCTTTACGTGAAGTCCTCTTTGTTATGTATGTCGTCTAGCATTTTGACCTTTAAACCGAAGGGTTATCCTTGTCCTTACCTTATTGGAATTGTGGTCCTAAATACCCTCTAGGACTTATAGGATGGGATGAGTAATAGCACACAATAAGCATTTGTGACCAATCCACACGTTTAAATAACCTTTACGGGGCGGGAATGATAGAATATGGAGATGATGACTAGTGCGCTAATATCTTGTGCGACCCCTCTTTTGAGGAGTGATTGATGGGTATTGCATTGATGTGATCCATATTGTATTTAAAACAAGGACCTCTTTCCCTTCTCTTTATTTGTAAAAAAATGATTTCTTTCTTAAATTTATGTTTCCTTCCATTTAGTCATTCTCTTCTTAAGTCATTTATGCCTTTCCTTCATTTCTAATTTTTTTAAACTTATTTGTAATTACTACGTGCGAACCTTATTTATTTCCTTCTACTTTCTTTTAAAAGTTACAATTAAGCATGGCTGGGAACCACACTAATGGATCTCGAGGTGTGCCTAACACCTTCCCCTCGAGATAATCTCAAGCGCTTACACGAACTCTGGTTTTCTCTCAAAATCTTCTTCTTTTCTTTAAAGTGTCCTAATGCACTATAATCATTAGGTGGCGACTCTTGAAATTTCATAACCCGATTCCTCAAAATGGAATAAGAGTTATTTTATCCATAATATCCTAAACTCGATTTTGCTTTCTTTAAGGGGAAAAAAGGGGTGTCGGCATCAAATAGCAGCTGAGCTCGAGACTTCATAGTTTTAGCCTATTTTGGGAAATTTCTTCTTATATTAGTGTGGATTTGAGTACATTAACATTGTAGTTAATTATGTCAATTTCATCTACTATTTCTTTAATCTCTATTTCTGCTATGTCTAGCTAAACCCATTACATAGGGTTGTGGTTGAATGCTAGTGTGGTTAATTAATGGGTGTGATTGTTTAGTGCATGAATGATGCTGGGTTTATTTGTTATTTGGGTTAATATTTTGTTTTCATTAATATTTGGTGGTTGCAAACTCTATGTCTTGCTTAGTGGGTCTTGACTCTTCTTGAGAAGGAGATTCTATGACCCCAAGATTAATTCCAACAAGGAATTGGGATGGACCCAAGAGAATGGTAGTCCCAATTAACGAGTTAAACCTCGAGAGAGTAATTACCTAACTTGAACCCTAAGTTGCTTGGGAAAATTGGACTATCAAATTGGTCTCGAGAGAGTCAATTGGGAAAAATCACTCTCTCTACCGAGAGGTGTGAGAGCGGGTGCAAAAGTGCAACAGT